>CM010622.1:25035462-25565462 GCA_003430845.1 Xanthoceras sorbifolium | reverse complement strand
TCTGAAATTGATCAGAAAGGGGTGTGAAGCCTATTTAGCACATGTGGTCGATTCACGGAAGGTTGATTTCAGTCTACAGAATATACCTATCGTGTGTGATTTTTCAGATGTATTTCCAGAAGAACTTCCTGATCTACCACCGGTGAGAGAGGTAGAATTTGTAATTGATGTGATACCGGGAACTGCACCAGTATCAGTTGCTCCGTACAGAATGACACCTGCAGAATTAAAAGAGCTGAAGTTGCAGTTGTAAGAGTTGTTAGATAAGGGATTCATTCGACCTAGTGTTTCCCCGTGGGGAGCACCGGTACTGTTTGTGAAGAAGAAAGATGGGTCGATGAGATTGTGTATCGATTACAGGCAACTAAATAAGCTCACAATCAAGAATAAATATCCGTTGCCTAGGATCGATGACTTGTTTGATCAGTTGAGAGGAGCCACTGTCTTCTCGAAGATTGATCTCAGATCAGGATATCACCAGTTGAGGGTGAAAGATTCTGATATTCAGAAAACAGCATTCCGGACACGGTACGGACACTATGAATTTGTGGTTATGCCATTTGGGTTGACTAATGCACCAGCAGCCTTTATGGATCTGATGAACCGTATCTTCCGTCCGTATCTAGATCTGTGTGTTGTAGTATTCATTGATGATATTCTGATATACTCTCAGACTACAGCAGAACATGATCGGCATCTTCGAATAGTGTTACAGATTCTGAGAGAAAAGAAGTTGTATGCCAAGCTCAGCAAATATGAATTCTGGCTGAATGAAATTGCTTTTCTGGGACATGTAGTATCGGCAGATGGTATTAAAGCAGATCCCAAGAAAATAGAAGCAGTTATGGAGTGGAAGCCTCCTAGAAATGTTTCTGAGATTCGGAGTTTTCTAGGTTTGGCCGGATACTACAGACGGTTTGTAAAGGGGTTTTCATCCATAGCTACTCCTCTGACTAAATTGCTGCATAAGAATGTCAGGTTTGAATGGAATGAGAAATGCCAGACAGCTTTTGAGAAATTGAAAGCGATGTTGGTTGAAGCACCAATTCTTGTACAGCCAATATCAGGAAAAGACTTTGTGGTTTACAGCGATGCTTCACACAATGGCTTGGGATGTGTATTGATGCAGGATGGGAAGGTAGTTGCATATGCTTCCAGACAGCTGAAAATGCATGAACAGAACTATCCGACGCATGAACTGGAACTTGCAGCTATTGTGTTTGCCTTGAAAATATGGAGACATTATCTGTATGGAGAGAAATGCTACCTATACACTGATCATAAGAGTCTCAAGTATTTGCCTACTCAAAGAGAACTTAATTTGAGGCAGAGGCGATGGATGGAGTTGATTAAAGATTATGATTGTGTGATTGACTACCATCTAGGAAAAGCAAATGTTGTCGCTGATGCTCTGAGCAGGAAATCTCTGTATGCACTGAGAGCTATGAATGCTCAATTGAGACTACATCAGATGATGCTATCCTTGCTGAGTTGAAACTCAAGCCAAATTTGATTCAGCAGATACAAGATCGGCAACAACAGGATGAGAAACTTTTAGCCATCCGTGGTCAAGTCCAAGAGGAGAAGCAGACTGACTTTGTAATCAAGGATGATGGTATTCTGTACTTCAAGGACAGAGTTTGTGTTTCGAATGATGATGGGTTGAGAAAGACCATTCTGACAGAGGCACACAGTAGTCCATATTCGATGCATCCTGGTAGTACAAAAATGTATCGAGATCTGAGGACTCAGTATTGGTGGTCAGGTTTGAAAAGAGATGTGATTGAATTTGTGAACAGATGTATGGCATGTCAGCGGGTAAAAGTAGAACACCAGGTTCCATTAGGTTTGCTACAGCCAATATTCATACCTAAATGGAAATGGGACCGCATTACCATGGATTTTGTTACAAGATTACCCCTCACACGAAGTAAACAGGATTCGATTTGGGTAATTGTGGATCGACTGACCAAATCAGCACATTTCCTACCTGTCAGAACGGATTATTCTTTGGACAAGTTAGCAGAGATGTATATCAGAGAAATAGTCCGATTACATGGTGTACCAGCTTCAATAATTTATGATAGAGATCCGAGATTTACATCCAGATTCTGGAAGAAATTTCAGGAAGCTTTGGGTACACGATTGAACTTCAGTACAGCTTTCCTTCCACAGACAGATGGACAATCAGAGCGAGTCATTCAAGTGCTTGAAGATATGCTCAGGAGCTGTATAATCAATTTTGAAGGGAGTTGGGTTGATCATCTTCCATTGATTGAATTTGCATACAACAACAGTTTTCAGACGAGCATAGCTATGGCACCATACGAGGCATTGTATGGCAGACAATGCAGGACACCCTTATGCTAGACAGAGTTGGGTGAAGACAAGTTGGTTGGACCTGATGTGATTAGACAGACGGAAGAGAAAGTTAAGATTATAAAAGACAGATTGAAAGCTGCTTCCGATCGTCAGAAATCGTATGCAGATCGAAAACGAAGAGACATTGAGTATGTAGTCTGAGACAGGGTATTTTTGAAAGTATCTCCATGGAAGAAGATACTGAGATTCGGAAAGAAAGGAAAGTTAAGTCCAAGGTTTATTGGTCCACACGAGATCATTGAACGTGTGGGACCAGTAGCTTATCGACTGGCTTTACCTTTGGAACTGGAAAAGATCCATGATGTCTTTCATGTATCCATGTTGAGACGATACAGATCTGACCCGTCGCACAGAGTTCAGACTGAATCCATTAAGATTTAACCTGATCTGACATATAAGGAAGAACCAGTGGAGATTCTGGACAGAGAGATAAAAGAACTTCAGAATAAGAAAATACCGCTAGTGAAGATACTATGGAGGAACCATAATGTGGAAGAAGCTACATGGGAAAGCGAAGAAGTGATGCAACAGTAATATCCACAACTATTTGAATGAGGTAAATTTCGCGGACGAAATTTCTTAAGGGGGGAAGAATTGTAACGCCCCTAATTTTCCGTAATTATAAAAAGTATATTATTTTCATGATGCATTTGGATGATAATGAGTCCAATTGAATATTGGTGAAGTCAATTTGGTAATTGGATAAGTGTGGAATATTTTTGGACTAATTATGGAGATGGAATGTGATTATGAATAAATTTGTGCCATTGGAGAATTTTAAGAAGTTCAAGGGAGCATTTGGTAATTAAGAAGATATTTGTATATGTATGTGAGTATGTGTGTGAGTGTTTACACACAATGAAAACTTATTATAAAAAAAATAGAGAATAATTGATTGTCACAGCAAAGACAGTAAAGAAATGTATTCTCAAAAATAAAACAAGAGAGATAGAGAATGGCGAAGACAGAAGATAGAACAGAGAAGAGGAGAGATCGCGTGAGAGGAGAGAGAAAGAAGAGAGAGAAAGGAAAGGAAGAAGAAGGAGAAGGAAATTGATATGGGTCCAGAAGAGTTTTGTGTTCAGAATAGCATTTCAGGTTTGGTGGTATTTTTTTTGTATTTTTCAGATTTTCCAGAAATTTTCGAAATTGTTATATTATATTGATTTTAATTTATTTGTGATATATGGCTTATGATCTGTTGTTTGAAATTGATTTTGGGATAATTTGATATATATATTGTTTATAATAAATTAATTTCGAATATATATATATATATATATATATATATTTATCTTAGTTGTTATCTATATCTATATATTATTTATCATACGGTTGATTATATATATATATATATATATATATATATATATATATATATATATTGTTATATATATATATATATTATTTGTAATGATTTTGATTATATATATTATGGCAATAAATTAATTGTGAATATATCTATATATTATTACTGATTTGGATTATATGTATTTGAAATATTTTGGATCCGTAATATTGTTTACGAAAATTATTCTGAATTGATTTTCGATATGTTTTGATTATAGTAATATTACGGAGAATATTATTAAAATATATATATATATATATATATATATATATGATTTTGCGATATGTTTCGAAAAGTTATTCGGGGCATTTGGATTTACTATGGATTTATGATATATAATTGCACGTGATTTTAAATGTGATTTGAAGCGATTTCTGGATTCAGAAATATTTTTGGAAATTATTTTGTAATTTGTTTGTATATGTATTTTGATGCGATTCGAATTCCGAAAATGTGTACTGATTTGGATATAATTTCATAATGTAAATTGATGATTCTGTTCTGAACAATTATATAATTTTCGAAAAATGATTTGGCTCTGATATATGTAGACATAGATATGGATATAGGAGATTAACATGTCAATTGGGTTCTCTGAGTAGTACTATGCCTATATGCTTTGACTTGTATTTGATTTGAATTGAGCCCCAAATTGATTATTTATTTGTCAGTATATTTTTTATGATGATTTAAATGATATTACAGTGTAAGTGGAAATATAGTTTTCTGTACACCCACTAAGCTATATGCTTAGCGTGTTGAGTTTTCTCACACGCAGGTAAAAGAATTGTTGAAGAGGACAAGGATCGGAAAGAGTAGAATCTGCTGAGATAGTGATCAGAGTCACATCACTCCTGCATTTTTGGTAGCCCACTACATATTTGATGTTTTATATGCTCCACAATTTTTGGTAGCCCACTACCTATCCTAGACATTTTTGGTAGCCCACTACCTATCCTGCATTTTTGGTAGCCCACTACCTATCCTAGACATGCGCTTTCCATACCACCACACTTTTTTCCAGCAACGACGAATCAACCGGAAGCTCCTTAGTCAGTAAACTCGAGAACAATTCTTTTCTGATGTGGAAGATCAGACAATGCTGCAACCACAGAGCATACTAAGAATTTCCTGGAGAGTCTGACACCTTAGCAACTCGTAATACAACTTGAGGCTCTGATACCACTGTTAGGATCTCAGCCAGTGCTTTGATGCCACTGTTAGGATCCTGTATGCGGAAGCAATATACTGCAACTAAAGTAGAGATTTGAGAAAAGTGGAGAAGAACTGGACACACAGTATTTACGTGGTAAAACCCCCAATTAATTTGAGGGAAACATCCACGTGCAAAGCTAGAAGGACTTTACTATACCAAAATAATTACAACCTCTCTCTAATAACACTAGGAGAGAACAACCTCACAAGAGGCTTTAGGGAGAAGAGAAGAGACTATATTTTAGGATGAGTTACAAATGAATGAAGGGGGGTATTTATAGGAAAATTTTGGGTACTGTTCATAGGACTATTCACGCGTACGGTACTGTTCACGTATTGTTCAATACTATAACGTCACTGCTTGCGTCACTGTAGCACCTACTATTTCACTTGTCAGTCCGATACTATTCATGGGTCAACCCAATACTATTCACCAATTACTATTTCCACTGGGTCAGCCCAATACTATTTATGTAATACTGTTTTATCATTACTATTCCTATTGGGTCAGCTCAATACTGTGTTCAGCCCAAACTATTCGGGCCACTACCTACCCTTATCTTAAAAAATATCTTCACTCTCTACAAGACCCATGTACAGATTCTTGCATCAAATCCTCCAATGGGGTGACTCCTCTTGTCTGTTGATAGAAGATCCCGGTTTTCCTTCGGAGGCATTCCTTTTGTTCGCTAAGTGTCTTTTGGGATACCTTTCTCCCATGAGATTTCACTAAAGCGTCTTTGACTAGCCTTGTTATCAATGCGCATTTGACTTGGACTTTTCCTTCTGTAGCTTACGTGGACATTGTTAATATTTAATATATATATATATATATATATATATATAGAATTCTTCAAGTTCAAGTCAGCAACCCGGTATTAAATTATAATGAACACCTTTAATCCAAGTAGAACAATGCAAAGCCAGGTGAAGGAAGGCAATGCCCTCGATCCAGAGCATTCTTGGATAAATTAGACTAAAAAAAAAAGAGCATTTTAACAATATCTTTTGAATTGAAAAATATTCATTATAATATAATCAGGAAATGCTGATTTGAAAGTATCAAATAATAATAATAATAAGTATGGCGGCTTTATAAATTTAAGGTTATTATTTACATCAGTGGGAGTAGTTATTTGGGTTGATTGTAGGTTCAACATATCATTTTATTTATTTTTTAAAATAAAAACCCTATAAATGGACAATAAATGGTTGATGGGCATCTATTTGCTGAGTGTAAGTAGTCTTTTTTAGAAACATTTTTGTAATGAATAATATACATTATATATTAAATAAAACTTGTTTTATAGCCCTTAAATGACACTAACTCAGTATCTATTTATAACTTTGAATCTTACAACACTGTTTACTAAATTTAAACAAGTTTGGTGGCCATTAACTCATTGTCGATTATTAATTATTATATACATAATCATAATCATAATCATAATGTGAGTAATGAGTCAAAATCTTATATCCATCTATATATCTATCTATCTTGGTCACTCAAACAACCGCTCTAGATGAAATATTATATAGGTGTTCTTCATATTATGTTAAAGTTGTTTTTATATTCTTTACGAAAATACTTTTATATATATTAAGAAACGCGATGGTCAAAATAATTTCACACATTATCGCACATTCTCTATTTATTCGAGTAGTGTGCACCTCCCCATCTATATTAGTGGTGGAGATTTAAATCTCACCATATATGCATTTGTGAACAGTTTTCTTCCCATATTGTAAGAGTACATATTTTCTAGTTATGCGAGTGTATATATTTTCAGGCTGGGTCTATAATATTTGATTTTAACAAGTCCAACAGATTTCTGACTCATTTAGCACCAATTTTTTTTTTTTCAAAAAACAAAAATGAACATAATCTCCTTTTATAGTCTGAATGTGTAAATTATGAAACATCTGTTTGATTAGTTTCAATGTTGATTATTAATAATGTCAACATAATTAAAGCAACCCCTTCTATCAATAATTAATGGCATTATTTGTTTTGTGCTTTTTATTTAGAAAATAATTAAGCATTAAACAATGACAAATAGTTTAAGCAAGCAAGGATATTATGCTTTTTTTTAATGCATTTAAGGTTCTAATTAGAACAATTATTACATATATACTTCATTTTTGATCTTTTAAAATTCTACCCAAAAATAGAAATCTTATCTTTCTATGGTTTAATAATTATGCTTTGATATTATTCCAATTACTTCTTTTACATCATAACCTCTAAACTTAAAAAAATTCCAACTCTGTCCCTGCCTCCACCAATATGTATACATTATATGTATATTGATCACTCACTAGCTTATTAACAACAATAACTTGCTGAGATCACTAAAAAAAATACAAAATGAGTTACAATTATTGCTTTCATGCAATTGTTTTCCTTTCACTCTTCATTTCTTTTGTTGAATGCCAACAATTTTCATTTGAAGAAACCAAACTCAACAACAACAATGGTGAAACTGGCATTGGAGAGAGATGGGCTGTTCTAGTTGCAGGATCAAATACTTATTCGAATTATCGGCATCAGGTGATGAGTTTGTTACTAATAAAATAAATTATGATTGATGATAACTTACATATATGTTGTTGCAGGCTGATGTATGTCATGCATATCAAATATTGAAGAAAGGAGGATTGGAAGATGAAAATATAATAGTTTTCATGTATGATGATATTGCTTTTGCTGGAGAAAATCCTAGGCCTGGTATCATCATCAACAACCCTTATGGTCCTGATGTTTACTATGGAGTCCCAAAGGTTAACTACCATTTAATCAGACATTTAAAATTGAAAGCAGCCCTTGATACATATATAGTTATTTGATTATATTTATGTACACACACACAGGACTACACTGGTGAAAATGCAACAGCAGACAATTTGTTGGGTGTAATTCTAGGAAACAGAAGAGCTCTCACTGGAGGTAGTGGTAAAGTTGTGGATAGTGGTCCAGATGACACTATTTTTATTTATTATGCTGATCATGGTTCTCCTGGTTGTGTTTGTAAGTTCTTATATATATATACTCTCTTTTATATCTATATCTATACTTCAAAATCTTAATTAATATTTTAGTAATAATAATAAAATATTTGATTATGTGTTGTAGCTATGCCTCATGGGATTCCTCTATATGCTAAAGATCTGATACATACCTTGAAAAAGAAATATGAGGCTAATGCTTATAAAAGCATGGTAATTTACATTGAAGCATGTGAGTCAGGAAGCATGTTTGATGGGCTTCTTCCAAATAATTGGAATATTTATGCAATTACAGCAGCCAATCCAGAGGAGGGTAGTTATGCATTTTACTGTGATATTGAAGAATATGGAACTTGTTTGGGTGATGTCTTCAGTATTTCTTGGATGGAAGATAGGTTTGATCTTTGTCATTTACTTGCTTGAAGTTTTTTTCAATTGTAATAGAAGTCGTTTATTTACATTTATTTGGATTTTGCAGTGACAAGCATGATATGAGTCAGGAAACTTTGCAACAGCAATATGAAGTGGTATGTATATATACAAAGTTTTCATGTTTTTCCTTTGATTGTTTTTACACAGAGTAAGTAGTGTTTATTTTTCACTTAAAATTCTTAGAAATAAAAAATGTTTGAAACTTAAAATCCAAAGTGAAAAATAACAAAATAAATTTTATTATTACAGGTAAAGAGGAGGACAGGATTTGACACTCCTTCGAGGTCTCATGTAATGCAATATGGAGATACAAGTCTCGGCAACCAATTGCTCTATACTTACATTGGCCGTATAAATCCTCAGATTACAAATCGAACATTCATTAATCGAAGCCTTTCCGTAGCTAGAAAAACTGTAGCAGTTAATCAACGTGATGTTGAACTCTTCTACCTTCGCCGCAAGGTTATGTTTACTTTTTAAATAACCAAATGTTTGTATAGAAATCACATTTATTAATAACTATATTCATCAGTTTCTCCTTTGAATGATATTTGTTTTAATTTGCAGTTCGAAAATGCCCGTGAAGGTTCTCAACAAAAGATTGAAGCTGAAAAGAAACTAAACAGTGAAATTTCACAAAGACAATATGTGGATCGTGGAATGAATCATATTGCAACATCATTATTTGGGCAGCAAAATGGATTACATTTGTTAGAATACGTTCGACCTGCTGGACAGCCTCTTGTTGATGATTGGGATTGCTTGAAGATGTTTGTAAGTTTCATTTTGACTCAACTAATTAATTAAGAGAATTCTGATAGTAAATTTTCTATACAAGTATAATTATTTGTTATTAATGATGTCTTGATTTTTCTATGTAGGTGAAAATTTATGAGGAAAAATGTGGAACTTTAACAACATATGGGAAGAAATATACAAGAGCTATGGCTAACATGTGCAACTTTGGGATCAAAGAGGAGCATATGAATATGGCATCAACCAAAGCTTGTTCAAATGAATTTTCTACTCCTTGGAGCTCCCTTCAAGATGGAGTACAACATGACTGATCATGAATAAATGCTTCCATTGTTTGAGTATATAAACTTTTAATAATTCTATGAATTGAAATAAATAAACACGAGTTTGCACCTTATTGGTTGTGCTCATACGCAAGTATCTCCCTCGTTTCTCTCTATTTATTTTCTTCTTCTTGCTTTTTCTCCCTAGCACTGCTGTTAGTGTGAGTGTGAATCACACTCAAGATGAATCAGCAAAGCTTGATAGCATAAGCTTACAGAAGAAGAAAAAAAAGAAGAAGAGAAAGCTGAAGCATCAGGACTTTCATTGAACAGATAGGTGTTTTCATCAAACAGATGGGTGTATTTTTTTGATTAATTGATTTCAGAAATAAAAATACTCTTCACTTTCTTCTCCATTGATTCTCAATAAATATATATATATATATATATATATATATAAAATATTAAAATCTCCCTTATAGTTTGGGGTATTAGACAAAAACATAAGGCCAAAATATCTATTATAATTTCATTTTATAACTAATCTTTTTCTTATCGTCCATTTTAATTTTCAAAATACTTTTGACAATTAATTTTTCTATTAAAAATTTTAGGACACTAAAAGTATATAGATAAACGTCTATAAATCTTAAATTAAAAAAATTTAATTTATAACATTAATGGGTCTCTAATGTCCATCATATGACAAATGTAGGGATCAAATATAAAGTACTAAAAAATAAAAAATAAAAAATAGATCTCCACTATCCATTTAGGGTCCATCTCCATATATGGACAGTAAAAATTATAAATAAATAATTAAAAAGGTGGATCTCCACCACCCATCTCAGAGGTAAGGTGGAGATCCATCTTTTTTTTTCTAACTTTAATTTTTTAATTTTATATGTTTCAATTTTTTAAAAGAAAGTGACAGTCACTTATATGAGCAATTATCACAAGCATTTGTGATGTGATTGATTAGTAGGGGCTAGAAGAGAACTACTTCAAATAAGAGATTTCTTAATGAATTTAAGCTTCTAATTATTACAATTATCACATATATACTCCATTAATTTCATGGCATCACCTTAAGTCAGCAACTTGAAAAGAGCACATGATCAACTGCTATCTTTACAAACAAAAAAAAAACAAATGATGACACAAGAAGCACCTGCATCATTGCTTGTACCGTTGTCTCACCATATCAATCTGGTATGGCATATATTGGCTCTACGATCAGACCTGATCACACTAACCATAATCACTATAGATTGAAGTGTGTATCAGCTTGATCAAGGTGGTTAAAGTCTGTTAAATTAGTTAGAGCAAGTGGCAAAGCAAGTTGTTAGCTTGTTAGAGTTATGGTGAGCTGGCAGCCCCACTTATACGAGTTTGTTAGGGGTTGCCAGTAGCCGAGCTTGGTTGATTAGTGATGTTATATATAGATTGACATTCTATTGTATTGATTAAACAAGAAAAATCAATAAAAATCATCTTCTCTTTCAAGCTTAATCGAGCTCCATTAATGGCAGACTGAAAAAGTCTTTAGCTTCTCTTTGAGGTTTTCATCGAACAATTGGTGAAACCTCTCTTAGCCTTTGCTTGCACCACAAGCTATCTCATGCAACCTTACATTCACATGGTATCAGAGCTTCTGACTCGTGTCAATGGTTGCCACTCGTGAATTCAGTTCCTTAACTTCTCAGTTTCATATAAACATGTCGTCAAACACAGCCTCTACAGATTACTCTTCACTTGCAAGGTGTTTAAACTCAAATATATCTTTGAAACTTGACAAGACTAATGACATCTATTAGAAAACTCAAGTGATTCTAGTGTTTTGAGCTTTAGATCTTGAAGATTACATCTCCAATACAGCTATTGTTCCATCAAGATTCATAGAAGTACACACATATGATGTAGGAGAAGGTTCTATGGTTCAACAATAACCAAATCCAGCATATGCAGCTTGGAATAAGTCAGACCAGATCCTGCTTTGTTGGCGCTTCTTGGCACACTCATTCCAAGTGTTCTTGGTCAGGTAAATCGGTGCAAAACCTCCCTTGAAATGTGGTCAAAGATTGAGAGAGTTTACTCACAACAATCTAAGGTAAAAATACTTCAATTAAGGCAAAAATTACAAACAATCACTAAAGGTTCAAATTACATTAGTAATTTTGTGCTAAAAATTAAAAATATTGGGAATTCTTTGTTGATGAGTATGTTGAATGGAGTAGAGCACGACTATGATTCTGTTATGGCGTTGATTTCTTTATTATCCACAACAATGACACTTGAATATGCTTATTTTTTATTTCTCACGCATGAGCAACATATAGAGCACTTGAACATACACAGTCTATCTGCTCATTTTGCTTCTAATAACACAAACTACAACAACAAAACCAATGGAGGTAACAAAGGAGGAAATTCTTGAGGGAACTATAGAAGAAACAAACTGAGAAGTAGAGGTCGAGGTGGCAGGAATCCTAGCAAGTCTAACCAACGTATTCACTGTCAACTTTGTTCAAAGCCAGGTCACGGTGCTTTGCAATGCTATAGGAGGTATGATCAGAAATACCAAGGGTCACCTCAAGGAAATCAACAAGCACATTTGACTCAACAAAGTCCAGGAAACAATTATGATGCAGGACAACCTTCTTTTAGCAACAATGGCAACCAAATGGGACAACTCAACACTCAACAATCCTCAGCCTATTTTGCCACTCCATAAACTGTCAATGACCAAGCTTGATATATTGATAGTGGCGCTACAGATTATATAACAGCCGATCTCAACAACCTCTCAATCAAAAATGAATATATAGGTAATGATCATTTGGTTGTTGGTAATGATAACCAATTGCAAATCTCTCATTTTGGTGACACAAAGTTTTCAACACATGCATCACCTAGTCATTAGCTATGTTTGAAAAATATTTTCCATGTTCCTTCAACTACAAAGAACATGCTAAGTTTTTCTAAGTTAACAAAAGATAATAATGCTCTTGTTGAATTTGATAAGTGGTTGAGTCATAAAGGATCGGAGAACAAAGAGAACACTTTTACAAGTCAAACTTAGCAATTAATGGAGACTCAATGGTGCATCAAGGTCAAGTTTGAAGAACTCTAAATCTGCAGGTACACCTAAGCATCTGATTAGTTCTAATATACATAGTGCTACTCTTGTTAATTCGAATTTGTATAATAATGATGGCAATAGTTTGCTGTCAACTGCCACTCATGGTTTTAGTTCCTTGATAGCTGCTAAAACCAACTCTGTGATTTGGCATGCAAAACTTGGGCATCAGCCCCTTTAATTTTTCAAAAAGTTCTTCATTCTATGCAATTTCCTTATAATGTAGAAGCACCTCAGTTTGTGACTCATGTAAACTAGGAAAAGTGCACAAGCTTCCTTCTTCTAGAGTTGAAATTAGAGTCACATGTCCCTTTGAAATTGTATATAGTGACATTTGGGATCCTGCACCTATCTTATCTCTTGATTGTTTTAGATACTATATTATATTTGTGGATGCTTATACAAGGTTCACTTGATTATATCCTCTTCAATTAAAGAGTGAAGCTTTCTCTAAGTTTGTTTTTTCTATAAAAAAACTGATGAGTTGCAATTCAACTCAAAAATCAAATGCTTTCAAGCTGATATAGGGGTGAGTACAAGGTGTTTGTTTCTTATTTGAATGAGTGTGCGACTGTGAGTAGATTTTCTTATCCCTATACATATCAACATAGCAGTATCCTTGATAGGAAATATAGGCATGTGATTGAGATGGGGATTGACCTTGTTAGCACATGGAGGAATGCCTTTCAAGTATTGGTTTGAAGCTTGTCCAACAATTGTATTACTCATCAATAATTTGCCAACATCATTGCTGAGGTTTATATCTCCCTATGAAAAACCATATAAAAGAAAGCCTAATTACCAATTCTTGAAGTCATTTAGTTGTGCATGCTTTCTCTACCTCAGAGACTACAACAAACACAAGCTAGATTTCCGTTCTAGCAAGTATATGTTCCTCGATTATAGTTTAAAACACAAGGGTTATAGATGTCTTCACAAATCAGGCAAGATCTTCATCTCTAAACATGTGATATTCAATGAGCTAGACTTCCATACAAGTCCTTATTCAGCTCAACTTCTGAAATATATGGTGGCACTGATTCTGGTTCAAGACATAGCCACTGTCTTCTTATTTATTTGACATGATGCATTCTTCCTATATGCCAAAAACAACACATCCTACACAGCAGCATGTCTCAAATGTTTTATTTGATCTTGAACAGCCACCAATTCAATTTGGCTCAATGCAACACATTGATGGTTCTTCAGCTATTCAGCTAAATTAGTAACAACCAGCTCTTGCATCTAAACCTTCTACAAACATTCAACGTCCAGCTGCAACTTCTCAACACCCCATGATCACAAGATCAAAAAATGGTATTGTGAAGCCTAAGTCATATCTTACAAATTGTTTTTTTCCTCATAGTTTTCTTACAAAAACATATCCCAAATCAGTACAACATGTCATGGCTGACCCTAAATGGCTTGCTGCAATAAGGGGTGAATTTAAAGCCTTACAATCCAATTGTACATGGCAGCTTGTCCCATACACACCTAACATGAATATTTTAGGCTGCAAGTGGGTGCTTAGAACCAAATATAAGCCCAATGGATCCATCCTTAAGCACAAAGCAAGACTTATGGCAAAGGGGTGCTAGATTGGACTTATTTGATACATATAGTTCAATTGTTAAGGCTTCAACAATAAGAGTAATACTTAGTCTCACAGTTTTCTACAATTGGGATGTTCAACAAGTTGACATCGACAATGCTTTCTTGAATGGAGACCTTCAAGAGTAAGTGTTTATGTGTCAAACCGAAGGCTTCGGGGACTCATAGCATCCTCAGCATGTATACAAGTTGGTTAAGGCTCTATATGGCCTCAAGCAAGCCCCACGAGCTTAGTTTCATAAGCTCAAGACAGCACTGCACACATGGGGATTTTACAACTCCACCTCAGATGTGTCCCACTTCATCAAGCATAGAGGATCAACTCCAATCTTTCTCTTAGTGTATGTTGAAGATAGACAGGTGGTGATGCTACTCAAATCAAGAAGATAATCACTCAATTGAATCAAACTTTTGCTCTCAAAGTTCAAATATCAATTAGCTATTTTCTTGGATTTAAGTCTCATAGGGATGATCAAGGTCTACCTCACACAATAAAAGTACATTCTTGATCTTTTGAAACAGTCTAATATGCTTGATTCCAAGCTTTATGACTCTTCCACTAGCTCGGGTTCTAAGCTCAGCCTTCAGTCATTTAGTGATCCCATGGTTTATAGAAGCACAATTAGTGCTACAATATTTAACATACACCAGACCAGATATATCATACATAGTCAACAAGCTGAGCCAATTTTTGGTGTCTCCTAAACAGCCACATCAGCTTGCTTGTAAAAAGATACTGAGGTATCTTAGTGGCACTATTCATAAAAGCCTTTGGTTCAAATCAGCCACTGTGTTATCCTTGGAGGCCTGCTCGAATGCAAAATTAGGCTAGCAGCCTTGATGTCAGGAGGTAAACAAGCAGCAGCTGTGTGTTCCTTATAGGGAATTTAATATCCTGGAGTACAAGGAAACAAATTATAGTGTCACGCTCCAGCACTAAAGCAGAATATAGATCTATGGCTCAACTGACCACTGAGGTACCGTGCCTTCAATCATTGTTCAAGGAGTTATATATTGAGCTTTCACGTTACACTGTCATTTGGTGTGATAACCAAAGTGAAAATACTCTTGCATTGAATCCTGTCTTCCATGCTCGTACCAAGCATGTTAACATTGACACACACTTCATTAGAGAGAATGTAGCATCTGGTCTCATTGAACCGAGGTATGTTCTAACTGAGTTTCAAGTTGCTGACTTACTCACAATGGGACTGCCTAGAGATCTTTTTCAGTTTATTTGCTCTAAACTGAATTTGGTTCCATCACCCCAATTCAATTTGTGGGGGAATGTGAGAGAAGCTTAATATTGTAGTGTCGATCCAAGCTTGAGTTCATGAAGAACAAAATCAGTTGATTACACAAGAAGCACATTGATCGATCAATATTTGTTGCATATTTACGACCCTTAGACCTTATCTTTTGATTGTATTTTGAGTGAATTTGGTGCTTTTGATGTGTTTGTTGAGCATGTGCAGGCCATTGGGAAATATTAGGGAAGATATAACAAAGTTGGAAGAATTGAAGAATTCTCACTGCAAACTGGTCATGTTTTGGAGGTTGCCATATATTCTATAGGATGAACTGGGTTTCGAACTTTATATGTATGGAAAGATATAGGTGTATAATTGCCCATGCATTTTACAGTTCGTGATTTGGAGTTTTCTAGAAGAAGTTATGCTCGTTTTCGTAACAGTGCGCAATGCTGAAATTTAAAGCAGTGAGTATCGCGACCAAACGTCGCGACCGTTGGTCGCGACGATACATCAATTTTCTGGCAGTGTGTACCGCGACCAAAGTGTCGCGACCCACGGTCGCGATGGCAGCGCGAAATCCCTAATTTCCAGCGCCTATAAGAAGAAAAATGCAAGAGAGAGAAGGGAGCTCGCCTAGGACAAAAAGGAGCAGCTCTTGGCTGCCTCCAATGGTGGATTTCCACCATTCTTTCACCACCTCATCACCACACATCATCTCCAAACATCATTCAGAGGCTAAATACTCGGATTTGATCGATTGTTCATTGAAGAAGACGAAGATCGAAAGCGGAGAAGTTTCAGCCGGACCAAAGCGGGATTTCGACTCTTGAGAGCTTCGATGGGTTGTATTTCATATCATTATTCTTCCTTTGATTGTTCATTGATGATTATGAGTAGTTAGAACTCTTGTTAGGTAGTTTTTGGAACTATGAACGGATTCGGATTTATTGACTATGAATATATTTTGTGTATTATTTCATAATATTGTCTTTGTGATTATTTGAACATTATCTTATTGCGTTTGATTTATGGTGTTTTGCGATTGCGAAAGTAGATTGCATACCCCGTGATGAGAACCGATTTGATATTTACTGTAATAGATTATATTGATTTTGAGCGTATTATATTATTACTTTGTGTTCGATTATGGTGTTTTGCGATTGCGCAAGTATATTGTATGCCCTGTGATTAGAACCAATTTAATATTTATTGTAATATTATATGAGAAATCATTGAAATTGCAATCGAGCTTAATTGACTCTAAAATCAATACTGGGTTAGTTTCGATAAGAAATTACTTAATTAACCTAGGCATTAGATTAACTATGGTTTTTGATTAATTGCACTCTACGACCAATAGGTGTGGTTGACCGAATTCACATACCATACCATTGCGGGAGCAATACCATATGGTGTGGCCTTAGTTGAATTATTCTTATCATGTTAATAACGTGCTTCATAATAGTCAATATATTTCCTTATTCGGAATTGGAACCGTGAGATCACCTAGCATTATCTTTCATTTAATCTGTCTCGCTTTATTTATCGTTTTAGTTAGTTTAATTTAGTTTATAAAACAAAAACCCAAAACAACCTTCATTTACGTTTACCGCACTACCTATAATCTCCAGTTTTAGAATTAGCACCATCACTTCCTTGTGGATTCGACTCCGTACTCACGGAAATATTATTACTTCGACACATCCTGCACTTGGGATTTATTCCCATGCGTTTGAGTGTGTCACACATGCATCAGTCATTGTCCTGTTGTCTCACCATATCAATCTGGTATATCATATATTAGCTCTATGATCAGACCTGATCAAGCTGATCATAATCACTATAGATTGAAGTGTATATCAGTTTAATTAAGGTGGTTAAAGTCTATTAAATTAGTTAGAGCAAATGGCAAAGCAAGTTGTAAGTTTGTTAGAGTGACGGTGACTTGGTAGTCCCACTTGTACGAGTTTGTTAGGGGCTTTGAGCTTGGTTGATTAGTGATGTTATTTATAGATTGGCATTCTATTATTGATTAAACAAGAAAAATCAATAAAAATCATCTTATCTTTCAAACTCATTCAAGCTCCATTAATGGCAGACTGAAATAGTCTTTAGCTTCTCTTTTAGGTTTTCATCGAACAGTTGGTTAAACCTCTCTTAGCATTTGCTTGCACCACGAGATATCTCATGCAACCTTGCATTTTCACAATCAGAAGCATTAGTGATTCCTTTCATTTTAACAACATATTCACTGATTTTTATTGCAACTTTCTTCATTGATTGAAGCTATGATCTAAGGTGCATTATTCTTGTTATTGATTGTTGTTAGAAAATGTTAATTATTGCACTTTGGGCCTCACATGCAGTCACGCACTATATTACTTGACCTAAGATAGAGACTTAATATTGATATCAACCAGCTCACAAGTAATGATTTATTTTCTTCCAAGTTAGATAATCTTCATTAAAATTTTGAAAACTTCACGCGATACTTCATCAATAGAATCAACGAACTTTGAATGACACTTGGTAGGTCCAAATATGAACTCTTCAAGATTAAAAGCTCTGAGAACTGGAAGGATTGGAGTTTTCCCGTAGATGAAATTATTGTCATCTAGCTTAATTGTAAGACTGAAGTTAAGATTCTTCTATTTGAGCTGAGATTGAATCTCTCTCTGCTTCTTGGTAAGCTGAGGTACATGATTAGAGGATCCAGAGCGATTATGCAACTGATAGATGTTTGGAGACTATTGACAACTTCAACCGGTACACTTGTTGAGGTTGTACACTTGTATCGGATTCCAGCTACCTATTTGGACCATTGATCCTACACAATGCTGGTGATGATTGATGATTATCATTTCTGGAATCAGCAACTCTAACAAGGTTTTCTAGATATAATTTCGTTTTCTTGGAAAGAACTTTGGTATAGAATTAATATTTGTACACAATTATAATATTCTAAATATGTTTCACAACAATTACTTTATGTTTCTAGTTTTGGATATATCTTACTATATAAGGTCATTTATTAAATAAGCCCATTTATTATCTAAATCATTTCAAATGTATTAAATAGAAATACACTTTTTTTAACATACAAATTATGGTGGTAGTGACTCGAATCTGAATCATTGCCAGATTGAATGAGTGTCTTTGCCACCGAATCATATTTAGCATTTATTATGTGCCAATTTATTAACTCAATCACCATATATATCTTAAAATTTTAATCAATGAATACTTTTATGTGTTTTATATATACTTCAATTTAGATGTCACATTTGAGGAATTTAAATCAGGAATTTGTTTGCGGTTTTGGGATAATTATTCATTTGCTTTCGCTCTTAATTTATGTTGCAGAATCGGAAGAAACGGGAAAGAAATAGGCAGTTTTAGTTATATTGGGGAAATTATAGGCATAAGGTTTCTCTTTCTTTTTTCTATTCAAATATCTTGTTTTTGGTAAATAGTTTAATTATGAGGTGTATTCTATCTAGAGTTTATTGAAATTTATTGGATTTTCTTTAAGTGATAGATCGACGGATAAATTATAGATTTCATATATTCTATATAATTTTTGTGAGAGCTCTTTATAGAGTTTATTGTACATTTTAACAATGTTATATGGAATTAGATGGATTTTTAATGATTTATCTTAAAAAAAAATATTATTTTGATTGTCCATCAAATAATAGTTTGAAATATCAAATTTCATGGGGTAGGAGAAGATCTGTTATAGGCCTTGATATTTATATCACTTAAATTCATCACTTAAATAATAGTCAACGGCTTTTTAAATAGACCTAAATTTATTTGAACTTTCTAATAGTCTGAATTGAATACATCTATATTTTAATGAAATCTTTAAAAGTCTGTATTGAATACACACAGACTTTTATTTAAAAGTTTGAATGGAATATATACCCGAACTCTTAAAAAAAATTAATTCAACCAACTTTATATTGAATACATCCCTTTAAGATTGATAATTTAATAATGATGTATTATTGTGTAGGCGGACGTGTGTCATGCATATCAAAGATTGAAGAAAGGAGGACTAAAAGATGAAAACATAATAGTTCTCATGTATGATGATATTGCTTTTGCTGAGGAAAATCCTAGGCCTGGTATCATCAGCAACAAACCTTATGGTTCTGATGTTTACTATGGAGTTCCGATGGTTAACTTTACTTTTAAATTATTCACTTCAACTACTATGTTTAGCTTTCTCATAATTTTTGTAGAAAGTGCTTCCAAAACAATAGTATAATTTTTAGAAGTAAAATTTGTTTTGTTGGAAAGTATTTATTAAGTTATCAAAATAGCCCTCGAATTATCTTTTTAATTTAAAAGCACATTTTTTTCGTACGGAATTCTCGATTTACTTATATAATAACAAGGTTATTTCTATTTTCAGGAAAACAAAAAAAAAAAAAATACTTGCAATGAAAACTATAGTGTTTCAATTGATAAGAGTGCATTCATGAGATATTTTTCAAAAAAAATGATGTTGAAATTGAAAAGAGCTCATGATCAAGTGCTATCTTTAAAATCACATGAGGCTTTTCAGTGATTTTATAAAAACTGCTTATCATTGTATGTAGGGCTACAGTGATGAACAAGCAACAGCAGACAATTTGTTTGGTGTAATTCTTGGAAACAAAAGTGCTCTTACTGGAGGTAGTAGTGGTAAAGTTGTAGAAAGTGGTCCACAATGACACCATTTTCATTTATTATTTGCTGATCATGGTGCTCCTGGTTTCGTTTGTAAGTTTCATAAACCTAATTAATATTTTAATTCTCAAATATATTAATTATTGTTTTAGTAATTAATTGTAAACTTTTAATTCTCCTGGTTTCGTTTGTAAGTTGTAGTAATTAATTGTCTTCTGGGAATTACCTTTATGCTACAAACGAAACAGGAGGCTAAAGTCTATAAAAACATGGTGAGTTATTTCATGACTGATACAAATTAAAATAATCCTCCTACTTTTTATACAATTTTCCTTTCTGAATCTATGATTTATTCAAGTATATAAATACAAAATACCAGCACATCATATGCTTCTAACAATTCTTGGCAAAAATACATTTCAACTAGTAAAAATGTCATAATCTAGTTACAGAGTTACAGAGAGTATGATCTTCTATAATAATTCATACAAAAGATGTAAGAAATTGTACTCAGATCATGATCATCTAAACCGGCGTCTTTTAGAAATTCTATAAGGATTTTTCACTTTCATTAATTGAAGCCGTCTAGAATTCTTTAGCCTTATTGATCCTCCCTTAACGTGATGGTGGTAGTGGTGACGGCGATGATGAGTACTGTTATTGCCATACCACTTTTTTCTTTCTCTATATCGTTTTCTGCTGGAAGTTAAATGATGATACTTGTCTGGAAAATAACTTCCATCACTATTACTCGAACTATACCCTGATTCAACGTCTCGAATTCGGCGCCTGTTTCTACGTTTGGTGTTCTTTATCTTGTGCCACAAGAAACATGTGATGTCTTCTACAGCGTACCAATATGTCTTACATGCAGCCCAATACATCTTGCAAAGGCTTCTTCCTATGCATTGGCAGATCCCAACTTTGAACAATAGGTAGCAGAACAACAAGACTGAGAGAAAAAAAATTGCAAAATGTATGTCAATTTTCATTATACATTTCAAAGCCCTTAAGAAGAAATGAGCTTCTTTTTATGTACATGTTCTTAAAATTCATAACTGAAATAATTATCGAATAAGTTGTTTCGACCATTTAAAAGTACATATTCACAGTTTCACACTAATAGCAGCAACATTTGAACGAAAAGTAGGAAAGCTTGCAAGGATTGAAACAGAAGTATCATGTCAAAAAAACATACTAAGTACTAGAATATAGAGATACCAAATATATATAATTCTGCTAAATTTCTAGCTGAAAATAAAAATGATTCCCCATTTAAAAATAAAGGTGTCAATTGAATAAAAAGAGTGGTCGCGAGCATAACCTGGTACTACAACTCTCAATATAATACTGAGGTCTAAAGTGCAACTACCTCCCTCCCCAAGTCTGAAAAAAAAAAATTTGCGGAAAAGGTGGATAAAAATGTGACACTGTTGCAGTCTGCTAGCTTTTCCAAATTTGTAAAGGTTTGAAGACATCACATATTAATTAACGAACTGAGCAGAAAATTTTGTATTTCTATGGATACGAGAAAACATAAACAGTGAAGGACGTAATTACTTATGTAGCAAAGGCCTAAAATCATCAATAGTTTGATTAGATCGAAGACACATAAATGTTCGACGAAACAAATTACGTCCCATGGTCCGGCACAAACATCCCTGCAAAGTCAAAACACAAGTTAATATAATATCAGGACTAGAACTCCAAGAGATAATCTAATACAAACACACATTAGGTGGAATATTAGTATATAGTACTAAGTAAAAGATGAAGAACATCTGTGTATGACTGTTGTAGTAAAAGCAAAATTATTAACAAATTTTAACAAATGTGAACCAACAAATTCTTAAATCATATATGTTTGATCTGAAAATTCGATACAATAAACTACAACACCATACAACAACAGATAAATGATAAGTGTTCACTTCAATTGTGGCAATGATTATATATTTTGCTTGCTATTTGTCCGGTCAAATGCATCATTCAATATTGTTTACTATCTACGAATCCGGTTGTTGATCATATAAACGAACAATAAAAAAATCAGTTTGATTACGAAACGAAGACTCGTATATCAAATTATACAATACACATTGTATTTGAAAAAAGACTAATCTTTCTATGTTTCGCAAATGTTGAATCGAAAACCAGAACATTTTTTCAATACTTTTTGCATCGTTACACCATTAACATGAAAATCTAACTGGCTAATGAAGATATAATACATGAATTGAAATCAATTCTAATTAATCAAAAAAAAATTAGACAAAATTGTACAAAAACGAATGCATTATAAGAGAGAATATATATAACTTACGCGCACGCTGCACTAAAAATGGTCTTAAAAGGAGCAGTAAAAGCATTTCCAAGAACACCTCCAAAGCTACTGGCGGCTTTACTGATAACACTTCCCATTTGTTACCCAAAATTCATAACCGTTTCCCACCAGAGAAACGTCCCAGTTTCACTGGAAACATAACACACCATCTCTCAGAATAAAATTATATATAAAAACAAATGATAGTAATAATAAATGAAAACAAATAAGAACCCAATTCGCAAAACAAGTTTCACTAACCTGGAAATTTGATTAGAGAAATCGAAGGCAAGAGAGGGAGAAAAACTGAGACCAGACCATGAATCAAATAAACGGTTTTTTAACTGTTTTACAAGAAAGTCATGTGAACTTGGGCCATTTTCTTCTGGGCTTGGGCTCTCTCTATTTGCGGCCGATAATATTTATTCATTTCCGAAAACATTTTTCATAAAAAAAAGTTTCTCTTAAAATTCAACTATTCAAGAATACTCTAACCTAACTTATGTGATAAGGGTTCGAGTCCCATCTTTACCCATTAAATCGCAAAGTTTAGGGAGAACCCTCCTCTGTAGTGAGAGTTGTCATTTTAGGCCGCACTTATATCGTTCCAGTTAGAGGTGGGCATAACCTAACCCAACCTAATAAAAATCGGGTTGGAAAAAATTCAACCCAACCCAACCCAATATTGACCGGGTTGAGTCGGGTTGGGTTAATCAGGTTGACTTTAAAATACAAAAAAAAAAAAAAAAAAAAGTCATACAACTTATATTAAAATACGAATACTATATCAAATATCAAACCTAACATCACCACTTCATGTATATTTTTCATGTATAATAAACTTTCAAATTAAAAACTGTCAAGTCCAAATCGATCAAACTTTGAAATAAACTTACATAACAAGGAAGATAGGAAATCAATTATTTAAAAAAAAAAAAAAAAAAAAACAGCTCTAATTATAACATAATCAAATGTTTGTGAAGATAAGGAAGCTTACAGAATGCTAATATAGTGATCATTAACAGGGTTAATGAGCATCAATTACTCTACTGTGAGTCAACCACACTCCATCTTTCACATCAGATATCCCAACTCTTCATCTAACTTATTAGTGTTTATGTATATAGATCACTAATTCAAGTCTCAAACCTCAAACTAATTAACAGAAGATTATACTAAGTTAAAAACGACACCACTGCTCCAATCTCTGATTTACCACTCAGAAAACTTGACAGAATGAGGTTTTAAGTACAGAGTCCCAAAAGACTTTAAAAAAAAAAAAATGATACAAATGTTACTAGAATATCAATGTGAGAAACATATTCAAGCTCATACAGACATTATTAAGGATTTTGCAGTCTCCAGCACAAGTAACCTTGCAACTGTAAAATCATTTTCCTTCTTCGAAATCACAAAACCAAATGTTATAGATGAGCACAATCAATTCATGAAGAAGTGTTTACGAGAACTCCCAATAAATGTTCAAGTACAGTGTACCCAAATGAGGAAAAGAGACAAACAAAGCATGAAGATCCTAACGTTCGTAGAAGTCCCAAATACAGTAAGAATGCAATAAAAATATGAAAAATTAACTGACACATAAAATCTTCAAATTGCAAGTAGACTTCTGAAAAAAAGGAAACAAGAACCGAGAATATATTGAGGTTTGAAAAATACCAATGGGAAAAACATTTGGGGACTGATAGTCAATTTAAAAGGAAAAGGAAAAGAAGGGTCATATAACGTAAATGACAATTTGTAATAAAAGAAAAAAGATATAATCCAAAGGGCCAAGTGAAAATAATAAAAATTTCGCAGAATAACTAACAAACAGCAATATTACAAGAAGAATTCACTGGTACTCTAAAAAGACTAAGCCCAATTTTTTCGAACTTTCCATCATCATAAACAACCATGCATACGATGACCGAAACCCCCAACTAAGTAGGGGACTTTCTCTGTAATCTGGGGTTTCGAAACCCCAACTAAGTCGGCGACATTCTCTGTAATCGAAGAAATTGAACTTCAAAAAAAAAAAACAAAAAGAGTAATATTACCTTGATGGTAGGGATGAGGGTAGATAGTGGTGGTAGTAATGAGAAGCAAAGTGTGAAGAAAAAAAAAATTCAGAGCCGGTAGTGATGAGAGGCAGAGAGTGAAGGGGAGGGAAGAAAATAAAAGTCTGAGTTAGTTTTTACGGTTTTCAAATCTCTTTTTTCAAATTTAAATCTGGTTGGGCTGTCGTGTTAATTATAACCCGACCCAACCCGATATAAATTCGGGTTATAAATATATTATCCGAATTTTATATGTTAACCCGACCTAACCCAATCGGATTGGGTTAAAAATGTGCGCTCCTATGAACTTGGGCCCTTTTTCTGGGCTTGGGCTCGGTCTCTCTATTTACGGCCCAGAATATTTTTTTTATTCATTTTCGAAAATATTTTCATAAAAAAAAAAAAAAATTCTTAAAATTCAACTATTCTATAACACACCACCTTCACTTATATGATAGGGGTTTAGTCTCATGTTTATCTATTAAATCACAATGTATGGAGAGACTCCTCCCCTATGATGAGAATTATCATTCCGAGCCAAGCATGTATCGTTTGATCTCTCATTAGGTTCCAGTAAATTTCAGACCCAATTAGTGTCAGACTATAAAAAAAAAAAAAACTATTCAATGATACCTTTGCTAATATATTTTAAAAACTAGTGTATATTATAAGAAAAAAAGCTTCTTGAAAAACCAAGTTTATATTTTTTTTTCTTATCTTTTATTTTTTAAATAGATTTATCTTTTATAAATAATAATAATAATAATAATCTTGGTGATTTCTAAAAGCAATTTTGGCTGATTTTAAAAGGTATTCATAAATCATGATAAATAGTCTCCAAGATAGAGTTCAGTAAGTATTTATATATGTTGAGGTCGAAAAAAATATTAGCAAAAGGTAGTATCTCAATTTGTACAAAAAGTTCAAGTGACAACAGGGTACAAAAGAAAAAAAAGTTAATATAAAATTTTCAAATTCATTATCCAAAAAAAACAATTTCATTATCCAAAAAATTTTCAACTTCACTATCAATAAGTTAGGGATTAATTACAAAGTGGATATACAATACACACACACTCTCTCTCTCTCTCTCTCAACTAATTAAGAGAATTCTAATAATAATTAGTTACTAATTATAGTCCTCAAAAATCGCTCGGGGACACGGGGCACTACAACCTGCAAAGACAGAACGCACGTGACCCGCAGGACGTCTGGGATACCGGGGTAGTGCCCAAATTGTAGTCCTCAAAAATGGCTCGGGGACACGGGGCACTACAACCTGCAAAGACAGAACGCACGTGACCCGCAGGACGTCTGGGACACCGAGGTGGTGCCGGCCAAAGTCACTCCGACGGTCAAGTTAGCGAGTGCTAGTAAAAGTGCAATGTTTGTAAATGGAGATGAGTGAGGAATACTTCCTGCTATCTTCACAGTTAGGGTTTTTCTGATCAAATGAGGTGTAAGGTCGAAGGATGATCGGAGAGGCTCCACAATGGCCGGAGGGTGTGGCTTTTTCTTAGTAATCTTTGGATCTCAATTTTTCGGCCGTCCCTTCTTATGAGGGATTATCCTTCTCTTTATAGGAGACTGATGCTTCTTCCTTTTGAGAGATCTCATCATTCTCTCTTCTCTGTCTTCCACCAAGAAAGCATCTGGGTGCTTCTTTTGATTGGGCTGCCATCAAGTGTCATTATGACTTTGTAGGACCCGTTTCAAAGTATATCACAATCTGGTCTCCCTCGGAGCGACGGAGATGCTATGTCGTACGACATGTAGGTTTCTTATCAATCTGGACCATGATTGGGTGATGTAGCACGGTCGCACTACATAAGGGTACATGTTGTAACATCCCGGATTTCGGGTAATGAATTTTTGATATATGTGAAATATGTGAAAATGAATTTTACTATTTGAGGGGGTGTAAATGTAATTAAATGTATGTTTATTTTATGATTTCCAGCGGACCGGATTGAATAGTGAAAAATGAAAAATAAAAAATTGGAAAACTGAACCAGAGAGCATCGCGACCTGGTCACCGCGACCACAGGTCGCAATGGCTCGCTCGCGGTGAAAAACGTAATTTCGGGTAGTGAGCACCGCGAGCTGTCACCGCGACCACAGGTCGCGATGGCTTGCTCGCGATGAAAATGGCAAAAATCTGACAGTGAGCATCGCGACCAGCCACCGCGACCACAGGTCGCGATGGACTACTCGCGATGAAGTTGTCAAAGTTTGGCAGTGAGCAGAGCGAGCTCCAGCGCGACCAAGGCGCGCTCGCGACGAAAGCGGTACGAATGGTCCAGTGAGCATCGCGACCTGGTGGCGCGACCACAGGTCGCGACGGCGGTCGCGATAGCGAAAAAAATATATAAAAAAAAAGAAGAAACTTCTCGCAGAAGCGAGAGAAAAGAGAGACAGCAAGAAGAGAGAGAAAGAACCTAGAAAAGAGAGAAAAGAAAAGAAAAAGAGGAAGGAAAGGAAAGGAAAGGGAGAAAGAGAAAGAAAGGAAAAGGAAAAAGAGATCGTCGAACCGCGATTTCTCGAACGAAAAAGGGTACCGAGGTTGGTGTACTTTTGTTTTCGAAATCTTTACGAAAAGCATTTCATTATCGTTTACGATATTGTTTTCGTTTTCGTTTCTTGTTTTCGTTTCGATTTCGATTTCGTTAAATGTTTTCGATTTTGATTTCGTTAAATGTTTTCGATTTCGATTTCGTTAAATGTTTTCGATTTCGATTTTCGATGTGTAAATATTGATGATTGATATACTTTTGGTTGATTATGGAAAGATTTTATATTAGATTGCATTTGTTTGTGGTTCGAATATTCCGATTTCGTTTTAAATAGTTGATTCAGACTTGTATATGACTATCGTTCATATTTCTTGAAGTTTATTACGTGACTTATATGATTATTGATTGATTATCGATTATTGAGTAATTATTACGAAATTGATTGTGAATTTGGTTTATCGGTAACGGCCCTAGGATACGGAAACATAGAAATGGATATAGGAGGTTGGTATACCAGCTGGGTTTTACTGAGCAGTACTGCGCCGATACTGATGATTCTGATTGATTGATACTGATGATTCTGATGTACCTCCTCTTGGATTCGTCCAAAGGCTGGGAGATACGTACCTCCTCAGGATTCGTCCTGGGGGTTGGGAGTTAATGTACCTTCCCAAGGATTCGTTCCTGGGATAGGGAGCTATGTACCTCTCTAGGTTCCGTACCCACGGTCATAGAGTTGGGAGACACGTACCTCCTCAGAATTCGTTCTGGGGGTTGGGAGCTTGACCCATATTCCAGTCCGTATATGTTTAGTATTCTAGTGGGCCAGAAATGATTTGAATTGAAAATGAACTGAATGATTTGATGGATCGAATTCATATGTTGATTTCATTGTTAATTTAATTGTTTTGAAAGTGATTTAGAAATGAAATTCATATTGTGGTTTATTGTTTCTTTATAGAACAATTATATTGTGAGTTATTTAATTGAGTTTTTAGTACACCCACTAAGCTTTATGCTTAGCGCGTTAGTTTTGTGTCTAACGCGTAGGTACCAGGAATCCAGAAGAGCCTAAGGACTGAAGGAAGAACGAGTTGCAGACCGAGTCACAGAGATTGTACAGTTGGGTAGCTATATTTTTGTTATGTGTATATATATTTTGGAAGCATGCATATACAGGGAATTTGTAAATATGTTTTGTAAAATGTTTTGTAATTAACTAGTTTATGACTTATGTATTTTATTATCAACAGGATTGTAAATGTTTAAGTTCGATTTATTTTATTTTATAAACTATTTTGATAAGCCGCACTAAACGGCAGAATGCGCAACTGTTTGAAACTGTATAGAAGTGTTGTTGAGAATTGTTTTGTGTAAAAGCAGGGTTTTGGAAAGTCCGAAAAACAAACAGTACTCTGCCGGATTTTCGTAAAAAGTTTGTATTGAATGGGCTCACTCGAAAACAATTTTTTTTTAAACTATAATTTATATGGTTTTCAGTTTATAAGCATGAATTTAGAAAGTTTTGAATGTCCGAGTAGCGCTTCCCGGGTCGGTCCGGCCGGGTCGGGTCGGGGGGTGTTACACATGTCGTGCGACAAGGTCTTTGAACTGGTACGTCATCGTACTTACACGAGAGTTTCATGTCGTGCGACATAGTCTTCGAACTGGTACGTCGTCGTACTACACGAGTGCTTCATGTCGTACGACATAGTCTTCCAACTGGTACATCTACATGAGGGCACTCCATGTCGTGCGACTTGGTCTTTATGCTGGACACCATCATACTTCATGCGTAGTCCCACTTTTAGGCTATGGGTTTTGTCTTTGGGCCATACCTTGGGCCAGACATATTTTGGCTACTACACTAATGATGCCTTGATTTTTCTATATAGGTGAAAATTATGAGGAAAAATGTAGAACTTTAACAACAGATGTTAAGAAATATATATTCTTTTAAAACTGATATTGTTTTAGATGGCATGCATTCCAGCTGTTGCCGATCTCCATGCCATATGTACATCGTAGTTTATAGGCTCCATGTCCAACTATATTGGTGATTTGGTATGGTCCCTCCCACGTAGGACCGAGTTTGCCTGCTCCTTTTTCCTTTGTATTTTGGAAGACGCGACGAAGGACCCAATCTCCAATATGGAATGACTTGAGACGAATGTTTCTGTTATAATGGCGGGCGACCCTTTGTTGGTATACGGCCAATCTGATTGCGGCCTTGTCGCGACGCTTGTCGATTGTGTCAAGTTCGCTCAGCAACTCTCTGTCGTTTGCTTCTTTTGTGGAGTGTCGTATCCTATAAGAAGGGTAGTCAACCTCGGTTGCTATGACGGCCTCTAAGCCGTAAGATAGAGAGAATGGTGTTTCGCCTATTGATGTTCTGACCGTCGTACGGTAAGACCATAGCACCCCTTGTAGCTCGTCGGCCCACTTCCCTTTGTATTGGTCGAGTCGCTTCTTGAGGGTGGACATGATTGTCTTGTTGGTGGATTCTGCTTGTCCGTTAGTTTGAGGGTATCTTGGGCTTGAATAGCTTAGTTTGATGTTCCACTTGTCGCAAAAGTCTTGGAAATCGTATGAGATGAATTGTGAGCCATTGTCGGTGACTATTTCCTTTGGAACTCCGTAGCGGCATATGACATTTTTTCAAATAAAGCTTTTTACCTCGGAGTCTTTGATTCTCACATATGACTCGGCTTCGACCCATTTTGTGAAGTAATCGGTCACGGCTAGCATGTAGACCTTGCCCCCGGTGGCGACGGGCATTTTTCCTACTATGTCCATTCCCCACTTCATGAAGGGCCATGGTGCTGAGATGGGGTGGAGTTTTTCTGGGTGTTGATGTGAAACGTGGGCGAAGCGCTGACACGGGTGGCATCTTTTGACGAGATCGTGCGACTCGGACCGCATTGTGGGCCAGTAATACCCAGCCGTGATTGCTCTATTGGCTAGGCTTCTCCCGGCCGAGTGATTCCTACATTGCCCCTCGTGTAAGTCCTTGAGTACTTGCTGAGCTTCGATTGGGTCGATACATTTGAGGTTGGGCCTGAAGTAGGATCGTTTATAAAGTTGACCCTCTATTATAGAAAATCGGGCAGCCTTGATCTTAATTCTTCGTGCTTCTATCTTGTCAGATGGGAGGGTGTCGTCCCTCAAGTAGTCGTAGATCGGGGTGATCCAAGTTGGCTCATCCGAAATTGGCTTGATTTCGAGCTTTGTTGGCTTCCACACAGCAGGCCATTAGACAAACACCATGGGAATGGTTCGTTCAATCGTGGTACCTAATGCGGACCCAAGATTGGCGAGCGCGTCAGCATGCGCGTTTTCGGATCTGGGTATTTGCTCGATGTCGAATGACTCGAACGAAGCTTGTAGCTCTTTTACCAAGGTCAAGTAGGCCGACATTTTCAAGTCCCGAGCTTGATAGGACCCTTGCAATTGTCTCACAATTAATTGGGAGTCACTGCGCACCTTTATCCGCTCGACGCGTAAGTCCTTTGCCAAGGTGAGCCCGGCTATGAGGGCCTCGTACTCGGCTTCGTTGTTGGTGGTCTTGAATCCACATCGGATGGACCTCTCGACGACGTGTCCCGCAGGGGAAGCAAGTACTATCCCTAGCCCGCTGCCTCTAGCGTTACTTGATCCGTCAACTGCTAAACTCCACTCCTCCTTTGGTGTGTCGCACGACATGGTGCAAAGTTCTTCCTCCGCTCGTTGTAGAATCCCGGGCGTGAAGTCTGCTATGAAGTCCGCCAGCGCTTGCGACTTGATCGCCATGCGAGGTTGGTAGTTGATGTCGTACTCGCTCAGCTCCACGGTCCATTTTACTAGACGGCCGGATAGTTCGGGTTTATGTAGGACGTTCTTCAAGGGGAAGGCAGTGAGTATACTAATAGTGTGGCATTGGAAGTACGACCTTAATTTTCTTGCGGCTGTGACTAGTGCGAGGGCCAATTTCTCAAGTTGGGTGTACCTTGTCTCTGCGTCGAGTAGGGTCTTGCTGATGTAGTATACGGGGAGTTGTTTGCCATCCACCTCCCTTATTAGTACTGCGCTGACAGCCGTTTCGGATACAGCGAGGTAGAGTATGAGGGTCTCTCCTTCCTTAGGTTTGGATAGGAGGGGAGGGTTTGCTAGGTACCTCTTTATGTTTTGGAATGCGTCCTCGCTTGTTTGATTCCAATCAAATGACTTGCTCTTTCTTAGAGCATCGAAGAAAGGCTTACATTTTTCGGATGACTTTGAGATGAATCGGTTGAGGGCCGCGAGCCGTCCGGTCAGCTTTTGTACGTCTTTGATGCTTTTTGGGGACCTCAGATCCATGACGGATCGAAGTTGATCCGGGTTGGCCTCGACGCCCCTCTTGGTTACTAAGTAGCCAAGAAACTTTCCTGATGAAACTCCGAAGGAACATTTGGTTGGATTAAGCTTCATCCCATACTTGTCGATGATGTCGAACGACTGCCGGAGGTGGTCGAGGTGTTGATCTGCTACTAATGATTTTACTAGCATGTCGTCGATATAGACCTCCATAGTCTGTCCGAGCATGGTTGTGAACATTTTGTTGACTAATCTTTGGTAGGTTGCCCCAGCATTTTTGAGGCCGAACGACATCACCTTGTAGCAAAAAATGCCGCGCTCCGTGATGAAAGAAGTCTTCCCTTGGTCGTCCGGATGCATAAGGATTTGGTTGTAACCGGAGAATGCATCCATGAAGCTTAATAGTTCGTGGCCTGCTGTAGCGTCCACCATCATATTGATGTGTGGGAGAGGGAAGGAATCCTTCGGACAAGCCTTGTTGAGGTCTGTGAAGTCGATGCAAACTCGCCACTTTCCATTCTTTTTTTTCACTACTACTACGTTTGCGAGCCAGTCTGGGTAATTTACTTCTCTCACTGAGCCAATGTCAATCAGCTTTTGGATTTCTTCATTTATAACTTTGTTGCGCTCGGGCGCGAACTTCTTTCTTTTTTGCTTCACGGGTGGATGATTCGGGTCGACTTGCAACCTATGCAATAGGACTTCTGGGTTAATGCCGATCATGTCTGTGTGTGACCATGCAAAGCTGTCGTGCCGCGCTGTCAAGAAACTGAGTAGCTTTGCTCGGATATTTTGTGGAAGGCGGGATCTGATACTAACTTTGTGGTCTGGAAAATTTGGATGTATGGACACTTCGTCGAGTTCTTCCATATCTGGTCCGTCTTTGTTGGTGGTGGTGCTCTCACTCTGTAATTGCTATAAGTCGGACGGCCTGCTTTTAAGAGTGTTCTGGTAGCAGTCACGCGAGGTCTTTTGCTGCCCTCGGATCTCGTGGACTCCCCACCTAGTAGGAAAACGGATGACCTGATGATATGTTGAGGGCACTGCCCTCATCTCATGAATCCACGGGCGACCCATGATTATGTTGTAGGACGACAGACAGTCCAGGATGAGGAAACGAGTGTTCAAGTTGACACCTTCTGCGTAGACAGGAAGGGTGATCTCTCCTAGAGTGTTCTTATGTTCTCCACTAAATCCTACAAGGATTGTGGAGCGACGTACGATGTTACACTCATCGATATGCATCTCTTTCAATGCGCCGAGGAAGAGTACATTTGTTGAGCTTCCATTGTCTACTAGGATCCGCCTGATCAAACAATTGGCCACCGTCAGTGAGATGACTAGCGCGTCATGGTGGGGATTGAACAAGTCCATATGCTCATCGTTGCTAAAACTGATTAAGTAGTTATACGTGGGATCCGCCGTATGGATTCGTTGGACGTCCGTACGACCGGCTTGCCGTGAGTGGCGCTTTGCCTCCGAGTAAGTTACTCCATTCACTTCAGACCCGCCAGAGATGACGTTCACAGTTCTCTCGTGTTTGGGAGGTTCTGGTGGTGGAATTGAAACAATGTCGCGCGACCTATCTTTATTCATAAAAGTTTACTTACCTTTATCGATTAGGAATTCTTTAAGGTGGCCTTTCTTAAGTAGTTCGGCCACTTCCAATCGTAGCGCCACGCAATGCTCAGTTCGATGGCCCTGGTCGCCATGGAATTCGCACCATTTAGAGTTGTCTCTTTGATTCGGCGGGCTCATCATCTTGTCTGGCCACCGAACCTACCTACCCATTCCTTTGAGTATGGCGACTACCTCTGTTGGTCTGATGTTCAAATTGTATTCTGGTGTTATGTTTTTTGGCCGAACGAACGGCCTTGGTGGTCTATCGTCGCGCCGGCGCTCGTACATTATACGGTCTTCCCTTTGGGGTATGGTTGTGTATGGCCCGCTACGTCGGGTGTTAATTCGTTGTTCGACCATCCTCTCCGACTTATCTTCCTTGTAGTCCGCTCTACTAGGTTTATAGTTTACTTCGTTTTCTTCCCATTTTATCTATGCCCATGCCTTGGCTAGAACGTCTTCCATAGTTTTACAAGGGTATTTGGTGAGCTCTTTGTATAGGTCGGAATCATAAAGTGGACCCTTGCGGAAGGCTGATATGGCTGTCACCTGGTTGCAATGAGGGATGGACACTTTTTCATGGTTGAACCGGCCAACAAAGTCTCGTAGGCGTTCACCCCTCCTTTGGCTGATTGTATAGAGGTCGTCGGATTGCTTTTCTAGCTTCCGGCTACTAGCGAACTGCTCTACGAAGGTGTCAGTGAGTTGGGAAAAAGAGTTAATGGAAACATTAGAAAGGTTGGTGTACCATTGTAGGGCAGGTCCTACGAGGCTCGAACCGAAACCTTTGCACATGCATGCTTCCCTAAGGTCACGAGGGATGGCGGCCGTGAACATTCGTTATCGATACTGCGCAATGTGTTCGTCGGGATTCGTCGTACCGTCGTACTGCTTCATACCTAGAAAGTTGAACTTCTTTGGCATCTCTACCAATGCTATTGTGTCGACGAAGGGAGAGTCGGCAAAACTATTGGCCGCACTTTTCTTTATATGAGTGGGCATTCCCGGAATGCGTTGGATGAATGCTTCCATCTCTGTGAACCTTCGTACCAAGTCCCGGTTAGCCAAGGTTGGCTTGGTACTTACTTGGTTCGGGTTCGACGGCGCCGAATGCGAAGGGCCGGATGGCGTTCCTTGTAGCGGGATGGTTGGTTAGGTTGATCCGACGTTGCCATTGGGGGTGGACATAGGCGGCACTCCTTGTGCAGCTCTTGCCATATCGTTTGATCGATGTCCTCTCATCCCATCTGGTATGTTCTCCGCCGTATGTCGTGCGACGATGTGCGGTCCATTCGTAACTCGAATGTTGGGCTCTGAGCCTATGTGGGTTGGATCGAGGTCTCTCGCGGTAGTACCTTGTTCGTCTGGGCGGACTGGCGCGTAGTAAGTGGCGTGAGCGGTTTGCTCGAATGGCAAGGGTTGGGATGTTGAAGCGTCTCCAAACGGTCGTACGACAGTGAGCGAATTGATCATATTTTGCAATTCTTGGTTCTCCGCCAACACTCGTTGATTCTCCTGTTCGAGGGCTTGGAGCCTTTGGGTATTCTCTTGCATCTGGGATATGAGGAGTTGTACCATAACCTCCATCGCATCGTGATGAAAATCGTCAGATGACATAGTCGGGGTTGCCGCGTTCTACTTTAGCTTGCTTAGAGATTGTCGGGCCCCACGGTGGGCGCCAAATTGTAGTACTCAAAAATCGCTCGAGGACACGGGGCACTACAACCTGCAAAGACAGAACGCACGTGATCCGCAGGACGTCTGGGACACCGGGGTGGTGTCGGCCAAAGTCACTCCGACGGTCAAGTTAGCGAGTGCTAATAAATGTATGATGCTCGTAAATGGAGATGAGTGAGTGATACTTCCTGCTATCTTGGCAATTAGGGTCTCCTTGATCAAAGGAGATGTAAGGTCGGAGGGTGGTCGGAGAAGATGAACAATGGCCGGAGGGTGTGGCTTTTGTATTAGTAATCTCTGGATCTTAGTTTTTCGGGGCCCCCTCTCTTATGAGGGATTATCCTCCTCTTTATAGGAGACTGATGCTTCCCCCTTTTGAGGGATCTCATCATTCTCTCTTCTCTGTTTTCCACTAAGAAAGCATCTGGGTGCTTCTTTTGATCGGACTGCCATCAAGTGTCATTATGACTTTGTAGGACCCGTTTCAAAGTAGATCATAATCTGGTCTCCCTCGGAGCGACGGAGATTCCATGTCGTATGACATGTAGGTTTTTGTCAATCTAGAACATGATTGCGTGTCGCATGATGTGCTGATTGGATGTCAACATGAGAAGGGCATGTCGTGCTACATAGGAGCTCTTCCAAGTGTGGATACTGAGTTATATCCCTTGATGCTACTCGGATGAGTGGGATATGTAGCACCGTCGTACTACATAAGATGCTTCATGTTGAATGTATGTCGTACGACAACATGGTCTTCGTACTGATCCTTCGTCGTACTACATGAGAGTGCTTCATGTCGTGCGACAACATGGTCTTTGTACTGGTCCACCGTCGTACTACATGAGAGTGCTTCATGTCGTGCGACAACATGGTCTTTGTACTGGTCCACCGTCGTACTACATGAGAGTGTAGTCCCACTTTTAGCTCTGGGCTTTGTCTTTAGAACATGCTTTAGGTCAGACATGTTTTGGCTACTACAGTGTATAAATTAAAAGTGTTTAAAACAAATGATTTTATGAATTCAAATAAATAAGTTAATTAGATACTATGTCTCAACCGACTTATAAGTAGGGTGGGCCGCGGTTCGGTTCAAACGGAACCGGTTCTGAACCGGCTAACCGGAACCGGGATCCACGGTTCCACTTACGGTTTTTTAATTTTAGGAACCGGAACCGTCAGTTCAAAACTGGCGGTTCCGGTTTCTTTTTTTAAAAAAATTGAAAAAGAAAAAAAATTGTGTGTTGGGAGATAAAAAAAAAATTAAATTCGGTTCAAAATCGGAATCGGAACAGGCATGGAACCGTCAATTCTAAGAATCGTATCCTGAACTGGAACCGGCAGTTCCTCGCCGGTTTCGGAATCTGAACTTGTACCCCACGGTTCCAATTCCCTCCCTATAGAGAAACTGGAACCGCCGATTCTGAAACTGCGACTATGACTACTTATAAGTCCCAGTATAATTAAATGAATTTTTCAAAATTTTAATAATAATTTTGATATTTACTTCTTTAATTGAGGACAACTGTATAAGATAAAATCGAAATAATAAGATATTATCAGTGATATGGGAAGCAATTGAAGTGCTCTATAATTTGCTAGGAACCTGCATTCAATTTTCTTGATTGTAGTACTTTTGGTATACATCTCAGCTTTCTAAGTTCCGATTAAAAGAATATTATTCTTACAACACCTTTTACTTAGTTAAATCAAATTATCAATGTAACTGAAAAAATAATATATGAATTATAATAAGGCAAAAACTCTATTTATGTCTGCAGTATACATATTGAGGTGGCAAGTCACAGCTATGTTTAGAGTGTTGTTTACGGCAGTGGATTGGATTCTTAAACTCTGGATTTGTTCACATCCACCGTTTGGCCACCACTAGTCTGCACAGTAATCTCACAACCGCGAGCAGGAACGTAATTAAAAAGTTTATATTGGGTGGATTAATATAAATTTTATTTTTTTATTTAAAAATATTAATATTTTATACTAATAAAAATTTTGTTTTATTTAAATATCAGAATGATATTACGAGTTTTTTGTTGGTTAAAAATATCAACGGTCAATACTATTTTATTAATAGATATGTTATGTATAAAAATTTTATAAAATTATTTTTAATTATAAAGAGACAAACTTCGGGTAGGTTATATGTAATTTGCGCATTTTCATTTTTAGGTTTTATATTCTTATTTTTTTTTAAATATATCATTAATGATATACACTTTCAACTAGAGATATTATCAGACTGAACGATTAGACTTTGACAGGGCGCTAGTTTATCAACGGCATTTTATTCTTTAGAAAATGTTGAGTTTGTGATATCATTCATGAACGTGTATTGTAGTGAGCCCGTTTCATACAAAAACTTCTCATCACAAAAACAATAGAAACTCTGCTGCATTTTACATGGCACAATCCCATTGGCGAACATGACTTGGCATAGATATTACGTGGACAGTTTAGTATTCTATCGAATATCCTAAACGCACCGGAAGTCAACTATTCTAAAATATATATAATTTTTTTTTTCAATATATATATATACACACATAAATTACTTCAACTTATTTAACTTGAAAAATAAAAATATTAGATTTGAAAAAAATAAAAAAATCTCGACCATTAGATAAATATTTTGACAAAAAAATTTTAGACAATAAAATATATATATTCTTTTTTTTCCTTTTCTTATGTAAATTTAATAAATATCAATCTATCGGATTTAAAATTTAATAATTTTTTAAATAATTGAATTATCCTTATTAATTTTAGGGAAATTATCATTTTGATCCCTAATTTTTGAAAATTATCAATTTTTTAAAGCAGTTATGGTTAATGGTATACTTGGACCCTAAATTTTAGGAAATATATCAATTTGGTCCTTCTGTAAGTCAACCGTTAGTCAAACTTAACAGTTCCAGGGGTATTTTTATCTTTAAACCTATCAAAGGTCAATAGTAATTTTTAGTGAAATGACATATCTACTCCTAGTTAAAAATTAAAAATTTTAAAATTTTTTTAATAGATCTCCTCTGTCCATCAATCTTGATAAACGGTGAAAATTATATTAAAATTTTTAAAAAAATTAAAGTGAAAATTAAATATTTTTTTTTAAAAAACATTGAAATTCAAAATGGCGGAGATCCAAATCACCAAAAAAAAAAATTAGAAGTTTGAAGATCAACGAACCCAAAATAACTGGATTCGTTAATCTTCAATCTCAACGAACCTAGATATGGGTTTCTTGAGGTTCAACGAACCCAAATCTAGGTTCCTTAGGTTCAACGAACCTAGTGGGTCTCCACCACAAAAAAAAAAAAAAAATTCAAAGTTTGAAGATCAACGAACCAACATCTGGGTTCGTTGAGGTTGAAGATAGGTTCATTGATCTTCAAACTTCGAAATTTTTTTTTTTTATGGTGGTGGAAATCCAGACCGTCCATCCAGGATCTCTACCATTTCAAATTTTATTTTTGTTAAAAAAATATTTAATTTTTAGTTTAATTTTTTAAAATTTTTTTTAATATAATCTTCACCGATAATCTTCACCGTCCATGGACGGTGGAGATCCATTAAAAAATATTTTTTAAATATTTTAAATATTAAAATAAAATGACCATATTACCTTTCTATTTATTAATAATCTTTTTAAAATTTTGAGGTTAAAATTGTCATTTAACTCTGTTATGGGTGGAAATTCACCAAATCCCGCCATGTAGGATTACAGGTTAAAATGACTACGTTTCAAAAATAAAACCATTTCGTCTCCTTAAGCCGAGAAGACCAGTGATTCGGCGAGAACTCATTCACGCCAACACATTCTCGCCGCACAGTCTAAAAGTCTAACACCTACGACTGATTCGGTAAAAACCTGAAACTTATCAACCTAAATACCAAGTGAATTAAATACATAACGACGCAGGTTACTATACGCCTGCTACATCTGTCCCATCTTAGGCGAGGTCCCCAAAAATTCAGGAATTAACATATTTAAGGAAACAAACCTCTGACGTCTCTGGAAAGGGACCAAGACTTCCCAAAAGAGGTTGGGAAAGAAGTGGGTATAAGTATCATGATGAAGGAAGGAGTAATGGTAAGCTATTGAATACTCTCACCAACTCAAAAGAGTATTTAACCTATTATTTTCTTCTCGGAAACAAATCACTGACTTGATCATCGGAGGTGAATCGCCGACTAAAATCCGACAACCCTCACCGATCTTTCTTTACTTTGACAGATAGCAGATCCTCAAGGCTCTCTCCGAGAATCCCTTTAATCATGCGAGAACTTTCTCTGCAGGGACAATACTACCAGTTTCATACAACTAGCTTAACGAACCACGAAACCATCTTACGTGGCTCAGTTGACCCTTGTTGACCATTGAACCCATTTTTTACTGTCAACAAACTTATTTAAATAGTGTTAAGGGCAAAACAATCTTTTTACCAATTCTATTAAGTTTGACTAACAAACATTTAGTCAGAGGGACCAAATTGATACATTTCCTAAAAGTTAGGGTCCAATGATACATTAACTATAATTGCTTTAAAAAATTGATAATTCCTCAAACGTTAGGGACCAAAATGATAATCCCCCTTAATTTTAATATTTAATTTTAATTATATGTAGAAATATTTTATTATTTGTAATTTTTTTTTTAAAATTGACACCTGAAGGGTTAGAGTACTACCGGGACCAAGCGAGATTAAATTATACAAGTACGACCCGGACAACTACTCCCAGTAACGGGAGAGGTCTACCCACATAATTGCGGTGTTATAGACAATGGTGGAAAATAATTATTTACAAATCTACACTACGAAGGTTTGAACCTTGTTATTTAAAATATTATATTTTGATGTCAAACAAATTTAAATTTTATATTTAACAAAAATATATAAAAAAAGTAAATATAAGGTATTTTCCCGTTATGATTTCAAAAATCCAAGAAGTAATTTTTTTGTTATAAATAAATAAGTATATTCAATAACAAAAACTAAACAAAATAAAAAACAACGATAATAAATAATAATAGATAAAAAAATAAATAATAATAACAATTGTATTTGGGGAAAATCAGAAATTGAATCTCTCTGTGTCTAAAAAGTCTGCAGAAGCAAAAAAAAAGAAAGGTTCAAAAACAGAGAGAGAGAGAGAGAGAGAGAGAGAGAGAGAGAGAGAGAAGTTTTACAGGTCTCTGACAAGCTTCGGTTATTGGCGGTTGGACGGACGACTTTTAACTGGTGAATATTTTCGTCTTCTTCTTCTTCTCTCTATCTCTGCATTTCTTCGTCGACCAGATTTGTTTCTCTGGATCGATTAGTTTTTTTTTTAATTGTCTGTGTGATGACGTGGCAACGATTGTGTTTGTTTGCTCCAATTTTGTGGCTCTATTTTTCGAAATCTAGGGTTTCTGGTTCTAGATCTTCGCGTTTCGTTTGTGCTCCGTTTGGTTGCTTGCGAAATGCAGCATGTGAAGTCGCATATTATTATTTGCTACAAGTGTTAGTTTTTTGGAATGATAAATTTCGAATACTCTGTTTATTTTGGTGTGCAATTGAGATGATTTTGTGTTTTGTTTGTTAGCAGGAGAGTTTTGTAGTTGTATTAGTTTTTCGTGTGGAGTTGAAGTGGAGGGGTGACTGGGCCCCTAAAACGGCTGCTTGGAGAGTGAAGAATTGGAATTCGTTTGAACACAATGATGATGGATGATGATATGGAGAAAGGTGGTCTGAGGGCTTTCCAGGATCGTCCGAGGACCTTCCCCAACATGCGTAGTAAACCGTATGTTCCTTTGGTAAGCGCCCTATTTTGAAAGCTTTCATTTTCGTAAGTATTTAGTATTTTGGGATCATATATTACTCAGTTGAAGAAAATAGATGGTTGGTCTAGAATGCTTATATTTGTCTTGAAAGGTCTCGTAAAAATATGCATAAAGACATAAACTTTTAGCGTTACATAATAAGCTTTTAATGTTCCCAAAAAAGTAGAGTAAAATGTAGGTTTTTTGTTAAGGAAATGCATACACCTTATAAGATTTGAATAGATGATGGAATCTACCTGGTTATCAGCTGAGCCAAAGCTTTGAAATACAATGTGAAGAAAACAAAAGGTATATACATTTAGTGTTCCATCGTGATTGGTTTCATGGTAGTTCAATTCTTTTTGCTTCATTTGATGATAATCAAATAGCATTTGTGTTTTTCTCGTAATGTTTCATGATTGCTGGCTTCTTGTTTTTTATATATAATCTTTTTCCTCTCCTTCTCATGAGTAGTCTATTCAATTGTTCCCTTGTGCAGATTTTTCGAGTCCTTATGGGAATTAATGTCCGTGTTCTTTTTGTGCTCTTGCTATTGGGTTTTGGGGTGGTTTTCTACATTGGAGCAAGTACTTCTCCGATTATTGTGTTTGTCTTCACAGTGTGCATTATTAGCTTCATCTTTGCAATATATCTAAGTAAGTGGGTGCTAGCAAAGGATGAGGGACCTCCTGAGATGGCTCAGGTACATCTTTGCCTCTGTTACTTTTTGCGGAAATTTTTTCTTTTTTGTATTTAGTTCCTTAATTGATGATTCTTGATTTATGAATGAGTAATTTGTGCCAGTAGAAAGAGGAGAAGGCGGATAATCTAATGTCTTTTTATGCCTTTCCTGCATTTTTTTAAAGCTAGCTAGCAAAATGAGTTGAATTCCTAGTAGACCTTATATTAGGAGTTCTAAATAACTTTATGTAGCAGCATTTAGTGGGCCCCCTTACAAACTCACTTATATTGTATGTGTATATATAGTTGTAATAACTATACCTCTTCTTTGCTTTTCAACTTCTACGCTTTACCACCATGGTGGTTTGTCCCATCATTTTTAACTGTAGCTTTCAAAACTTTTAATGTTAAAAAGTGAATAAAGCTAAGAAAGAACTGATTTTTTTTTTCACATTTTTGGAACTCATAATGTTCTTATCCTGAGCTTATTATATTATTTTCTAGATATCAGATGCAATACGAGATGGAGCTGAAGGTTTCTTCAGGACCCAGTATGGGACGATTTCAAAGATGGCATGCATACTTGCACTGGTGATTTTTTGTATTTATTTGTTTCGCACTACAACTCCGCAACAAGAATCTTCTGGCATTGGGAGGTGATTACATTTCCATTTTTTCTAATCATCTTATTTTTCATTCTTTTCATCCTGTCAAGATACTAAATGCTCTTGGTTTTCTACTTGCCGATGCAGGTATACATCTGCGTATATTACTGTTGCTGCATTCCTTTTGGGGGCTTTGTGTTCAGGTATGGCAGGGTATGTTGGGATGTGGGTATCAGTGCGCGCAAATGTTCGAGTTTCTAGTGCTGCAAGACGATCTGCAAGAGAGGCATTGCAGGTGGTTCCACTTATACTACTTTATCCCTATAAGATTGCAGTTTCATGTCTTACCCTTTGAATGTAATGTACAGATAGCTACTCGTGCTGGTGGGTTCTCTGCCATTGTGGTTGTTGGTATGGCCGTCATTGGTGTAGCCATCCTTTATGCCACATTCTATGTTTGGTTGGGAGTGGGCACACCGGGTTCAATGAAGGTTACTGATTGTATGTGTCAACTTTTATCTCTCTCTCTCTCTTTGCTGTTTGTTGTTGTGAAAATTGATAACTCTAAAATATAACAAGTTCGTGGTTTCTCTCGCTTTCATATTACTATTGCTTCAGATGAGGAAATTTGTTGTTTATTATTTATTTTGGTTGCTATGAATTTAAGTTATATCAGTCTACTTTGAGTATAAAAGTTATTTTATACAGCGATTTTAATTTACTATTGTCTAATTATCATTGGAGGTTATTGGCTTTAGGTGGTTGCAATAGACTTCTAATCTCTCTCAATGAATTTTTTGCATAATGTTGGGAGTTCTGCATTCCGTGAGGTATTGTAGATTAGATAGTATATGTCAGTATGAATAAAACGTGTTATGGATAATGCGCTAATGAAAATCAGGGATAGATGTTTGAGTTAGTTGACAACTGTTGGAATCAAATTTCTTGTATGAGTTAAATTCAAGTTGGTTTGATTAGTCTTCATATTGGTAGAGTAATTCCTAACTGTAAAGAAGTTGCAAATTATGCAGTGGATTAAATGGAATGGTACTCTAACAAGAAACGTAGTCCAAGCCTTTTGTATGAGTATCTACAAGAAACTTTAATTTAGCAGGCAAGTAAATGTTTGGTTAATGCAAGTTGGTGGAAAAACGGTCTGATAGCTGATCCACTCTGTAAAATACAAAACCCAGGTACAGATTATGAGGGCCTTGTTTCATATTGCCACACTCAGGATATGATTAGAAACAATTGCTAATTGTGACTGATAGCAGTAGCATAAATTGAGATTTATATTATGGGAAATAAAATTCTTGGTGTTGTAGAGTGGGGTTGTTTTGGTGGTTGCAGTAGGTTGGAAAGTGCTCTGGAGTTCCAACAATGCAATACGGAACAGTAGGTCATTTTATTTATGCATCTTTAAATGAGGTTTAGGCTCAGAGATAGATGCTTTAATTTTATCATTGAAGAGAGAAGTATATAGCGTTGAATAACCTGGTTACTCGGTGCCACGTGTTTACCTGGTAGTTACCACTATATTAAACTTTATGCAAAAATTATAAATGATAAATCATCATTATTTAATAGGGAAATATTTTCAATGAGGATGGTCTTATGCATGTCTTAGGGTTCGTTTTTATTTATAAGAAAGTATATTGAAGATTTCTTTGCCATTGTATCATGTGTATATTGCTATAAGTATGAATAATGGTATCAGTTGTTTTTCATCCACCAAAATTGGGAAGCTGTAGTGATATGAAAAAATTTCACTAGCTGATTTCCAATAAAATAAACAACTGCAAACACCTCAAAGATAATAAGGATATAATTAACACAACAGGCAACAGTATATTGATAAAACTAAGTGGAAAAATGCTTTCCTCTCGCTCCAAATGCAGTGATAGAGGAATTGGAAGATGCCACACGTCAACTGCTCAAAATCCAAGTAGCACTTTAAACAAGAGAGAAATCTGGAAAAAAAAAAAACCCTAAAACAGGAGTTTGTCTCGGAAAATAAAAATTTTGTTGCTGAGAACAATTGTATTTTGTAAATACAGGTCCACGTTTTATAATATCAGATATTTCCCAGTTTACTGCCCTTATGATTTCTGAGACCCATTTCTTACTGTTGGATCATTTCCATACAACTTAAACATTGGGGTTTAGTGGTTACTAATATGGTAAAAGAGCCAATTTACTAAGAGTTCCTGAGTTCGAGGCTTCCCACGTAATTATACTTGACTTTGTTACCTGTCATCTGAATTTGTCGTGTTTGTGTTTGGGCTTGAGCCATGTGTATAGCCTTAAATACAATTGTTAGGCCCTTTCCTAACAGTTTAAGTTTTTGGGTCAAGCGGTTATTAACACCATTTTATGAACTTTTGGTTTCATTTCCAGCTGTTTTATAATTTAACACTGACTTTGACTTGACTGACATTTCACAATAGCAACATATGCACTAAAAGTTCTGAGACTTGTTTTCCAGCAGATGTCAACATCGCTGTTCTGTTAATATGTTTTTTTATGATAAACGACCATTTTTGGTTATGACGTAGTTGGACATGTTTGTTAAGCATGCATATAGCCAAGCTTGCATGCATGCATGGGTAGCATCTAATTCTTCCATTCATCTTTTTAACTGCATATTCTTTTTTCATGCTGATCAACTAGCAATTGCATCAAATATTCTGTTCAACTTTTGAACTTCAGTTTTGAAATTTATGATTCTTTGAGTTGATATAGTTTTTCTTCTTTTCCAGTGCCTCTTCTCCTCGTTGGATATGGTTTTGGAGCTTCATTTGTTGCCCTGTTTGCTCAGTTGGGTGGTGGAATATACACAAAAGCGGCTGATGTTGGGGCAGACCTTGTTGGAAAAGTAGAGCAAGGAATACCTGAAGATGATCCTCGGAATCCTGCTGTTATTGCAGATCTGGTAATTTTTATTTATCTCTGTTGGCATCCTTGTTGAAGGGCCTGTAAAGTAGTTTCTTTTTCTTTTCCTTTTTTTATAACAAAAACGATTGTATGGAAGAAAAAGATATATAATAGGAGAAAGCAAGCTGTCCTTAACAATAAAAGAAAGGAATAGCTACCAAAAAAAGAACAGCCTGTACATTGGTTTCTGCAGCTTGCTTTTGGCATTCAATTTTGTTTATTGTCCAAATTAACATTCTGATATTGTATTCTGTGTAAATGAACTGCGTGTACGAGTATGGGATTTAAGATGTTCAGTGCGGCAGGGACCTTTTTTGCTGAGATTCTGTTCTGGTCTAAATAACACGTGGTTTTCCAGAAGTTTTGGTGAAAGTGAGTCTGGTCATTTAGGAGTATTAAATTTTTCATAGTTGTAATATTTTTTATATTTATGAGAAGTGGTTTATATATGGTGGTGGATAGTCTTACAACTCAAGTGACTAGTCTATCAGGTTATGGCATCCATTCATACATCCACACACACACACGTCTCTTACTTTTTATGTTTTCAATGTAGATTCATTTGCATCTTATTTTCTCAAGGTTCACATGTGGGCGTAATCGCTAAGAAGGGGCATATCTAATTTGTAGTTTTGCAGTCTAGTGTGAACTCTTCCCCCGTTCTTATATGTTTCTCAGTCAGTGGGTTGGCTAAGTTTTTCTTCCCTGTCAATATAGGACTGTTTTAGTTATTATAGTTTGAGGTATGCAACTAATGCCTTTGCGGGATGGCCTCAAGTAATTTGACTGGTTTTGAGCAGTATTTAACTTTGTAATAATGAAAGATCTATCTGTGAGGCTATACCATCAGCTGAGAAACAGAAACTGCTTATGCGGAAGTGACATGCACACTGTTTTATTAGTTCTTGTAACTAAATTGCTATTTGTTACTGTTAGATGCTCCAGAAGAAAATTTTCTGCTTACAAAGGAATTTTCTTTTATTTCCTTAATTCCTCTTTTATGCTTAGCTTGATGGTCTGGTTTGATAGTTCAACTGATTGTTTGCTGCATTGAAGGTGGGAGACAATGTTGGTGATTGTGCTGCAAGAGGTGCTGATCTTTTTGAAAGTATTGCTGCTGAAATAATCAGTGCTATGATACTTGGGGGAACTATGGCTCAACGTTGTAAAATTGAAGGTAAAAAGGTTCATGTCAAATTTTATTGTGGTTCCATTCTTCGGTTATTTATATATGGTATTATGTATATTTATGCATACTCACTGCATAGACAATTAAACATATTATGTCGGTTATACAATTCTTTGTGTCCTGTGACAATGGTAGCTTGTTCAAGAACCGACTTTGTAACAGTATTACATATACGGTGTCTTGCCTCTGTGTTTTTCCATTTTAATAGTGAATCTTTTTAACTATAGTTTCTAGCAGCAAACTATGTTATATAAATCTGCCTGTAGCTAAATTAGGAGTTAGTTAGGACTTATTGTTTTAAGACATGTCTGGTAAGCTGCATCACTGCATAATATGAGGTATTGATCTACTGTTAAATTGGTTAATGGTTCTAATCAGTCATCTGTGTTCTCTAGTGGACTCATCTTGTCATTCATTTTTCATGCAGATCCATCTGGCTTCATCTTGTTTCCTCTTGTTGTTCATTCTTTTGATCTGGTTATATCGTCCGTTGGAATACTTTCAATCAGGGGCACACGTGACTCTAGCATGAAGGCACCTATTGAGGATCCAATGGCAATTCTTCAGAAAGGCTACTCTATTACAATAGTACTTGCTGTCCTGACTTTTGGTGCGGTAATACATCATCTTTTGCAATTGGAATATTTTTCATGCTTTTGTCTAATATTATCTGCTGCAATGTTACTGTTATCTAATCTCCTTCCACAATAACATAATGTGGATTTGCCAAGCACTGAAAGTCTGTTAAGTTCTGACACTTCTGTTGTTGGTGTGTGGATTTTTTTACAGTCTACTCGTTGGTTGCTTTACACTGATCAAGCACCTACTGCATGGTTGAACTTTGCCTTGTGTGGGCTGGTTGGTATTATCACAGCATATGTTTTTGTCTGGATCACCAAGTATTATACTGACTACAAGCACGAGCCTGTGCGCAGTTTAGCTCTTTCTAGTTCCACAGGTCATGGGACTAACATAATTGCAGGAGTCAGTTTGGGCCTGGAATCAACAGCCCTTCCTGTTCTCGTCATTAGTGTGTCAATTGTGTCATCATATTGGTTGGGTCAAACCTCAGGACTGATGGATGAAACTGGGAGCCCAACTGGTGGGTTGTTTGGCACGGCTGTAGCAACTATGGGAATGCTTAGTACTGCTGCATATGTTCTCACTATGGATATGTTTGGCCCAATAGCTGATAATGCTGGTGGAATTGTAGAGATGAGTCAGCAGGTAACCACTGAATAGTAAATTCTTTGAATTGCATTGTCGTGCTTCGATCCTTTCTGGTAAATAAGAGTTAAAAACTTGTCTTGAACAGCCAGAAAGTGTTAGGGAGATCACTGATATTCTTGATGCGGTTGGAAATACCACAAAGGCTACAACTAAAGGATTTGCCATTGGATCTGCTGCGCTTGCATCTTTTCTTCTTTTCAGTGCGTATATGGATGAAGTAGCTACATTTGCTCAAGAACCTTTCAAACAGGTAGGCGCAAGCACATTTAGTCAAGTCGCTTCTTCAATGTGTTGATGCTTCTTGTCTTACTTCCCACAATTAATTGACTTTCAGGTTGATATTGCCATTCCGGAAGTCTTCGTTGGCGGATTATTGGGGTCTATGCTTATTTTCTTATTCAGTGCATGGGCTTGTTCTGCAGTTGGCAGAACTGCTCAGGAGGTTGTGAATGAAGTAAGAAGACAATTTATTGAGCGGCCTGGTATCATGGTGAGTATAAGTTTCTCTAGTTTTTTTTTCTTTTTGTTGTACTTTTACTCTCAACTAACTGATGATATCTTTTGTGTTCTCACTACAGGAGTACAAGGAGAAACCAGATTATGGTCGTTGCGTTGCAATTGTAGCATCTGCATCTTTGCGGGAGATGATAAAACCTGGTGCTTTGGCTATCGTATCACCAATAGTGGTTGGTGGGTTAATCATGCCTTCTTCCAACTTCTACTTTTGATACTGATTGTGGATTGTGGTTATTGTAAATTGTCATTGTCATTGTGTTTGTCGTTTTAATATTATTGTAGCAGTTGTGAACATTGTTAATTTTCTTCATTGTTTCATGTTTATTCTTCTCTATAGACCATAAAAAGTGTATTTGAAGTTTGTATTATGTGCAGGTTTTCTGTTCCGGATTTTGGGATACTATACAGGACAGCCTCTACTTGGGGCTAAAGTTGTGGCTGCTTTGCTGATGTTTGCAACAGTCTCTGGCATTCTTATGGCTCTTTTCCTGAACACAGCCGGAGGTGCATGGGATAATGCAAAGAAGTACATAGAAACCGGAGCTCTCGGAGGCAAAGGGAGTGATACTCATAAAGCTGCAATCACAGGAGATACGTAAGTTTTGGTGTCACCGACACCCTTCTCTTGTTTTATTGTCTTAATACTAGTTTGAATGCTAGTCGTGTATTAACTTTTAGTTTAAAATAAACTAGGGATGATAAGTACTTTTAGTTCCTGCTTATAGCTTTCTGAAATCTTCGAAGTAATCGTGTGATGTTTTATTGATATGCAGTGTGGGAGATCCATTCAAAGACACAGCTGGACCTTCACTTCACGTTCTCATAAAAATGCTTGCAACTATAACACTTGTCATGGCTCCGATATTCCTGTGAGAGTTTGTTAATATCTATTGCAATGTTCAACCAAAAATACAGCACCCCATTCCCCATGAGTCCCCAGACATTTTGCAAATACAGAGAGAGTGATAGGTATTTCGATGTATATCAAGGGGTGCGCGATTGTTAGTTCATACAAAATTTTTCCTTGTCTTTGACCGAATAAGAGATATTAATTAATAGGCTGCGTATTTTAGAGTTTTAGTAGTTACTTGATATTTTTTGTTTAGTGTATACTTTGCACCAACAATGATGATGAGGTATAGAGCAATTGATGGTTGAATCCTAATTTACATTTTGGAGCCTGACTGGCTAGTGAAGATTTAAAAAGAAATGGCATTTGATAGTGAGTAACCGACATGGTTTCTCTTGAATCCCTTCCCGTTTCAGGTTAGGATTGTGCCATATCTACATTTAATGTTATATTCTGCTATGGCTGTCTTCTGTTTGCCGCAAAGAGTTTGAGCCATCAATTATTTGGTTGAATGCAATCACCATCCTTGAATCCATATAATCCAAGTCTTTGTTTTTATTTTTTTGTCGTCCTCGTCTTTGACATTTATTCTTAGCACACTGAATCGAATCATTTAGCTTGTTTGCTTTTGTTTTAAGCAATACTAGAGATCCCAGTTTGTATTTCTCTCTAAATTTGTATTTTACCTCGAAATGTGGCAGCTTCATTTAATTGATACGTTGATGAACATAAATTCCACTTGTTATATGTCCAATTCAACTAAACGGGTGATTTTCTTGAGTTCACACTCAGGCGGATTGGGTGGTTAAACCTGTGTTTACTTTTTTAGTTGACATAGTTCTTATTATTTTTTTTTTTAAAAAAATATATATTTAATCTCTATAACTAAAATTTTAAAGATTAAATATGATATAAAATATAATTTAATTATTTTATTTTTTATTTTAAATTATTAAATTAAAATGATGCTGATCCTTTAACTTTTTATATTTTAATAATTTTATCTATTTAGAGTAAAACTTGATATATGTTATAAAAATTAAATTTTTTTTTAAAAACACTTAAAAAAGACTAAATAATAAAATAAATAAATAAAAAATTAAAAATAATTATAAAATTTAAAAATAATATCATTTATTAAAAATAAAATAAAATTTAAAATTAAATATTAATTTATTTTTATAAAATATATAATGTATATACACCGTATAATATATTAAAAAAATATGTATATATAATTTCTTAACATTTTAATTTTTTTAACTAAAATTTGAGTTCTATAAGTATTCAATTTTTTAATTTAATTTAATTTTTTAATAAATTATGTTATTTTTAAGATTTTTTTAATATTTATATTAATTTTTATTTAATCATTTCTAATTTTTTTTTAAAAAAATTAAGTTTTTATAACACATCAATTTCTTATTGGACTATTCAAATAGGTAAACTGAATAAATAGAAACGAAAATTAATTTGAAGTCGAGACTTGTGTACCGCATGATCTCCTGAAAATATATTCATACCCGGTAGGATATGTAGGTCTCCCAAGATACACATTCGTGTCTGTGGACGCGCTCATACATAAGTCGTTAGGCCCAGTGCGCTAGAGAGCCTTCTTGCAACACTTATCATATATCCATTAGTGAAGTATATATAAACACAAATATCTTTGATATTCTTTTTATGTGGGATTGACTTATTTTGTCACAAATTTTCAATTCTTTGGGTGCAATTTCAGTAATAATTTTTCATTCACTCGAAAATCATTTTAATCAAATAAATATATCATTTCGATCTCCACACTGAGGAGAATACGAATCTACCTTGATGTATCATTTCCATGATATCGGTCCTACTTGAATTTGAGCTACAAGAAGTGTATTCAAATGTTATTTTCTATCAAAATTATTAAAATGTAAAATGTTGGTGGATAAAATCGTAATTTAAATTTAATAATTTAATAATAAAATAGTAAAATTGTCAATTTATACTTTCTATTCAATTCGATCGTCAAAATTTTAATTATAGGAACTAAATTGATATATTTTAAAAAGGTAAGAACTATGTGAGATAAAAAAATAAAACTAAATAAAAAAAATATTTTTTTTAAATACGTTAATAACCAAATTAATAATTACTCACAATATCAAGTTATAGTTCAAATAAAAATACGATTATATATATTATAGTCAAATATCATGATATTCTATTATAATTTATTATAAAAAAAAAAAAAAATCTCTCGCTTATCTTCTTGAGTTCACACTCAGAAGTGGCTTTGGTGTTTTATGATGTAAGTTTTCACATTTGTATTTTTTTTTACCTACCCCATGATGCTCACCAATTTGATTATAATATTCAATTTTCCAATTTTACGTTATATTATATAGTATGATAGTACTCTTATGCTCAATTATTTTATAATTTTGTAGCAGTTTCAATGTTGCTCTCAGTGTTGTCTCTGCAGTCGAAGACAAAAAAATATTCACCTAATACCAAAACATTATATTTTTTCCGCAAGATACCATATGCAGCATATTAATCAATTGGGTTAGGTTAATGAAGGAAGGGCCACTTTTAAGGGTAATTTATATTTTCCCCCTGACGTTTGAAAGATTGGAGGTTTTCCCCCTATGTTTTTTAAAAATACACGTTTTCCCCCGCTGTTATAACTTCATTTGAAAAGTGAGCTGGATGTTAAAATAGAAGGGTATTATGGTATTTTCACTATTCCACTCATAAGAAATGAATTTAAAATGTATTTTTTTAAAATCTTTTAATTTTTTTTATGAAAAGACACTATCACATCACAGCTTTTTAAAAAAATAATATAAAATATAAAAATATCTTCTCACCGTCTTATTACTTTTTTTTTTTCTAGAAACATACCTTCAACATCCTCCATTTTTATCATTATACCATCCATGCTTCATCAGCACCCACAGTTCATCATACAATCCATCTCCAACTCAATCTCACATATTAAAACTCCAATACATCACTGCCATCCATTTTTTTTCCTTTAATTATATATATATATATATATATATATATATATATATATATATATATATATATATATATATATATATATAAAAACTAGTAAGCCCAAAACCACCACAATAAAACCCAAACCATCAAAAGAAAACCAAAAACCACCAAAACAAGCCAAAACCACCAAAATACCGAAAATCACCAAAATCCACCCAAAACAAAAATTTAAAACCACTCAAATTACCCAAGCTCACCAAATACACCCAAAGCCACCAAAACTCTCATCTCCTCCCCTTTTTACGGGGCCACAAACACCTCCAAAACTCTCTCGGTGGATGAAAGATTTGTGAGAGAGTGAGAGATGGGAGAAGAGAATTTCGTTGGAGATTGGGAGAAATATATAGAGAGAGGGGGAGTAAGAAGATAACGAGAATGAGAGAGAGTGAGATTTTTTTTTTTTGAGAATGAGAGAGAGTGAGATTTGATTGTGAGAGTGGAAGATAGTAGAAGGAAGAGAGATGGGGAGGTAGAGAGAGACGGGGAGGGCAGAGAGAAAGTGAGAAAAAGTTGATTGATGTGTTGGAGTGTAACACCCCCATCCGAACCTGCTCAGACCGAATCGAAAAGTATTACCGTATACGAAAAATAAATTTTAGAACAGAAACTTTAAGTAATGACTCAAATAAATATTTAAAATTATTGTTTAAAAAGATTTTCTGAAATTTTTGCTAAAGTTTTCTTTGTTTTTCGACTTTCCAAAAACCTGTTTTCAACAATTTCGTAAACACAATTCTTATAAAATATTTATAACATTCAACTTCAAAAGCATTAAAATCCATAGGCTCAATTATCAAAAATATTTAGAAATATACATAAAACTAAGTATTCATTACATATATTTACAAAAAAAAAAAAAACATTTATATCTATGCATGCCGATATAATACATATAAAACATCAACTGCGTAGTTTGCTACCAAAAATGCAGAAGTGATGTGACTCTGAACACTATCCCTGCAGATTCTATTCTTTTCTTCACAAACTTTCTCTTTCCTTTTTTTTCTTCTTCCTTCTTTTCTTCTTCATCTCTCTCCCGGCTTCTTCTTTTTTTTGGCTTTCTCTGCCAATTTTTTTTTGTTCTCGTTTGTTTTATGATTTGGTTTTTGTTTGACTTTTTTTTTTTGAATGGATCCTCCACTCATATAATATATATATATATATATATATATATATATATATATATTATGTATATAAATATCTTACCAATTGTAATTTGCTCCCTTGCACTTCTTAAAATTCTAAAATAGTAACAATTTTTTAATTAATCACATGTGATTTATCAATTATCCTTTAATTATCAAACTGACCCACCAATCATATTACATCTCAATAATATTCTAAAAATATTCCACACTTATCCAATCACCATATTGACTTCACCAATATTCAATTGGACCCATTATCATCCCAATGCACCATAAAAATAATATCTCTAATGGGATTTAACTCGGTTAAAATCACTATTCGTTTTTCAATCATATACCGAATATATATACTTTCTATCAATATAAATCGCATACTTAACTGTTGCATGCTTAATAATAATTATTATTAATACTTTTCATAATTACGGAAAATTAGGGGCGTTACAATTCTTCCCCCCTTAAGAAATTTCGTACGTGAAATTTACCTCATTCAAATAGTTGTGGATATTGCTGTCGCATCACTTCTTCGCTCTCCCATGTAGCTTCTTCCATATTATAATTCCTCAAGAGTATCTTCACTAGCGATATTTTCTTATTCCAGAGTTCTTTTATCTCTCTATCCAGAATCTCCACTGGTTCTTCCTCATATGTCAGATTAGGTTGGATCTCAATGGCTTCAGTCTGAACTCTGTGCAACGGGTCAGATCTGTATCGTCTCAACATGGATACATAAAATACATCATGAATCTTTTCCAGTTCCAAAGGTTAAACCAGTCGATAAGTTACTGGTCCCACACGTTCAATTATCTCGTATGGATCAATAAACCTCGGACTCAACTTCCCTTTCTTTCCGAATCTCAGTATCATCTTCCATGGCGATACTTTTAAAAATACCCTGTCTCCGACTACATACTCAATGTCTCTTCATTTTAGATCCGCATACAATTTCTGATGATCGGAAGCAGCTTTCAATCTGTCTTTTATAATCTAACTTTCTCTTCCGTCTGTCTAATCACATCAGGTCCAACCAACTTGTCTTCACCCAACTCTGTCCAGCATAAGGGTGTCCTACATTTCCTACCATACAATGCCTCGTATGGTGCCATAGCTATGCTTGTCTGAAAACTGTTGTTGTATGCAAATTCAATCAATGGAAGATGATCAACCCAACTCCCTTCAAAATTGATTATACAGATCCTGAGCATATCTTCAAGCACCTGAATAACTCTGTAACACCCTCTAATCCGACCTGACTGGATCGACCCAAGGAGCGCTACTGATTTGTTTTCAAACTTTTCTTAATTCTGTTTATAATTTGAAAACTAAAGAATTATAATTTAAAATCATTTCTTGTGAGCCCATCAAAACTCAGTTTTCAAAAATTTCGGCAGAGTTTCCTCTGTTTTTCTGATTTACCCAAAACCTGTTTATAACATTTTCAACACTTCTAAATCAATTATCAAATCAACGCGCACTTTGTCGTTTAGTGCGACTTCCAAACAGTTTTCAAAATAAAACAGTTCATAATTAATTCGTTACAGTCATTGGGAAATGAAAAACAGAAAATATAAAACAATTTAATTACAAAACACAAATATATACCACAATTACAAATCTCTGTACATGCATGCAATCTAAACATATTATACAACAATATATTTATATATCTACCCAAAATGAGGTGACTCTGAATCTCTGCCTGCAACTCTTTCTTCAATCGTTTGCCTCCTCAGTATCCCTGTTACCTACGCGCGATAAAAACCGACGCGCTAAGAAATAATGCTTAGTGGGTGTACGCTAAACTCAATTATTAAAAATCATAAAATCATTTCATAATAAAAATGTCACAATATTATCGTATAAAAACATTTCAATCTTAAATTTTCTCACTGAAATAAATCATATGAAAACAGTTTAATAAAAACATCTAAATTCAATTAATAATTCATACGAAATTCAGTTTTCAATTCTTTTATAATCATTTTATTCAATTTCATTCTCAATTATGGCCTTATAGTATACTCCTCTTACTTTTATGGACTACTATCTGTAACATCGGTGTGACGTTCACCTCCGAGATTCGCCTAAACTGGACTATGCTAAGTTTGCCCCGCGAGATGTAACTGTCATGAATATCAGTACAATATCTATCTCCGGGATTCGCCTAAACTGGACTATATCAGGTTTGCCCCGCGAGATGCAACAATCATGGATATTAGTGCAATGGCTATCTCCGGGATTCGCCTAAACTGGACTTGCCATGTTTGCCCCGCGAGCTGCAACAGTCATGGATAACAGTGCAATATCTATCTCCGGGATTCGCCTAAACTGGACTTGTCAGGTTTGCCCCGCGAGATGCAACAATCATGAATATCAGTGCAATGTCCACCTCCGGGATTCGCCTAAACTGGACCTTGCCAGGTTTGCCCCGCGAGATGCAATAGTCTCAACTCGTTATATTCTTTTTCAAATTAATCAACAGTAATTCACAAATCAAACTTAAATTCAAGAATTTAAAATTTTCAAACAATATTCGTAATACATAATTCATAAATTTCATATCAAAACCTTCCGTTTCTTTCGAAATCAACAATTATTTTCACAAAGCCAAAACTTTCATTTATATTCATATCAATATATTCTAAAATTATTTTCAAATATTATTTACGAAACAATAATTATATATGATTTTTCCAAAATCGTTTCCAAATGTTACTTGCAAAACGATTTATTTGAAACCATAGAAATTCCATTATACTATCATATTCCCGAATTATTTTCAAACAGTTTCTAACAATATTAGTAAACGAAACAGAATGATACAAAATCCATAAATAAATTTAATACTCAATTTGACAAAATATGAAAAATTCAAATAAAAATATATAACGAAAATTATAACAAATTCAGAAATCAGTGTACACCTACTTGAATTTTCGTTTTTATGCCTTTTTCCTTTTGAATTTTCCCTTTTTCCTTTTCTCTTTCTTCTTCTCTTTTCTTTTTTTTTTTCCTTCCTTTTCCTCTTCTTCCTCTTCTCTTCTTCTTCTTCTTCTTTTTCTTCTTCTTCTTCTCTCTTCTTCTTCTTCTTCTTCTTCTTCTTTTTCTTCTTCTTCTTCTTCTTCTTCTTCCTTTTTGCCTCTTTCGGTCTTTCTTTCTCTCTTGGTCTCTCCTTCAGTTTTCTAGAGAATTCTCACGCCTCTTATTTTTTTTATAAAATTTCGATCGTCGCGACCGTCATCGCGACCTATGGTCGCGCTACCAAGTCGCGTTGCTCATTTGAGCAATTCCACCGCCTTCATCGCGATCACCCATCGCGGTACCATGGTCGCGCTGGTGGTTGCGTTGCTCACTGCCCGAATTTGATATTTTCACCGCGAGCTAGTCAACGTGATCTGTGGTCGCGGTGACTAGTCGCGGTACTCACTGCTCGAAATTCACATTTTTCACCGCGAGCGACTCATCGCGATCTCTGGTCGCTGTAAATGCTCGCAGTACTCACTGTCCTAGTTTTCACTCTTCTCTTCATGCATTATTTCTAGACCGTTCCATCTGGTCCACCTGAAAACCATAAAAATATACATACATTTACATTTAATTACGTTTTACACCCCTCAAATCATAAATTTTATATCCACATATTTAAAATCAATTATTCGAAATTAGGAATGTTATAGACTCGCTCTGATTGTCCATCTGTCTATAGATGGAAAACTGTACTGAAATTCAATCGTGTACCCAAAGCTTCCTGAAATTTCTTCCAGAATCTAGATGTAAATCTCATATCTTTGTCAGAAATTATCGAAGCTGGTACACCATGTAGTCGAACGATCTCTCTGATATACAACTCTGCTAACCTGTCCGGAGAATAATCCGTTCTGACAGGTAGGAAGTGTGCTGATTTTGTCAGTTGATCCATAATTACCCAAATCGAATCATGTTTACTTCGTGTGAGGGGTAATCCAGTAATGAAATTCATGGTAATACGGTCTCATTTCCATTCAGGTATGGATATTGGCTGTAACAAACCTGATGGAACCTTATGTTCCGCCTTTACCCTCTAACAGGTCATACATCTGTTCAAAAATTCAACCACATCTCTCTTCATGCCTGACCACCAATACTGAGTTTTCAGATCTCGATACATTTTTGTACTACCAGGATGTATCGAATATAGACTACTGTGTGCCTTTGTCAAAATTGTCTTTCTTAACTCATCATCATTCGGAACACAGATTCTGTCCCTGAAATACAGAGTACTATCATCCCTGATTACAAAATTGGTTTGCTTCCCCTCTTGGACTTGTCCACAGATGGCTAGAAGCTTCATATCCTGTTGCTGCTTTTTCTGTATCTGCTGAATCAAATTTGGTTTGAGTTTCAACTCAGCCAAGACAACATCATCTGATGTCAGACTTAATCAAGCATTCATAGCTCTCAATGCACATAGAGACTTCCTGCTCAGAGCATCAGCAACAACATTTGCCTTTCCTGGATGGTACTCAATCACACAATCATAATCTTTGATTAACTCCATCCATCTTCTCTGCCTCAAATTAAGTTCTTTCTGAGTAGGCAGATACTTAATACTCTTGTGATCAGTGTAAATATAGCATTTCTCTCCATACAGATAATGCTACCATATTTTCAGAGCAATGGTTTAGGCGTTCCTAGACCAGAACAAAATGTTTGTAAATGTAAAATGTTTTGTACATGCATGCATTATATATAAAAAAATATAGGAGAATGTGACTCTAATCTGCAGAATTTCTCTTCTGTCTTATATAGGAAAATGGAAAGTGGAGGAGATAGAGATAGACCTGGGAGCCCCGCCATTGTGGCTGGGGAAGCAGCGGAAGAATCAGTGAGTTCGAGAATGGTTGGACCGGAGATTCAGAATCAGCCAGTTAATGTGCGATAGATGACTGAGATTCTGCGGACAGTAACTAGAGTCCCACCCCAGAGATCAGCAGTTGAGAGGTTGGCTAAATACCGACCTACAGATTTCCGAGGTAAGAGTGATAATGATGCAACAGCTGTTGAGTACTGGTTTGAACGGACAGAGAGAATTTTACAGCAGATGCATTGTACCCCAGAGGAGAGTCTGAAGTGTGCCGTTTTCTTATTGCAGGAGGATGCTTACCATTGGTGGACTGCCATCATTCGGACAGTGCGGCCAGCAGAACGAACTTGGGAGTTTTTTCAGCGGGAGTTCCGAAAAAAGTATGTGGGTCGCATTTACATAGAGAATATGAAGAGAGATTTTGTGAATCTGAAACAGAGACAGATGTCCGTTACTGAATACGAACGGGAGTTTAACCGATTGAGTAAGTACGCCAGTGACATGTTGTTGACAGAGGAGAGCAGGTGATTTATATTGGTAGAAAGTATATATATTCGGTATATAATTGAAAAATGAATAGTGATTTTAACCGAGTTAAATTCCATTAGAGATATTATTTTCATGGTGCATTGGGATGATAATGGGTCCAATTGAATATTAGTGAAGTCAATCTGGTGATTGGATAAGTGTGGAATATTTTTGGAATATGATTGAGATGAAATGTGATTGGTGGGTCGGTTTGATAATTAAAGGATGATTGGTAAATCACATGTGATTAATTGAAAATTTATTGCTATTTTAGGATTTTAAGAAGTGTAAAGGAATAAATTACAATTGGTAATATATATATATATATATATATATATATATTATATGAGTGGAGGTCCACTCAAAAAAAAAAAAAAAAGAAGAAAAGAAAGTCAAACAAAAACCAAACCATAAAACAAACGAGAACAAAAAAGAAATTGGCAGAGCAAGCCAAGAAGCAGAAGAAGCCGGGAGAGAGAGGAAGAAGAAAAGAAGAAAAAAAGAAAGAAGAAGAAGAAGGAAAGAGAAGAAGTTTGTGAAGAAAAGAGTAGAATCTGCAGGAATAGTATTCAGAGTCACATCACTCTTGCATTTTTGGTAGCCCACTACGTAGTTGATGTTTTATATGCATTATATCGGCATGCATGAATATAAATATTTTTTTTTTTTGTAAATATATGTAATAAATATTTAGTTTTATGTATGTTTGTAAATATTTGTGATAATTGAGCCCATGGATTTTAATGCTTTTGAAGTTGAATGCTATAAATATTTTATAAGAATTGTGTTTACGAAATTGTTGAAAACAAGTTTTTGGAAAGTCGGAAAACAGATGAAACTCTGACAAAAATTTCAGAAAATCTTTTTGGACCATAATTTTAAATATTTATTTGGGTCATTACTTAAAGTTCATGTTCTTGAAATTTATTTTCCGTATACGGTAGCGCTTCCCAATTCGGTCCAAGCAGGTTCGGATCGGGGGGGGGGGGGGGGGGGGGGGGGGGGGGGGGGGGGGGGTGTTACATGGAGAGGGATAAAGAGTTATATTTTTTATTGTTATTTATTAAATTATTTATTATTTTTTGAATTAAATTTATTTATTATTTTAGTAGGTGAATGTAATTACCAAAGTGCCCTTACACTTTAACATGAAGTATACTTTTTGAATGGTTTAATAACGGTAGGGGGAAAAATGTGTATTTCTAAAAACATAGGGAGGAGACCTCCGATCTTTCAAACATCAGGGGAAAAATATAAATTACCCCCACTTTTAATTATATGTGATAAAGTATGTTCATTATTAATTAATTAATATTATTATACATGTCTTGACATGTCCCGACAAATTATTAACCTTATAATTATAACCCTTGACATAATATGAGTTACCTTTTTCAGAAATAATTTTTATACATGACTTTAGGATTTAAGTTCAACTATAAAAATAAGTAAAACTAATTTTTATTGTTTTTTGTAGATTATATTTATATTATTTTTGGAAATTATAATTATATCTATTTTTCAGAAAAAATAAAATGCAAAAATTTCTAGCTATTTAACGGTTCTTATATATATATATATATTGGAATACATATTAAAGAACTAAGAATTAATAAACAAATCATATTTTCTATTCAAAATATGAAAATATAATTTCTTAATCTTGAAAATGATAAATATTTAACTGTCCTCTTATAATAGAATTTGAGGTGATTAAGCGCATCTCCAATGCTATTATGCATTTAGAGAAAATTGAGTGCCACATAGGATCTATATTGAAAAAGTTAAGAAAATATTATCCAATACAATTATCTAACTTTAATATTGATATGACGTGGCAAAAAAAAAATTAGAGAATATCAAGTAGAGTTTCTAATTGTATATATCCTCCTTGATATGCTGACTAGGATTTCTAACTTTTCCCACCAATAAAATTTTAGCATTTTGTCAATGTATTTAATTATTATATTGAATGAAGAGAGAATGTAACAAATGACTTGTAGTGATTGGTTTAAAATTACTATTTAAATATTCACATTAGAGAAGTGAATATGTATTTCTATAAATTTTTTTATAAGGTAGATCCATATTATTTAGAAATGCTGATGTGACACTATTTATATACTCAAAAATACATATTTGCATTGAAGATGCTCTAAGTATTAATGAGCTTGTAAATATGGAAAATACTACTTCTGAAAAGAAAAAAAAAATAGCACATCCACTCATAACTCAAGTGGTTAGTGTATTTCTCTCCCACTTCAGTGGTGAGGGTTCAAGTCTCACTGTACGTATTTACCAACATATGTGGATAGTTTTCTCTCTTATTATTATTGTAAGAGTAGATGTCTTTTGTTATGAGAGTAGATATATAAACTGTCATTATAGGAGTAGATATCCGGACGCACAGATCCCAACAATTGTAATCTTATAATTATACCCTTTAAAAATGAATCTCGAAAGTTATAAATGCTAGACACATAATTTTAAGAGGCATAATATGTACTAAAGACAATAACTTGAGATCAACAAGGAAATTACAGTATTTAATTTTAAAAGCTTTTTCATAATAGTACAAACAAATTATAATATATAACAATATTCTTTCAAAACAATATATATAATATTAAATAATATGTATTGAATTGTAATGCATTTACAGAATTACAGTCCAAATATTTTTAATAAATTGGTTAACCTAACATTAGTATGGCCATTTTTAATTATATAAAACAATTATGTCATTATGTCATTATGTAATGAACCTATATCTCTTAGATCATAATATAATTAACAATCAAACTATGTATTATATTGTAATAACAATCCCTAAGATTTGAAAAAATATCATTTTTTTTAAAGAATATAAATGATTGAAGGGAAATGTTTTTCATTTTTTATAGATTTTTTTTTCTTTGAATAATTACAATTAATTTGGAATTCGGAAAAATGGATACGACTGTGTAAGTGTAAGGGACAAATCGCTGGCAAACTTCATCTTATTATTTGTCTTTATATAGATATTTGATTGACTTTTTTTTTTTTTCATCCAATTGTTGGCAATGTTCTCTAAATTGGTGGTTATCATGACCAATATTTTTAAATTTATTTTATAATCCTTCTTGTTCTGCATCTCTTGTCTTTATAACTGAATACTAAAAATTGCAACTAATATGCATATTTGTTATATATTAGTGCAATTACAATTTTCTATAAATTTTTTTAATATAATTGGAATGGAACGTTTATAGGAATATTCTTATTAAATTTAGTCGGATTTATTTAATTTATTATATTTTACGAATTTCTTATTATATGAAACGTTTTTACTATTTTATATTTTTATTTTTTTTATTTTTACCGATTAAATAAGTGAAATGTGAGACTAGTTTAATGAACATGCTTTATGAATTAAAAAGCAACATTATAAGAGTTTATTAATTTTTGAATGTAAAGAATCCATAAGAATAACTTGGATATTTGATCATTAATTACTGCCTGAATTGTAACTTCACACACATGAAATGATGTTGGATAATTGACTATACTTTTATTAAAAGTTGATAACAAAATAAGTGGTATTTGCCAAAAATAACCTGCTAAATTTATAAAAATTTATTCTTAATCTCATTTTTAAAAATAATTGTTAGTGGCCTCTATAAAAATTTTATTTCAAATTTTAACCATATATTTACAATAGCGTAATTACAAAAGTTAATCCCGCATTAATTGTATGTAAAATTATAAAAATACCCAAAAAATATAAAATTATGACAAAACCCTTTGATCAAAATTTCGAATTGAAAAGCAGAAACATTTCCGTCATCTTCTTCTTCGTCATTTCTCTCCTCTCTGCATTTTTTCTCTCTTCATTTTATACTTCTATATTGGTTCGTAAATCCACCACCAATTTTTAGGTATGTTAATGCATCATATGTTATAAGTATTTGTTGCATTAATCTATTAATTAAGTAGAGATGGTGTAGATTGATTCCCTAATATTTTCTTCAACCTATAAAACGTTTCTCACTAAATTTTTACTTGAAATATATATAATTTATGCGTGAAACATGGTTTGCGTGAATCACGGTAAATTTTTTACGTGACCTCGGTTTGCGTGAATCACTCTAAAATCTTAGCATGATTCACGCAAACTGGGTTTCACGCAATATTTTTTGCGTGAATCACGGTAAAATTTTTGCGTGAAACTTGGTTTGCGTGAATCACGTAGAAATTTTTACATGAATCACGCTAAAATTTTAGCGTGATTCACGATAAAATTTTACCGTGATTTACGCAAACCGGGTTTTACGCAACAATTTTTTCGTGAATCACGCTAAAATTTCTACGTGGATCACCCTAAAATTTTACCGTGATTCACGCAAAAATTTTAGCGTGATTCACGTAGAAATTTTAGCGTGAAACACGTCATTATTTTTGTGTGATTCACGCAAATCGGGTTTCACGTAACAATTTCAACGTAATTCACGCAAAAATTTTAACGTGATTCACGTAGACATTTTAGCGTGAAACACGTTATTATTTTTGCGTGATTCACGCAAACAGGGTTTCACGCATCAATTTCTTCATGTAGAAATTTTAGCGTGAAACACGTTATTATTTTTGCGTGGTTCATGCAAACTGGGTTTCATGCAAAAATGTCAGCGTGATTCACGTAGAAATTTTAGCGTGAAAACGTTATTATTTTTGCGTGATTCACGCAAACTGGGTTTCACGCAAAACTTTATGCGTGATTCGCGCTAAAATTTTAGCGTGTTTCACGCAATAATTATAGCGTAAATCACGCAAAAATTATTGCGTGAATCATGTTATAATTTCTGCGTGAATCACGCGAACCGTGTTTCACGCATAATTTGTACATATTTCACACTAAAATGAAAGTTTATGAAATATGGCTTGAAACACTCTGAAATTTTACGTAAAATGTTAGCCAATTTTTTTTAATTTTTTCAGAAAAATGGCTATACGCAGGCTGATAATTAACTATAACGGGAAGTAGGATGGGTTAAAGTATGTTGGTGGGGAGCCGTTCGTTCAGGTGGTTACAGATGATTTGACATATGCACAGTTGTTAGATTTGATATATGGTTTGATTGGGGTTGATAGAAGTATGAATGACGTAGTTGTCAGTTCGGTCATCTCCAATGATATGAATGAAAGAAGAAAATATATCATCCGACGTGACGAGGATGTTTATTTTTTGCTAGTTTGTGACCGACCTGTTCATGAGATATATGTCGGTGTTGTTGAAAAGGTAGACAATCATGTTAGATATTCTCCGCAAATACCTGCACCGATTCTAGGGTGGTCCACTGAAATTCCAGATACACTACGTCCTCCTTCTCTTGGAACCAATTTTGCAGGTACTGGCACTAGTAATTTCACTTCGTCTACGGATGTCCCATTATGGGAGGGTGACCATGGGATCCCACCATCATTTGCAGATGATTACGAACAGTCAGATGATGTTACTTATTCAGATTCGTCCGATGATGATGGGATTCCGTTGCCTCCAACCTCGTGTCATACTCTAGAGCACTTGTCAGAAGAGGATTGTCAAGGAGTGGAACAAATAGATAATCAACCGGCCGGTGGTGTTTTTCCCCTATATTACCCAGTAGTTGATGTGGTTCCATCTAGATGGGTCATTCCGGGGGCAGATCAGTATTGTATTGAACCTATCAGAAGTTAAACTTCTAATTTGTTACGTGGACCTTTGTATATTGAGAAGATTTTTCAAACTAAAGATTAGTTGAAAGTTGCGCTGGGTAAATATGCTATGATGCAGAAGTTCAATCATAGGATAAGACGGTCGACGAAGAGGCGTTTTGAGGCAGGGTGCAGGGACATTAACTGCAAGTTTGTCTTACGGGCCATTCGTAAAGAGAATTGTTCTGTGTGGCATGTTCGGAAGTTCAATACGGTCCATTCATGTTCATTGGATGCTTATGAGTCACACTTTCGGTCTGTTAGTGCTGTTGTCATTGGTGAGATATTTGCACATAAACTTAATATGAATGGTCGTGTCATTCGACCCGTTGACATCATTTCTGAGATGAAAGAGCAACATGGTGTACAACTAATGTACACCAAGGCATGGTGGTCAAAAGAACATGCGGAGAAAATTCTTTACAGTAAACCTGAGGATTCATACAGTTTACTGACATCATATTTTCATATGTTAAGATTGACTAATCTAGGGACTGTCAAAGCAGTATAGACAAATGAAAACAGTCAGTTTCTTTACTCATTCCTCGCACTTGGGCCATGTATACATGGGTTTCGGCCAGTTATACAACCAGTCATAGCCATTGATGCTACCCATTTGAAAGGTGCATTTTTCGGGGTGATTTATGTGGCTACCAGTAAGGACGGGGACGAAATTTTCTACCCATTGGCCTTTGGTTTTGGGGATGGTGAATCAGAAGAAGGGTGGACTTGGTTTCTAAGACACCTACGGGAAGCGTATGGTAATTCTGCTAACTTAGTAATAGTTTCTGATCGATACAAAAGCATTGTAAAGGCGATGAGCAGCGTATACCCGGGTGTACCTCACCTAGTATGTTATTACCATCTAAAGCAAAACCTAAAGAATCATTGTAGAGGGCGTAAAGATATCATGGAACTTTATGCCAAGGCCGCTTACTCATACCAGGTTCATTCATGTAATGCAAGCTTGACTCAAATTCAAAATTCTCACTGTATCATCATCCTCTGAGTCATTCCCAAAACCATCAATCTTGTGCAACATAGGCCCAACTAATTGATCGGGACATAATAATCCTGCTTCATCTCATCCTCTGAAGCAGTCAATGTCGTAAGTACTTCTAACTGTAAAATATAGACAAAAAAAAGGTTATAAATTTCAATATTTACACAGTCAAAATAATTTTAAAATAAATATACTTTTTTTTACATCATCTTTGAATTCGTTAACAAGCCCCGTTGGTGTTTTCCTGCAATACCATCTACAAACACGAGGTATTTTATCACCCAGTCGTATCTCACACTTACCATTCAACGATGGGATAGCCTCCAATGCCCATATCTGAAAAATAAAATAAAATTACATGTCAAGAAAAATTGAATTTATGTCCCGAATACAAATGAAAAGTAGCTAAATTATTTTTTTTTTTAAAATATTAGTGACCACGGAAATCCGTAGATGTTGATACCCAAATTCTGTTTCTTGACTGGCGTTTTATCTTTCAAATTTTTTTTCTTACTCCTGCCACCAACACGGCTGCGAAGGACTTTCCCTAGCCAGTAAATAGTACTGCTATAAGCGTAAGTCCCCCACGGGAAGTTCTCAAATGCAACCAAATCCTCGACCAACCCCCACAACCAACCAGGAACAGTGCGCTGTCGCTCACGTCCAAGCAGGAAGTGAGCGACAAAGAATACGTACGCTAACTTCATCATATCATCATCTCTTGTGAAATTTCCCTCCCCTAACTTTAATTTAACCTTGTTAATGTGAATACGCCATTTACCGAAATACCTCTGTTGAACACCATCATTGCTGGCCGAGTATGTAGCACCCCCCCGACCCGACCCGGCCGGACCGATCCGGGGAGCGCTGCTCGGACATTCAAACTTTTGACATTCATTTTGTAAACAGAAAAACCATATAAATTATAGTTTAAAAATCGTTTTCGAGTGAGCCCATTCAATACAAACTTTTTTACGAAAATTCGGCAGAGTACCGTTTGTTTTTCGGACTTTCCAAAACCTGTTTTTACACAATTCAATTCAAATACAATTTCAATAGCAACACTTCTATATCACTTCAAACAATTACGCACTCTGCCGTTTAGTGTGACTTATCAAATAGTTTATGAAATAAAATAAATCGAACTTAAACATTTACAATCATTTTGATAATAAAATACATAAGTCATAAACTAGTTAATTACAAAACATTTTACAAAACGTATTTACAAATTCCCTGTATATGCATGCTTTCAGAATATATATACACATAACAAAAATATAGCTACCCAACTGTACAATCTCTGTGACTCGGTCTGCAATTTGCTCTTCCTTCAGTCTCTAGCCTCCTCTGGATTCCTGGTACCTACGCGTTAGAAACAAACTAACGCGCTAAGCATAAAGCTTAGTGGGTGTACTAAAAATTCAATTAAGTAAATCACAATATAAATATATAAATCACAATATATATTTCAAAACAATTCCATTTCTATTGCATTTCAAAACAATTAAATTTCGAAAATCAAAGCATTAAACAATTCCAATTACTTTAATTTCAATAATGAAGTCAATGATGAATGCTATCAATAAAATCATTCGGTTCACTTTTCAATTTCAATCAATTCTGGCCCACTAGAATACTAAACATTCTAGGACTGGAATATGGGTCAATGTGACGTCCGGGGTTGCCCCGCAACAACAGTCACTGATATCACGTGATTGTCCGAGATTGCCCCGCAACAACAATCACTAATATCATCGCGATTGTCCGAGATTGCCCCGCAACAACGATCACTAAAATCGGTGTGATTGTCCGAGATTGCCCCGCAACAACAATCACACAATAATAACGGCGCAGTACTGCTCAGTAAAACCCAGCTGGTATACCAACCTCCTATATCCATTTCTATGTCTAAGTATCCTAGGGCCGTTACAATAAACTAAATCCACAATCAAGTCCAAAATCAACATTTAATCAACACATCTCAAATTTTTATACAATATTCTTCAAGAAAATAAACAATAACCATATAAAAGTCTAAATCAACTCTTTGAAACAAATTCGAATTATTCGAAATGCAATCAAGTGTATCAAGCATCAATTTCACATATTTTTATACAAAAATCGAAAATGAAGATGTTCAACGAAATCGAAAACTACAACGAAATCGAAACGAAACTAAAACGAAAACGTAAATGAAATTCTTCTCAAAACGGTTTCGAAAACGAAAGTACACCTACTTGGAATCCGTGTTTTCCGTTGGTTCTACGATTTCGTCTTCCCTTTCCTTCTTCCTCTTTTTCTTTTCTTTTCTTTCTTCTTCTTCTCTCTTCTTTTTCTTCTCCCTTTTCTTTCTCTTCTCGGTCACTCTCTCTTTCTCACTGGAGTGCGCGCACCGCCTTCCTCGCGAGCGCGCCCTGGTCGCGCGATTGGTCGCGTTGCTCTCTGCCGGTTTTTGACAATTTCATCGCGAGCAGTCCATCGCGACCTGTGGTCGCGGTGGCTGGTCGCGATGCTCACTGCCAGGTTTTGCCATTTTCATCACGAGCAAGCCATCGCGACCTGTGGTCGCGGTGACTGGTCGCGATGCTCACTGCCCGAAATTGCGTTTTTCACCGTGAGCGAGCCATCGCGACCTGTGGTCGCGGTGACCAGGTCGCGATGCTCTCTGGTTCAGTTTTCCAATTTTTCATTTTTTTTCATTTTTCACTATTCAATCCGGTCCGCTGGGAATCATAAAATAAACATACATTTAATTACATTTATACACCCTCAAATAGTAAAATTTATTTTCACATAATTCACATATATCAAAAATTCATTACCCGAAATCCGGGATGTTACAGGGTAATGGGACACAATTCCATCAGGCAAGGGACCAAATCTGAGACCTGTACAAAGTAAGAACTCCTCCTTCCCAAACCTCATAGCTTTACCACCAACCTTAAACCACATCTCATCCTCACTTGCACCCGGATATTCGATCTCCCGACACAACAAGATTTGGCATAGCTTACCACCAAAGTATTGGTCTCCCATCATTATAAAGAAATGACCAAATACTCCATTCATCCATCGATCTAACTGACCCTCTCTAACCAAAGCCTCTCGAAAAGTTCCCCATTCACTAACGTGGCAATGCATGTTAAATCGAAGGTCAAACCATCTGTCCTCATCATACTTGTAAGTTAACTGAACAGGATTGTCGTCCATCTGCAAATAAACAACATACTTATTAGTATAGAAAAAATATATAACAAAAGAAAATTATCAACCTTAAAACGTTAAATAATTTACGTAATTCACACGAAATTTGAAATGTGATTCACGCTGGAATTCGTGCGTGAATCTCGTTGGTAAACTTGTGTGAATCATGCTTCGAATCATATTTCAATCACGAAGGAAAAAATGCGTGAATCACGCAAAAAATCCTGCGTGATTCATGCGGGAATTGCAGCTCCAGCGTGATTCACGCGGGAATTCCAGCGTGATTCACGCATGATTTTCTGCGTGATTCAAATGAAAATTTCCGCGTGAAACACGAAGGAAATCTCGTGTGAATCACGAACGAAATCTCGCGTGAATCACGAATGAAATCGCACGTGAATCTCGTGTTTCACGCGCAATTTGCTTCGTGTTTCTCGCGCGATTTCATGCAACAATTCTATAAATCGCACGTGAATCTAGAGTTTCACGATAGATTTGTTGTGTGTTTCACGTGTAACGCCCCTAATTTTCTTTAATTATGAAAAGTATAATTATTAAGCATGCAACAATTAAGTATGTGATTTATATTGGTGGAAAGTATACATATTCGCTATATGGTTGAAAAACGAATAGTGATTTTAACCAAGTTAAATCCCATTAGAGATATTATTTTCATGGTGTATTTGGATGATAATGGGTCCAATTGAATATTGGTGAAGTCAATTTGATAATTGGATAAGTGTGGAATATTTTTGGAATAATTATCGAGATGGAATGTGATTAATTGTAAATTGGTTTCCATTTTAGGATTTTGGAATGTTAAGGGGGCATGTTGCAATTAAGATATATATATATATATATACATATATATATATATATATATAATATAATATAATATATCTGTGTGAGTGGAGGATCCTCTACAAAGTACAAAGCAAGTCAAACTTGCAAAAACAAAACAAAACAAGCTTGCAAAAAAAAAAACAAACCAGAAGGTTGGCGTGAGAAGAAAAGAATGAAGAAGGGAGAAGTAAGGCCGAGAGAGAAGGAAAGGAAGAAGAAGAGAAGAAAAGAGAAGGAGAAGAAGGAAAAGAGTAGGAAAAAGGGTATTAAGGTTTGGTGACTTTCGTTTTTGAATTTTCAGATTTTCCAGAATATTTTCGAATAGTTATATTATATTATTTTAGTTTATTTGAGTTATATTGTTTATGATTTGTTGTTTGAAATTGATTTTGGGATGATTTGGATTACGTTTGTTTGAATTTGATTTTGGGATGATTTGGATCCGTAATATTATTGACGAAAAGTATTCTGAATTGATTTTCGATATGATTTTATTATAGTATTATTACAGAGAATATGGTTAAAAGCGATTTGGTATATATTGTTTTGCGATTTGTATCGAAAAACGATTTCGGGGCATTTGGATTTTCTATGGATTTATGAGTTATATTTGCATGTGATTTTTAAATGGATTTGATGCGATTTTCGGATTCAGAAATATATTCGGTAATGATTTTGTATTTTGCTTTTAAATGAATATTGATGCGATTCGGATTCTGGAAATATGTTTATAGTTATGGATATAATTTGGATTTAATTCGATAATTCTAAACGGAATAAATTGTATTATTTTCGAAAAGTGATTTGGCTCTGATATATGTAAACATAGATATGGATATAGGAGATTGACATGTCAATTGGGTTCTCTGAACAGTACTGTGTCGAAATGCTGTGATTATGTATCACAGAAATATTGTAATCTGATATGGGACATACAGCGGGTACTCCGTTAGTGTCCAACTCTGATCTGATGTTCGGTTTAGTATTCGAAGCCGAACCACCCGTAATCCAGTCCATAAACTTATGTTATATAAATCAGCAGCCCATATAAAAATGTTCTTTGAAACTAGAAATGTTATTTGATTTGAAACGTGTTTTATATTGGGAAGTGATTTACGAATATTTGACTTGACTTGTTTTTAATGTGAATAAATACTTTGACTTGTATTTGATTTGAATTGAGCCATATATTGATTATTTATTTGTCAGTATATTTTTGATGTTTTGATTTAAATGATATTATAATGTAAGCGTAAATATAGTTTTATGTACACCCACTAAGCTATATGCTTAGCGTGTTGAGTTTTCTCACACGTAGGTAACAGAGGTTCCAGAGAAGGCAAAGACAGAGAAGAGTAGAGTCTGCAAGATCCAAGCCAGAGTCACATCGTTCTTATACATTTGGGTAGACATTTTGTGTACAGTAGTTATGTTTTAAGTACATGCATCTACCGGAAATATTTTGTAAATATTTGTAAGGATTATGTTGGTTTTATGTACTTTATGTAATAATTATGTTTGTCGGTAAAATGGATTATGTTACTTTTGAATGGGTATTACTTAAATATTATATTTTGTATAAACGGTATTTGTAAAACAGGTTTTGGTAAATTAGAAAAACGAAGGATACTCTGACTAGATTTTCAGAAAATGTTTTTGGACCATTATTTAATGTTTATCTTTTAATTTTAAGGATATGATTTTTATATAGTAAAGCAAAGTTTTCCGTATAGTGCAGCACTTCTTGATTCGGTCCAAGCGGATTGGGTCAGGGGGTGTTACATCACGTGATTTTTCCAACATGTTTAACGTTAAATTTCAATCAACAATAACAAATTATAATAAAACGTAACGTCAAACATCAGATTAACAAACAAAATATGTTGCGTGAAACACGCAAATACAATTTTACGTGAAACGTGCGAATACAAATGATAACTAATTTTTTGCCTTATTCAATCAACACCCAAATACCAACATTTAACGCGCGAATACAAACACAAATTGTATCTAATTTTTTGCCTCATTCAATCAACACTCAAACACCAACATTTAACAACCAAATACCAACATCATTTAGTCAAAATCATTTAAAACAAAACACATTTTCGTTTCCAATCTGTCAAAAATTTCGAATCTGTCAAGAAAACTCACAACACAATTTCGAACATAGTTATATTCATAAACAATAAACAATCACCTTGAAAATATATTAAAAATATATTTTGTCTAAATATATCAAAAATTTGTCACTCTGTCAAAAAATTTTTAGCATTTACACAATAACAATCTGGCGAAAAATATATAAAAAATTTCAATATATTCATAAAAAAATTTGTCTAAATAAAATCAACATTTACACCATGAAAATTTTAAAAAAATCACATTAAAAAATGTCTTCTTCTTCGGCTTCTTTTTCTTCGGCTTCTTCTTCGGCGCCAGCATTCTTCTCCGGCTTCTTTGCCGGCGTTCTTCTCCGACTTCTTCTTCTTCTTCTTGTTCTTTGACTTCTCCTTCTTCTTCTGATCGGCAGCTTCTTCTTCTGATCGGCGGCTCCTTCTCCTTCTTCTTCTTCTTCGGCTTCTTCTCCTTCTTCTTCTGGTCGACACCCACAGTCTCAGAAAAAAAGTGCAACAGCAACAAAAAGAAAATGAAATGAATTACTTTAAAATTTTTTGATTTTAAGTATATTATATAATGGGTTCACCTGAAATTTTACATGAAGTTTTTAAAAAATGGACATAGTTACTAACAAATAACTGGTAATTGCTAAAAATAGCCTTCTAAATTTGTGAAAAATTATTTTTAATCTCATTTTTAAAAATAATTATTAGTGGCCTCTTTGAAAATTTTATTTTAAATATTAACTAAATATTTATAAAAGTGACCCCTAACAAATTATAAAAGTTAACCCTACATTAATTATATGTAAAATTATAAAATACCCAAAAAATGTAAAATTATGAAAAAATCCTTAACCAAAATTTCAAATTGAAGCACAGAAACATTCCTTCTCATCTTCTTCTTCGTCATTTCTCTCCTCTCTGCATTTCTTCTCTCTCCATTTTATACTTCTGTATTAGTTCCAAAATCCACCACTAATTTTGAGTTATGTTGATGCATCATATGTTATGAGTATTTATTGCATTGATTTATTAATTGAGTAGAGATGATGTAGATTGATTCCCCAATATTTTCTTCAACCTATAAAACGTTTCACGCTAAATTTTTGCGTGAAACATGTACAAATTTATGCGTGCAACACGGTGCGCGTGAATCACGCTAAAATTATAGCGTGATTCACGCAATAATTTTAGCGTGAATCATGGTAAAATTTTTGTGAGAAACTCGGTTTGCGTAAATCACACTAAAATTTTAGCGTGAGTCACGCAAACCGGGTTTCACGCAACAATTTTAACGTGATTCATGCAATAATTTTAGCGTGAATCACGGTAAAATTTTTGCATGAAACTCGGTTTGAGTGAATCACGCTAAAATTTTAACGTGATTCATGTAAAAATTTTAGCATGATTCACGTAGAAATTTTAGCGTAATTCACGCAAGCTGGGTTTCAGGCATAGCGTGAATCACGCAAAATTTTTTACGTGAATCACGTTAAAATTTTACCGTGTTTTACGCAACAATTTTAGCGTAATTCACGTAGAAATTTTAGCGTGAAACATGTTATAATTTTTACATGATTCACGCAACAAATTCAACGTGATTCATGATAAAAATTTTGCGTGAAACTCCGTTTGCATGAATCACGCTAAAATTTTAGCGTGATTCACGTAGAAATTTTATCGTGATTCACGCTAAAATTTTAGCATGATTCACGCAAACTGGGTTTCACGCAACAATTTTAGCGTGATTCACGCAATAATTTTAGCGTAAATCATGATAAACTTTTTACGTAAAACTCGGTTTGCGTGAATTACACTAAAATTTTAGCGTGATTCACATAGAAATTTTAGCGTGATTCACGTATAAATTTTAGCGTGATTCACGCAAATCGGGTTTCACGCAACAATTTTAGCGTGAATCACGCAAAAAATTTTACGTGAATCATGCTAAAATTGTTGCGTCCTAAAATTTTGCCGTGCTTCACGCAACAATTTTAATGTGATTCACGTAGAAATTTTAGTGTGAATCACGCAAACCGTGTTTCACGCATAAATTTGTACATGTTTCATGCTAAAATGAAAGTTTATGAAACTTGGCTTGAAACACTCTGAAATTTTACATAAAATCTTATAAGTTCTGACCAATTTGTTTTTTAAAAAAATGGCTATATGCATGCTGCTAATTAACTACAACGGGCAGTGGGATGGGTTGAAGTATGTTGGTAGGGAGCCGTTCGTACAGGTGGTTACAGATGATTTGACATATACGCAGTTGTTAGATTTGATATATGGTTTGATTGGGGTTGATAGAAGTATGCATAACGTAATCAGTTTGGTCGTCTCAAATGATATGAATGAAAGAAGAAAATACATCATCCGACGTGACGATGATGTTTATTTTTTGCTAGTTTGTGACCGACTTGTTCATGAAATATATGTCGATGTTGTTGAAAAGGTGGACAATCATATTAGACAAGTGCTGGCACTAGTAATTTCACCCCGTCTACGGATGTCTCATTATGGGAAGGTGACCACGGGATCCCACCATCATTTGCAGATGATTATAAACAGTCAGATGATGTTACTCATTCATATTCGTCCGATGATGATGGGATTTCGTTGCCTCCAACCTCGTGTCATACTCCAGAGCACTTGTCATATGAGGATTGTCAATGAATGGAACAAACAGATAATCAATCTGCCGGTGGTGTTTTCCCCCCATATTACCCAGTAGTTGATGCGGTTCCATCTAGATGGGTCATTCCGGGGGCAGATCAATATTGTATTGAACCTATCAGAAGTGAAACTTCTAATTCGTTACGTGGACCTTTGTATACTGGGAAGATTTTTTAAACTAAGGATCAGTTGAAAGATGCGCTGGGTAAATATGCTATGATGCAGAAGTTCAATCATAGGATAAGACGGTCGACGAAGAGGCGTTTTGAGGCAGGGTGCAGAGACATTAACTGCAAGTTTGTCTTACGGGCCATCCGCTGAGAGAATTGCTCGGTATGGCATGTCCGAAAATTCAATACGATCTGCAAAGGCAATCAACAGCGTATACCTGGTTGAGGCTGGGGTTGAAAGATGGGCACATGCATATTGCCCAGGCCGGAGATACCAAATGATGACAACAAACATTGTAGAGGCACTGAATAATTGTATTAAGAGAGCACAGAGGTTGCCTATCACCGCAACTATGGAGTTCTTGAGGGATATACTTCAAAGGTGATTCTACAATCGACGGGAGAGGGCGGCTAGAAATCCAACTCATCTTACAATTGCAGCTTCTAATCACTGCATGGTTAGGTATGATGAGTCATTAGCATTCCAGGAGTATCCTATTGACCTGACCAAATAATTAGTAAAAGGTGGTGAGCACGGTGGTTTGGTTAACATCGATGAGAAGACATGTTCATGTCGGCATTGGGACCTAGATCAACTCCCTTGTACACATGTTATTGCAGTAGTAAGGTATTTTCACACTATGTTCTTATTTTTGCTTTTATCAAATTGTAAACATGCTATTGTGTTCATACTCATTTAATTTCCTATTTATATTTTGTTTTTAATAGGTTCTCAAAAATAAACTTCAATTCATGCATGAATCATGTTGGAATTCGCGCGTGATTTACGCTGAACTCGTATAATTCTTATGTTATTGATATTCAGATGGTTCTTATGTTCCTGTTATATTGTTAGTTTTATTTATTTTTATTTTGGTTTGTGTTTAGATGTTATTGTTGGTTTTAGTTTGTGGTATTGATCACGCTAATTTCTACCGTGAATCACGCTAAATTTTTGTGTGAATTACAGTAACGTGATTCACGTAAAAATTTAACATGATTCACGTTAAAAGTTAGCGTGATTCACACTAAATAGTACCATAATTCACGTAAAAATTTAGCATAATTCACACAAAAATTTAGCGAAATTCACGCAAATATTAAGCGTGATTCACGCTAACAGTTACTCACAAACCACATTAAGTAATAAAAATGCCATAAAAATCGATATTTACCGTGAAACAAGCAAATTTAAAACCTAACAACAATACATAAACCTGGTAAAATAGATACTCATAAACAAATCAATATACAATATATATACAATTCGAAAACCGGCAAATTTAGCTTGAAACAAGCTGATATTTGTTGTGAAACACAAATTATTTTTGCGAGAATCACATTAAAATAAAGCGTGATTCACGCAAACTTTTAACGTGATTCACCCAAAAATCTAGCGTCTAAGCAAAAATAAATCGTGATTCACATTAAAATTTAGTGAGTCACACTAACAGTTAGTCATAAACGAATCAATATGCAATATATATACACAATTCGACAAATTTGTAATAAAAATCAATTGGTTCACTATTTATAAAAATATCTCTAGCTATTTCCTCCCTTATACACTTTTCATCCTTCTCTTCGAAATCCCATGCTGCAGAAGGCCTACGTATTTGCCTTTCACCTACTCTCTTATGGGTAAATTGATGCTTCTCGATGGCCTCCACACTAACGTATCATTGTCAGCCTGAATGTTAGGTATGGGATAGATATCTCCTCGTACTTGCTCATCAGACTGCACAGTCGGCTCTACTGTCGTATTCTGCAATGTTTATAACTTGTCAAATTAGCGAATCATATTCAATTATCAATTACCATTAGCAATATTTATACATATAAATGTACATACATACATACATATATATATATATATGTATCTCCAACCCCATACGTATAAGAATTGCTAAAAATGGACTGTACAAAACTGAAAATGTATATACAAATATACATATAAAACTGAAAATGTGATCCTTCTGTTAATGTTTAGTTCCCAGCTATCATCAAGTAAAAGAATTGCTAAAAATGGACTGTACAAAAAATCCCACCCCCGTGCACAACCAGGCCGCACGAAAAAAATAAAACCTCAAAACAAATATAAATGGGGAATGGAAACTAAGCCAAACTTTTCACAGATGCTATATTCATATTCAAACTGACTCTGCCTTGCCTAATGCATTCTCCCACTGCATGCACTCAAAGTTGTAACAGGAAACAAACTAAATGACATTACACATAACTAGAAAAATATATTTAATAAAACAACTAGCAGAGCTAATTCATATGAAATTAATACTTTATTCAAAAACCAACTTTTATATGGATGGCAACACCAAAGACTAAGTATATTATTTGACATGCATCGACATCTCAATGAAAATGAATCCCATTATCGGCCAATAAATATATGTAAATGGCATTGGTCCAAGTATTCTATGATGACAGTACAACTTTTAGCATGCACCAAACTAATATATTACAAGTTAACCAGGAAACATGACGGGCCTATGAATAGTATTTTCAAACCTCTTGTGAATCAGATTAGGATGGGCCACAAGTAATAGCAGTAGTGCTAAGACCAAAACAACCATAATCAAGGGCACGATTACTGCCAAGAACAAAAGCAATTGGAAATTATCTAATCCAATCCAAAGTTGGGAAATGGTTTTTCAATTCATATTACAACAGGAGCAAAGAAGTGCACATTCTGATGCACCCAGATTTGTAAATCAGTTTCCAATGAAAACAATAAATCAGAATTGTCACTTCAGTAGACACAGCTACACCCAGCAGCAAAGCAATATCTACAGCCAGTCCTCTAAAGCTCACCATGTAGCATCTTTCCCATGCTAAGGAAATAAATTCTACCTCTCATCATTACATACAGAACACAAATCATAGTCAGTCAAGCAAGTTTCATTTATAAATATTTAATTTGAATCAAAGTCAAATGGAGCTCGGTCCATGCTTTCACGACAAAAGTATTTAAACGAGACATCCAAAGCACTGAAAGATAAAAACTTTAGAGCAATAATAAATGACCAAAAAAAGTAATAGAGAAGTACCTTAGCAGCCACCTCCAAAGACTTCAGATAAAGCTTGCTGGGGCATCATAAATGCATGAGAAGTAGAAGCGTTTCCCAGGCACCATTTAGTATCAAGCTTACTGGGGCAAAGCATAAATGCCTCCTCCAAATTCGCAATCGCATCTGTTATTCGAAAAAATTGTTACCATTACCACACCAACGACAACCAATTAACCACTTGTTCACTAAGCAACTGCAAAATTAGAGTCCCCAAAATAAATTACATACAAAAAAAATCTAGCATTAATATGTGATCAAGAAAAAAAAAATACCAAGATTTTCGATTAAAAGAAAATAATCCATACTTAATTTCAACAAAAACTGAATCAGTTATCAGAAAAATAAGAACATAAAATCATCTTCTTCGAATCCGGAACGTTTTGAAACTGAGACAACTCCAGCAGAGCTCCACCCCATCTCGTTAAATTCTACACCCAACAACAAAAAGTTTTTTTTTTTTTCTCATTGCAAAATAACGAAAATACAACAAAGAGTTCTAACTCTCTACTACTTACTCACGATTTTCTTCTTCTTCTCCTTCTCCTTCTCCTTCTCCTTCACGTGTCTGGTTCTTCTTCTTCTTCTCCTTCTCCTTCTCGCATCTGGTTATTCTTCTTCTTCTCCTTCTCCTTCTCGCATCTGGTTTTTCTTCTTCTTCTTCTTCTTCTTCTTCTTCTCGCGTCCGATTCTTCTTCTTCTTCTTCGCAGGCGTTCTTCTCTCCACCGTTCTCCTCTCTCTAAAAAAAAAATACACAAGCGGCAATTTGTGAATTAGGTCTAGGAAAATAGATTTTAAGCCTGCTTATATAATGGGTTGATCAGTAATTTTACATGAATTTTTTAAAAATTTGACAGAATTATAAACAATTATTTTTAAAAATGAAGTTAAAAATAATCTTTCCTAGAGAATTATTTAAATTTATCTCTATCAACAATAATTTTTAAAAATAAAATTAAAAATAATATTTTTCATATTTAGAGGACTATTTTTTTATCCATGTTAAAAGCTTAAATGCTTTTATCATATATTAAAAAGCCGCATCAAATGATTAGATTACCAGCTATTAATCCATTGAAAGACACAAACATTCAAATATTAACAAGAAAAATTATTATATTAAATAACCCATTTCAAAATCCATTTATGTGAACAGTACTGACAAAAGGGTGACAAATGTTCTCTCTATTCTTAGAAAGTTTTAGAGAGTCAACTGATATCAATGTCTTCTCGTCAAAACACCACGCAGAATTAGGAAGTGCCAGAGTCAGTAGAAGGAAGAATCTGCTAGCGACAAGGCTCGAGGTTGTCGGACACAGGGCAGTAACCGGCCATCGTCACCTTGTTAGCCGAAGCGGCCACATAACCGAACTCGAACACCGTTACACTATCGGGATTTCGAATCCGAGAGGGTCAGGGTGAGGGTGCGGCGAAGAAGAGAGAGAGAAAAAAATGTGTTTTGACTTTTTAATTTTTAATTAATAAAATATAATGTGAAAAGTTAAATTTTAGGTTGAAGTTAAATTTTACCAATCTATATATATTAGGATTAAAATATAATTTATCAATTTTAAAATAATTAAAAATAATTATTTTATTTTTTTTAGCTAAAAACAATTATTTTTATAATTTTTTGGTATTTTATCCTAAAAATTAATTAATTTTCTTTAATCTCTTGTAATGATCATTATTTCAAAAGAGACTATATATATGAAAAAAACCATAGTTATCCAACCAATGAGGTAATTAAACACCTAAGATGCTTTAAATAATATTTTATTATTATAGTGTGGGACAAATTGAATTAATTAATTAAAAATTAATGCCTTTATAGAGCAATGGATGGCAACAATAGTCATTATAATTAATTTTGAGAACATGAAATATTTGGAAGCAAACAACTGCGGTATATTCTTCGGACGTGGGCTTAAAAATAGACTGATTATTATTATAGGGAAGCTGGGAGATTAAACAAATAATTTTACCCTTTCAGAATTTTTTTTTATCCATTCAATTAAAAATCAATTGAAATTATTTATTACTTTATTTATGTGTTCAATTACTTAATTACTGTAGATGGTCGGATCTACAATTGATTTGAAGGTAGATACCAACAACCTACAAAATCAGAAAAAGTGAACATAGAGTATTTGGGTCACTGGGGTAGTGTCAGCCACATGGATTCCAACACTCAAGTCATATGAATTTGATAAGATAAAGTGTAGAACAAGTAGAGTGTAGAACCTAATTGCGTTGACATAGATAGGAAAATGGTGAGTTATTAAAGGATGGTAGAGCAATGGAGCGAGGCTGATGGAATCAGTGATATGAGATAATAGAGATCAACAGTACGCTTCGCGTTGACAGTGTTGGTAGAGTGTATGTTATACTATTAGTGAGTTTGAGAGTCCGAGTATCTAAATATGTGACAGCGTTAGAGTGAAAAAAATCAACCCCTCAACTTGAGTTTGAGGTTACTATCTCAAAATCTCTCTTTGTTTGTTTGTTTTTTTTTTTTTTTTTTGTTATTTGGTTGTCACTCTATAGAACTTTTAATCGATTTAAAAAGCTGTTTCATATCTATTCGGAGAAGCTAAAATTTTATATTTTTCTTAGTAGATCTTTTTGATAATTTAAAACATTAAAATGTCTAATATAACCCTATTATATTTTGTTAATTTTACAATATCTTATAATTTACAATTATGTCCTTTTGGTAATCCTATCATTTCAAATGACTTTTTTAGTTGACAAGTAAACTTTCAACGACTTTTCCTTAAAAGCTCTACAGTATACTTCTAAAATTTCTAATCGGATAAATTATTTCAAACGAACTTTAAATCCTATTGGTGTGATCCCTAGGACCACTGCCCAAAATTGTGGGCTGATCCAGTTATCCTTGAGATAAGGATGACACTACTGACTTGATCAGTGATGCATTAGATTAGGTCCATGTTGACCTAGTCTAAGATGGGTTTGTATATTTTGCACTGGAGATTTTGGGCTGTTGATGGACCTTAAGGGCGCGTTTAGTGCACGAGATTAGATTGAACTATTTTTATATGAGTGAGTTGGGTTGTGTTGGATATGATTGGATTGAACTATTTAGTACTGTCATGTGTTTGGTACAGTATGGATTGAACTAAAAATAGTACTATCTCTTGTTTGGTATAGTATGAGATTGGACAAAAAAAATCATTGTGTTTTATGTTTTATATATATAATGTGAGATCGATTAGTTTAAAATTAGATTAAATCAATTTTAAAGTAAAACGAAATTATTTTAAATTAATAATATTTTTTTAAATAAAATATTTACACTATTTTAAAAAATAAATACAACTATTTATAATTAATTTTCAAAAATAACATTTACATTCTTATTAATATTAAAACAAATTGACTGTTTTTCTAAAAAAATAAAATAAAATATGACTGTTTAAATAATATTTTAATAAAATATATTAAATAAAACTAATTAAAAAATACCATCGTGGGATAAGTAGCTGTTAGGCAGGACAAATTATGCCGCCTTAGAAGCACTAAAATGCCTCTCCAATCTCATACAACTGCCAATCGTTGGATTGAGCTGAGAATACTCCAATTCCAGTCCAATCATACGGGTGCCTTTGGTATACCAGATTAGATTTGATTAGATTGTATTGGATTAAATTGGATTTTATTAGATTAGACTGAATTATATTGGATTTGATTTAATACTATACAATCTCTTATTTGGTGCACGATGGATTGAATTGGATATGAATATATATAACTGTACTAAAACATATGTTGTTAAATAAATTTAATTTCAATATTTTTCAAATAAAATAAATTGAATTGGATTATATTAGATTTGATAGGATATAATACTGTAATGTGTTTGATGCATTATGAGGTTGGACTGGAAATGAATTTAATAAGATTGAATTAAATTAATTTTTGAATTAAATAAAATTTTAAAATTATTTTTAATAAAATAAAATAATTAAAAAAAATATAATTATTCACAATCAAATATTTATAATAATTTTAAAAAATAAAAATGTTAATATATTTAATTAAGTTTTTTAATTTATTATATTTTTTACATTTATTTTAAATTTATAAAAGAATAAAGAAAATAAAATTATGGTGAGTTTCATCATAACCCACATTTTGTGGGTTATGAAAATACTATTGTGACTGGTTGTAATCAATCATAACAATCACCCAACATCGTGTTCACATGTGAATCCGTATTTGTATCCAATCCAGCGTCTAAGTGCGGTCGTCTAAATGCACCCTAAGGGTTTGTTTGATCATTGGGCTCTATTAAATTACCCTTAAAAGAATGGGCATGTAACGCCCCTAATTTTCCGTAATTATAAAAAGTATTATTATTAACTATTATTAAGTATGCAACAGTTAAGTATATGATTTAAATTGGTAGAATGTAAAATCTCACTTTTTAAAATTTATTTTTAATTTATTATTAAGGGAGTATTTGAAATGTTTATAAAACTTTTGAAAAAATTGTGAGGACTTAAACGATATATTCTAAAGTTATTAATTCAAATTGTAAATTACTAAAAGTGAGGGACAAAACAGAAATTTTACATTTCTATGTAGCAGTCTTCGTCTTCTTCCCCGCATTCAGACTCCATTTTTTTTTTTTTTTCATTTTCTCCATTTTTTTCATCCAACTTTAACTTCAATTTCTGGCCAACTCAGACCTACGTTTCAGTCGATCTTGGTACCAATAGAAAGCTCTTGCGACATAGAATCTATTAATACCAATTTTGAAGATTTTCGTGGCCGTTTGAGTCTCCGATTTGGTGGAGGAAGTGAGTGATTTTTCAAGTTCAGAAATCCTTCGATTCCGGCAATTCTAGCCGTTTCCAACTCCGGTCACCGTTATAAACTTTGACGAGGGAGACGAGGCGAACAAAATCCGACCATTTTTGGAGGTCGTCGGAAAATCGCCACCGGCTGCCACGTACAGCGAAGGTAAGTTTCCGACCTCCTGAACTCAGAATTTGGTTCCGAACACGTCTACGGACTCTTTTTAAAGTGTAGGATATTATTTTGAGGTTAATTTTATGATATGATAGCCATATAAAAATTAAATAATTATATTCTCGTGTAAATTTTATCGATCGGGAGAAGGAAGAGGAAAGAGAAGGTTTTAGGAAAAATCCAAGTTCGGTGTACACTAGTTTTAATTTTTCCAGAATATTTCAGAATAGTCGAATTTTATTAATTTTGAATTATTTAAATTATATTGATTAGAATTTATAATTTGAAATTGATTTCGGATTGATTTGAATTACGTATTTTCGAAAAATAGTTTATATCCAAAATATCGATTGTGAATAATATTACGAATTAATTTTAATATGTTATGATTTTATTATTGAGATGTGAAATATCATTGAAAGTTGTAGTAGCCAAAATATGTCAGGCCCAAAATATAAGCGAGGATCCAGCCCAGAGGCCCAAAGTATATCTCAAAGACCAGGCCTATAGCCAAAAATGGAAAGGCATTTATGTAGTATGACACAGGTTCAATATAAGATCTCCATGCAGTAAGACAAACACTCGACATGGGACGTCCATGTAGTATGACATACGCTCGACATAAGACGTCCATGTAGTACGACATACACTCGACATGAGATGTCCATGTAGTACGACATACGCTCGATGTGAGACCTCCATGTAGTACGACATACGCTCGATGTGAGACCTCCATGTAGTACGACATACGCTCGATGTAAGACCTCAATGTAGTACGACATGCACTCCATATCCCACACATCCAAGTAGCATCAAGTGAGATAACTCAGTGTCCACGCTTGGAAGAGCTCCTATGTAGCACAACATACTCATCTCATGTCGACATCCAATCAGCATATCGTACGACACGAAATCATGATTGTCCAAATTGACAAACCTACATGTCGCACGACATAGAATCTCTTTTATTCCAAGGGAGACCAAATCATAATCTACTTTAAAGCAGGTCCTACAAAATCATAATGACACTCTGTAACAGCCATATCAAAAGAATCATCCACATGCTTTCTTGGTGGAGGACAGCAAGGAGAGGTAATGATGAAATCTTTCAAAAGGCAGAAGTATCGTTCCCCTATAAAATGAAGGATAATCTTTCATTTTGGGGAGGACCGAGAAACTATGATTCGAAAGCTACCAATACTAAAACAACACCCTCCGGCCATTGTTCTTCATCTCTGATCACCTTCCGATTGTACCTCAATCAGTCGATCTTACATCTCCTTCGACTAAGAATACCTCAAAGGCCAAGATCACAGGAAGTATTACTCACTCATATCCATTTACGAGCATTACACATTTATTAGCACTTGCTAACTTGACCGTCGGAGTGACTTTGGCCGGCACCACCCCGGTGTCCCAGACGTCTTGTGGGTCGCGTGCGTTCTATCTTTGCAGGTTGTAGTGCCCCATGTCCCTGAGCAATTTTTGAGGACTACAATTTGGCGCCCACCGTGGGGTACGACAATCTCTAAACGAGCGAAGATAGAACGTTGCAACTCCAACTATTTCATCAGACGATTTTCATCACGATGCGATGGAGGTTAGGGTACAATTCTTCATATCCCAGATGCAAAAGAATACCCAAAGGCTCCAAGCGCTCGAACAAGAGAACCAACGAGTGTTGGCAGTGAACCAGGAATTGCAAAATAGGATCAATTCCCTCACTGTCGTACGACCGTTTGGAGATGCTTCAACGTCCCAGCCTTTGCCATTCGATCAAGTCGCCCACAGTACTTACTACGCGCCAGTCCGCCCAGACGAACAAGGTACCACGGCAAGAGACCTCGATCCAATCCACGTAGGCTCGGAGCCTAACATTCGAGCCACGGACGGACCACACATTGTCGCACAACATACGGCGGACAACACATCGAACGGGACAAAAAGGCATCGATCAGATGACATGGCAAGAGCTACACAAGGGGTGCCACCCATCTACACCCCCAGTGGCAACGTTGGTTCAACCAAACCAACCATTCCGCTACAAGAAACGCCATCTGGCCCTTCGCATTCGGCGCCATCGAACCCAAACCTGGTAAGTATCGAACCAACCTTGGCTAACCATGACTTGGCGCAAAGGTTCGCAGAGATGGAAGCACTCATCCAACACATTCCGGGAATGCTCGCTTCTATCAAGAAAAGCGCGGCCAATAGCTTTGCCGACTCTCCCTTCGTCGACGCAATAGCCTTGGTGGAGATGCCAAGAAAGTTCAACTTTCCCGGTGTGAAGCAGTACGACGGTACAACAGACCCCGACGACCACATAGTGTAGCATGTATGCATGTGCAAAGGTTTCAGCTCGAACCTCGTAGGACCTGCTCTACAATGGTACACCAACCTTCCCAATGTTTCCATAAACTTTTTTTGTTCAACTCACGGACACCTTCGTAGAGCAGTTTGCTAGTAGCCGAAAGTTAGAAAAACAATCTGACGACTTCTACACAATCAACCAAAGGAGGGGTGAACGCCTACATGACTTTGTTGGTCGGTTCAACAATGAAAAGGTTTCCATCCCTCATTGCAACCAGGCGACAGCCATATCAGCCTTCCGCAAGGGTCTACTCTATGATTCCGACCTATACAAGGAGCTCATCAAGTACCCTTGTAAAACCATGGAAGACGTCCTAGCCAAGGCATGGGCACAGATAAAGTGGGAAGAAGACAAAGTGAACTCTAAACCTAATAAAGCAAACAGCAGGGAGGACAGGTTGAGTAGAAGGGTCGAACAACGAATTAACAACAGACGTGTCAAGCCATACCCAATGATGCCCCGAAGGGACGGCCAAATAAGATACGGGTGCCGGTGCGAAGACAGACCGCCAAGACCGTTCATCCGGCCAAAGAACGTAATGCCAGAATACAATTTGAACATCAGACTAGCGGAGGTAGTCGCCGTCCTCAAAGGAATGGGTAGATCAATTCGGTGGCCAGATAAGATGATGAGCCCGCTGGATCAAAGAGAGAACTCCAAGTGGTGCGAATTTCATGGCGACCACGGCCATCAAACAGAGTATTGCGTCGCGCTACGACTAGAAGTGGCAGAACTGCTCAAGAAGGGCCACCTCAAAGAATTCCTAACTCACAAAGGTAAGCAGACTTTTCTGAATAAGGATAGGTCGCGCGACATTGTTTCAATCCCACCACCAGAACCTCTCAAACACGAGAGAACTGTGAACGTCATCTCTGGCGGATCCGAAGTAAATGGAGTCACCTACTCAGAAGCGAAGCGCCATTCACGGCAAGCCGGTCGTACAAAAGTTCGACAAACCCATACGGCGGACCTGACTCGCAATTATCCAATCAGTTTTAGCAACGACGAGCATACGGACTTACTCAACCCCCACCAAGATGCGCTAGTCATCTCATTAACGGTAGCCAACTGTTTGATTAAGCGGATCCTAGTAGATAATGGGAGCTCGACAAATGTACTCTTCTTTGACGCGCTAAGAGAGATGCACATTGACGAGTGCAACATCGTACGCCGCTCAACCATCTTGGTGGGATTTAGTGGAGAACATAAGAACACTATAGGGGAGATCGTCCTTCCCGTCTACGCAGAGGGAGTCAACTTGAACACACGCTTCCTCATCCTGGACTGCCTGTCGTCCTACAATATAATCATGAGACGCCCATGGATTCATGAGATGAGGGCTGTCCCCTCGACATATCATCAGGTCATCTGTTTTCCTGCCAAGTAGGGAGTCCACGAGATCCGAGGGCAACAGAAGACCTCGCTTGAGTGCTACCAGAACACTCTAAAAAGCAGGCCGTTCGACTTATAGTAATTACAGAACGCAAGCACCACCATCAACAAAAACGTACTGGATATAGAAGATCTCGACGAAGTGTCCATACATCCAAGTTTCCCAAACCACAAAGTTAGTATCGGATCCCGCATTCCACAAAATATCAGAGCAAAGCTAGTCAGCTTCTTGACGGCCCGGCACGACAGTTTCGCATGGTCGCACGCAGACATGACCGGTATTAACCCAGAATTCCTAGTGCATAGGCTGCAAGTCGACCCATATTACCCGCCCGTGAAGCAAAACTGAAGGAAGTGCGCGCCCGAGCGCAACAAAGTTATCAACGAAGAAATCCAAAAGCTAATCGACATTGGCTCAGTAAAAGAAGTAAATTACCCAGACTGGCTTGCAAACGTAGTAGTAGTGAAGAAAAAGAGTGGGAAGTGGCGAGTTTGCATCGACTTTACAGACCTCAATAAAGCTTGTCCAAAGGATTCATTCCCTCTCCCACACATGGATATGATGGTGGACGCTACAGCAGGCCACGAACTATTGAGCTTCATGGATGCATTCTCCGGCTACAACCAAATTCTCATGCATCCGGACGACCAAGAAAAAACTTCTTTAATCACAGAGCACGACATTTTCTGCTACAAAGTGATGCCCTTCGGCCTCAAAAACGCCGGGGCAACCTACCAAAGATTAGTCAACAAAATGTTCACGAGTATGCTCGGACAGACCATGGAGGTCTACATCGACGACATGCTGGTGAAATCATTAATAGCGGATCAACACCTCGACCACCTCCGACAGTCATTCGATATCATCGACAAGTATGGAATGAAGCTTAATCCAACCAAATGTTCCTTTGGAGTTTCATCAGGAAGGTTCCTTGGCTATTTAGTAACCAAGAGGGGCGTCGAGGCCAACCCAGACCAACTCCGATCCGTCATGGATTTGAGGTCCCCTAAAAGCATCAAGGACGTACAAAAACAGACAGGGCGACTCGCGGCCCTCAACCGATTCATCTTAAAGTCATCCGAAAAATGTAAGTCTTTCTTCGATGCTCTAAGGAAGAGTAAGTCATTTGATTGGAACCAAACAAGCGAGGACGCATTCCAAAACATAAAGCGGTACCTAGCAGACCCTCCTCTCCTATCCAAACCTAAAGAAGGAGAAACACTTCTACTCTACCTCGCTGTGTCCGAGACGGCCGTTAGCGCAGTACTAGTAAGGGAAGAGGGTGGTAAACCACTCCCCGTATACTACATCAGCAAGACCCTACTCAACGCAGAAATAAGGTACACTCAACTTGAGAAATTGGACCTTGCACTAGTTACAGCCGCAAAGAAATTGAGGCCGTATTTCCAATGCCACACCATCAGTGTACTCACTACCTTCCCCTTGAAGAACATCCTACATAAACCCGAACTATCTGGCAGACTAGTGAAGTGCGTCGTGTAGCTAAGCGAGTACGACGTCAACTACCAACCTCGCACGGCTATCAAATCACAAGTATTGGCGGACTTCATCGCAGACTTCACACCTGGGTTTCTACAACGAGCGGAGGAAGAACTTTTCACCATGACGTACGACACACAAAAAGAGGAATGGACTTTGGCAGTCGACGGATCAAGCAACGCTAGGGGCAGTGGACTGGGGGTAGTACTCACCTCACCCAAGGGACACATTATCGAGAGATCCATCCGATGCGAATTCAGAACCACTAACAACGAAGCCGAGTACGAGGCCCTCATAGCTGGGCTCACCTTGGCAAAAGACTTACACGTCGAACGGATAAAGGTATGCAGTGACTCCCAATTAATTGTGAGACAATTGTAAGGATCCTACCAAGCTCGAGACTTGAAAATGTCGGCTTACTTAATCCTGGTAAAAGAACTACAAGCTTCGTTCGAGTCGTACGACATCGAACAAATACTAAGATCAGAAAATACGCATGCTGACGCGCTAGCCAACCTTGGTTCCGCGCTAGATACCACAGTTGAACGGACCATCCCCATGGTTTTTTCACTGTGGCCAGCTATTTGGAAGCCAATGAGACTCGAAGTCTAACCATTTTCGGACGAGCCAACTTGGATCACCCTGATCTACGACTACCTGATAAACGATACCCTCTCGTCTGACAAGGTAGAAACGCGAAGAATCAAGATCAAGGCTACCAGATTTTCCATAATAGAAGGTCAACTTTACAAGCGGTCCTATTCCGGGCCCTACCTCAAATGTATCGACCCAATCGAAGCTCAGCAGGTACTCAAGGATTTGCACGAGGGGCAATGTGGGAACCACTCATCGGGGAGAAGCCTAGCCAATAGAGCAATCACGGCTGGATACTACTGGCCCACAATACGATCCGAGTCGTACGACCTCGTCAAGAGATATGACCCATGTCAGCGCTTCGCCCACATCTCGCATCAACACCCAGAGCGACTTCACCCCATTTCAGCACCATGGCCCTTCATGAAGTGGAGAATGGACATAGTAGGGAAAATGCCGGTCGCTACCGGAGGGAAGGTCTACATGCTAGCCGTGACAGATTACTTCACAAAATGGGTCGAAGCCAAGTCATATGTGAGAATCAAAGACTCCGAAGTAAAAAGCTTCATTTGGAAAAATGTCATATGCTGCTACGGAGTTCCAAAAGAGATAGTCACTGACAATGGCTCACAATTCATATCATACGACTTCTAAGACTTTTGCGACAAGTGAAATATCAAACTAAGTTATTCGAGCCCAAGATATCCCCAAGCTAACAGACAAGCAGAATCTACCAATAAAACAATCATGTCTACCCTCAAGAAGCGACTCGACCAATACAAAGGAAAATGGGCCGACGAGCTACAAGGTGTGCTGTGGTCTTACCGTACGACGGTCAGAACGTCAACATGGGAGACGTCATTCTCCCTAACTTACGGCTCGGAGGCCGTAATAACAACGGAGGCTGATTACCCTTTTTACAGAATACGACACGCAACCGAAGAAACAAACAACAGAGAGTTGCTAAACGAACTTGACACAATAGACAATCATCGCGACAAGGCCGCAATCAGATTGGCCGTATACCAACAAAGAGTCGCCCGACACTATAACAGAAATATTCGTCTCAAAGCATTCAACATTGGAGATTGGGTCTTTCGTCGCGTCTTCCAAAATACAAAGGAAAAAGGAGCAGGTAAACTCGGTCCTACGTGGGAGGGACCATATCAAATCACCAAAGTAGTTGGACATGGAGCCTACAAATTACGATATACAGATGGCATGGAGTTCGACAATAGCTGGAACGCATGCCATCTAAAACTGTATCATTTCTAAAGTCTGAACTTTATATTTTTCAATTCTATCACTCTACGACATGGAACTCACTTGGGCATCGGAGGGCCGTCGGTAAACCCAACGGCCAACCTTGACCTTTTTTATACAGGTGAGCATCGCTGGACCGACCCGCGCTGAAAATATTGCGTCGCACGACATAATTAATAAAAGTTGAAGCATGAAACTATAAAGTTACACACTCCAACTGGGGCAATTCAATATCACAAAAGCAAGGTCAATGACGCGACTTGCATTCAAGTTCACCATCTCCAGTGGTCACACGACCCGCATTCAAGGTCAACGACCACGACCCGCATTCAAAGTTAAGGGCCGCGACCTACACTCAAGATCGTAAACACAATTTACGGTTGCACGACGTGCATTCAAGGTCATGGACCACGACATGCACTCAAGGTCGTAAATACAATCTACGGTCGCACGACCTGCATTCAAGGTCATGGACCATGTAGTCCTCAAAAATTGCTCGGGGACACGGGGCACTACAACCTGCAGAGACAGAATGCACGTGACCCGCAGGACGTCTGGGACACCGGGGTGGTGCCGGCCAAAGTCACTCCGACGGTCAAGTTAGCGAGTGCTAGTAAAAGTGTAATGTTTGTAAATGGAGATGAGTAAGGAAAACTTCCTGCTATCTTCACAGTTGGGGTTTTTCTGATCAAAGGAGGTGTAAGGTTGGAGGGTGATCGGAGAAGTTCAACAATGGCCGTAGGGTGTGGCTTTTTCTTAGTAATCTCTTGATCTTAGTTTTTCAGCCTCTTTTTCTTATGAGGGATTATCCTTCTCTTTATAGGAGATTGATGCTTCTGCCTTTTTGGGGATCTCATCATTCTCTCTTCTCTGTCTTCCACTAAGAAAGCATCTGGGTGCTCCTTTTAATTGGGCTACCATCAAGTGTCATTATGACCTCGTAGGACCCGTTTCAAAGTAGATCACAATCTGGTCTCCCTCGGAGTGACGGGGATGCTATGTCGTGCGATATGTAGGTTTCTTGTCAATCTGGACCATGATTGGGTGATGTAGCACGGTCGTACTACATGAGGGTACATGTCGTGCAACAAGGTCTTCATACTGGTACGTCGTCGTTTTACACGAGTGCTTCATGTCGTGCGACAGTCTTCCAACTGGTACGTCTTCATGAGGGTACTTTATATCGTGCGACATAGTCTTCCAACTGGTACGTCTACATGATGGTACTCCATGTCGTGCGACATAGTCTTCCAACTGGTACGTCTAAATGATGGTACTCCATGTCGTGCGACATAGTCTTCCAACTTAAGCCATTGTCGTACTACATGAGAGTGTACCCTTCTTTTAGCTATGGACTTTGTCTTTGGGCCATGCTTTGGGCCATATATATTTTGGCTACTACAGTTTGCCCCTAAACGCATTGGTTTCTAGAAGAGCCAATGGGTTTGTGTCGTACGACATGTAGACATGGATATGTATGTGTGAACTCTAAGGCTGGTTCGATACTGTCGCACGACTCTGTCCTTCAGAGAGTGTATCAGTGTTGGTGAGTAGATGACAGTGTGTAAGTTTTGCCATTTGTCGTACGACAATGTCACTTAGAGAAGGAGCGGTTGGTCTTCAAATGACTCCTCGAGCTCGTGTGCCGAAATAAATGCGGCCTTTATGGGCAGTACACATGCATGGCAAATGATAGGTTATGGAAGTACGTGTCCAATGAGAAGCTGACACGTCAGCATATGTTTCTTTTTAGTTGCCGCCCTTTCCCTTTCTCTTTCATTTTCAATTTTTTGCTTTCTCTTTCTTGTTTTCTCTCTCAAAAACCAGTCGCCGCTTTTGCCATTTCCGTGTTCATTTCGGCGCCTTTGCTGCTCACTTTTGACATTTCTGTGCTCATTCCGGCGAAGTATTTGGTTACCTTTGCTTCTTTGGTAAGTTTTCCTGGCTCCTTCGTTATTTTGATTTCTTATTTTTCATGTTTTGGTTTCTGGGTATTTTTTTTCGTGTTCTTCGAATATTTCTTAAGAAGAATTTTAAAAAAAAAGTTTTTTAGATCGAAAAATCAGATTTAGGTTTAGATACAACTTGTTTGTAGAGTCTAGGTCGCACGACAGTAGCCAAGACGTATAGGTCGCACGACTTTCTTAACAGTCTTGGGAGCTGATATTAGGTCGTGCCAAGTCTTTGATCTAGGTTATAAATACTAACCATTGGCTACTGTCGTTCGACTTGTAAGTCTGATGTCGAGTCGAGGCGATGAGAGTCCTCCCAGTACCTCTGGGCGCGGATACGACAATCCAATAGATCTGTCATACGACTCGTGGGGAGAGTCAGAGGCAGCGAGTGCTGAGGTGACAGTGGCATCTTCGTCGTACGACATTGTAACTGTCTCTCTCACGGGTACGTCGCGCGTGACGGAGGACATTCCTATGGGGATTCCCCTAGTCGATCTACCGGGCGACGCGGCGGGCCCATGTCCGATGGGATCAAGTAGGCCGCTAGGCTTACTCTTGAATAATCCAGCAAGCGTGCTAACGGAGGACGACATCATGCGCCTCCGATTTAGTTATGGCATACCCGATGGTGTCGCGCTGAGGGCGCCGTATAAGGAGGAGAGGCCAGATTGGGAAGTCCCAGGATGGACCTGCTTGTACGAGTTCCCGTTCCAGCGGGTAGGATTCAGGTTGCCAATAGTCGGACTATTGAGGAAAGTGCTCGACCACTTCGAGCTTGCCCTAGGGCAGCTAATGCCCAACAGCTGGAGGATAGTCTTCGAGCTCCCTGACCTTTTCTACTCGTATACCGTGCGAGAGCACGACACAGAAAAGAGGCGCTACAACTTAAACCTCCGACCCAACAGAACACACCTGATCACGAAGTTAACAACAAATGACAGGTTGTGGAAGGACAGGTATTTCTTTGCGAGGGGCCTTCTTGTCGATTGGCCTCTCGGGGATACCGTCGTTCGTGCGACCTGGTCCAAGGCTGGTGGGTCTTTAATTTAGTTTAGTCGTACGACTGTTTTTTATTATTGTTTTGCTAATTCTTTCTGATTGTTTTGTAGTGCACACAGGAGCACCTCAATCAGTTGTCGGATTGACGTGTGTGATGCGTACGGAAAGGGTGCTGTCGTACGACGTCAAGGAGAGGAGTTGAAGAAGTATTTTGTCGGAAGAAAACTTGCGGCCAAGTCATCTCTGGAAGTTTAGCGTGATAAACGAGCCAGGTACCCCCTACCCTGCCTTCAAAAATTTAGTGGAGTTTGTCAGGGTCAGGCATTGTGTCGAGCGACTGTACGGCACACGATTTCTGACTCCCATCTCATACGTCGAGCGACGATTTGCAGTTGATATCATGGCTGGAGAGATCGCTGCGCCTGCTGCTGATGATGTCATGAGGAGGCCGAGGGAGAAGAGGAAGGGGAAGAAAAAGGCTGAGTCGAGCGACCAAGCGGCCTCCACTCCTCGACCTCCTCCATCCGGTCGAGCCAAGGCCTCCCAAGATGTTTCTTCAGCTGGGAAGAAAAGGAGGAGGGAAGATTCGACATCGGGTGTCGATGCGTCGGTCGACCTGGTTTTCCCACAGGATGCCTTTGCGTATTCCGATGTTGGGTCGATCCTTCCACAGGTTGAGCGGCTGCTGCTGCCTGAGGATAAGAGTCGCCTCAGGGAGATGGGTCTTTCCCAAGCTGCCGATTGGGGCCTAGGCCACCTCTTCCAGGTATGGTCGTACGACTGGTGCTTTTTCGTATTTTATTTTTGCATGTTTTAGAATTTGTTCTAACTTGTTTTATTTATTTTTTGTAGGCTCTCCAGTCGCACGTGCACTTGAAGGAAGAACTTGGCTCTACCCTTAAAAAGGTAAGAGAGCTGAAGTCGAGCAACCAGAGTTTGAAGCAGGAGAATGACAACTTGAAAGCTTCAAACTTGGAGGCAAAAAAGACAGCTCTTGAGGCGTCGGGTCGTGCAGTTGAGGCCACACTTGAGCTGAACAAACTAAAGTCGACTGTCGACTTACTACAAGCCAAGCTGAAGGCCAAGGAGGCTGACTACGACGCTTTGTACGACAAGGCGGAGGACAATGTTCTTAATGCTATCATCAAGACCCGTGCAGACCTGATGAGGGAGTATCGAGACGATCGTGCGACGGAGTGGAAGGTTGAGAACTGGATCGTCGATCACGAGGAGTTGACGCGTTCTGATGATGAAGCTGACGCGAAAGATGCGGGAGATACAACTGTCATTCCTCCTCCAGAAGGCTTGGCAGTCGTGGCTTTGGCTGCTCAGCCTGCTGGAGAGTCTGATGGTTTTGCCCCATAAGGGGTTGTAACTTTTGTACTTTTAATTTTTATATTTTGTTAAATGATTTCTTTTTAATATATATTTTAATTTTGGAATTTGTCTTCGTGTATGTTTCTTCTTTTAGAATTGTACGATGGTAGTGTGACTATATTTTGCCTTTGCGTCCACGTGTTTGAGTGTTGGTCGTACGGCCATGGGAGATGGTGACCTTTTTGAGAGTAGGTCATGGTTCGTGACCTTGAATGTGGGTCGTGTTTTATGACCTTAAATGGAGACCTTGAATGTAGGTCGCGGTCCATGACCTTGATTGCGGGTCGTGTGACCGTTTGGAGATGGAGAGTCCATGACCTTGAATGCGGGTCGTGTGACCGTTTGGAGATGGAGAGTCCATGACCTTGAATGCAGGTCGTGTGACCGTTTGGAGATGGAGAGTCCATGACCTTGAATGCGGGTCGTGTGACCGTTTGGAGATGGAGAGTCCATGACCTTGAATGCGGGTCGTGTGACCGTTTGGAGATGGAGAGTTCATGACCTTGAATGTGGGTCATGTGATCGTGTGGAGATGGAGAGTCCATGACCTTGGATGCGGGTCATGTGATCGTGTGGAGATGGAGAGTTCATGACCTTGAATGCGGGTCATGTGATCGTGTGGAGATGGAGAGTCCATGACCTTGAATGCGGGTCATGTGATCGTGTGGAGATGGAGACCGTGAATGCAGGTCGCGATCCATGACCTTGAATGCGGGTCATGTGATCGTGTGGAGATGGAGACCGTGAATGCAGGTCGCGATCCATGACCTTGAATGCGGGTCATGTGATCTTGTGGAGATGGAGACCGTAAATGCAGGTCGCGATCCATGACCTTGAATGCGGGTCGTGGTCGAGTCTTGTCGTAGACTTTGTTGTTTATGGTATTGAATTGCCCCAGTTGGAGTGTGTAACTGCTCAGTTGCACACTACAACTTTGATTAAGAATGTAGTTAAGATAGTCTTTGCAATGCTGACCTGAGTAAAAATGTTGTAAAGTGACAAAGTTCGAAATATATAGATAGAGATATATATATATATATATATTTAAAACTGATATTGTTTTAGATGGCTCGCGTTCCAGCTGTTGCCGATCTACATGCCATCTGTACATCGTAGTTTATAGGCTCCATGTTCAACTACATTGGTGATTTGGTATGGTCCCTCCCACGTGGGACCGAGTTTACCTGCTCCTTTTTCCTTTGTATTTTGGAAGACGCGGCGAAGGACCCAATCTCCGATACGGAATGACTTGAGACGAATGTTTCTGTTATAATGGCGGGCGACTCTTTGTTGGTATGTGGCCAATCTGATTGCGGCCTTGTCGCGACGCTCGTCGATTGTGTCAAGTTCGCTCAGCAACTCTCTGTTGTTTGCTTCTTCTGTCGCGTGTCGTATCCTATAAGAAGGGTAATCAGCCTCTGTTGCTATGACGGCCTCTGAGCCGTAAGATAGAGAGAATGGTGTTTCGCCCGTGGATGTCCTAACCGTCGTGCGGTAAGACCATAGCACACCTTGTAACTCGTCGGCCCACTTCCCTTTGTATTGGTCAAGTCGCTTTTTAAGGGTGGACATGATTGTCTTGTTAGTGGATTCTGCTTGTCCGTTAGCTTGAGGGCATCTTGGGCTTGAATAGCTTAGTTTAATGCTCCACTTGTCGCAAAAGTCTTGGAAATCGTATGAAATGAATTGTGAGCCATTGTCGGTGACTATTTCCTTTGGAACTCCGTAGCGGCATATGACATTCTTCCAAATGAAGCCTTTTACCTCGGAGTCTTTGATTCTCACATATGACTCGGCCTCAACCCACTTTGTGAAGTAGTCGGTCACGGCTAGCATATAGACTTTGCCTCCGGTAGCGATGGGCAATTTTCCTACTATGTCCATGCCCCACTTCATGAAGGGCCATGGTGCTGAGATAGGGTGGAGTCTTTCCGGGAGTTGATGTGAAACGTGGGCGAAGCGTTGGCACGGGTCGCACCTTTTGACGAGGTCGTGCGACTCGGTCCGCATTGTGGGCCAGTAATACCCGGCCGTGATTGCTCTATTGGCTAGGCTTCTCCCGGCCGAGTGATTCCCACATTGCCCCTCGTGTAAGTCCTTGAGTACTTGCTGAGCCTCGACTGGGTCGATACATTTGAGGTAGGGCCCGGAGTAGGATCGCTTGTAAAGTTGACCCTCTATTATAGAAAATCGGGCGGCCTTGATCTTAATTCTTCGTGCTTCTATTTTGTCAGATGGGAGGGTGTCGTCCCTCAAGTAGTCGTAGATCGGGGTGATCCAAGTTGGCTCGTCCGAAATTAGCTTGACTTCGAGCTTTGTTGGTTTCCACACAGCTGGCCACTGGACAAACACCATGGGAATGGTTCGTTCAATTGTGGTATCTAGTGCGGACCCAAGATTGGCGAGGGCGTCAGCATGCGCGTTTTCGGATCTGGGTATTTGCTCGATGTCGAATGATTCGAATGAAGCTTGTAGCTCTTTTACCAAGGTCAAGTAGGCCGACATTTTCAAGTCCCGAGCTTGATAGGACCCTTGCAATTATCTGACAATTAATTGGGAGTCACTGCGTACCTTTATTCGCTCGACGCGTAAGTCTTTTGCCAAGGTGAGCCCGGCTATGAGGGCTTCGTACTCGGCTTCGTTGTTGGTGGTCTTGAATCCACATCGAATGGACCTCTCGACGATGTGCCCCATAGGGGAGGCAAGTACTATCCCTAGCCCGCTACCTCTAGCGTTACTTGATCCGCAACTGCTAAACTCCACTCCTCCCTTGATGTGTCGCACGGCATGGTGCAAAGTTCTTCTTCCGCTCGTTGTAGAATCCCGGGCGTGAAGTCTGCTATGAAATCCGCCAGCACTTGCGATTTGATCGCCGTGCGAGGTTGGTAGTTGACGTTGTACTCGCTCAACTCCACGGCCCATTTCACGGATAGTTCGGGTTTATGTAGGACACTCTTCAAGGGGAATGCAGTGAGTACACTAATAGTGTGGCATTGGAAGTATGGCCTTAATTTCCTTGCGGCTGTGACTAGTGCGAGGGCTAGTTTCTCAAGTTGGGTGTACCTTGTCTCTGCGTCGAGTAGGGTCTTGCTGATGTAGTATACGGGGACTTGTTTGCCATCCTTCTCCCTTATTAACACCGCGCTAACGGCCGTTTCGGATACAGCGAGGTAGAGCAGGAGGGTCTCTCCTTCCTTAGGTTTGGACATGAGAGGCGGGTTTGCTAGATACCTTTTTATATTTTGGAAGGCGTCTTCGCTTGTTTGGTTCCAATCAAATGACTTGCTCTTTCTTAGAGCATCGAAGAAAGGCTTACATTTTTCGAACGACGTTGAAATGAATCGGTTGAGGGCCGCGAGTCGTCCGGTTAGCTTTTGTACGTCTTTGATGCTTTTGGGGGACCTTAGATCCATGACGGATCGGAGTTGATCTGGGTTGGCCTCGACGCCCCTCTTGGTTACTAAATAGCCAAGGAACTTCCCTGATGAAACTCCGAAAGAACATTTGGTTGGATTAAGCTTCATCCCGTACTAGTCGATGATGTCGAACTACTGTCGAAGGTGGTCGAGGTGTTGGTATGCTACTAATGATTTTACCAGCATGTCGTCGATATAGACCTCCATAGTCTGTCCAAACATGGTTGCGAACATTTTGTTGACTAATCTTTGGTAGGTTGCCCCAGCGTTCTTGAGGCCGAACGGCATTACCTTGTAGCAAAAAATGCCGCGCTCCGTGATGAAAAAAGTCTTCTCTTGGTCGTCCGGATGCATAAGGATCTAGTTGTAACCGGAGAAAGCGTCCATGAAGCTCAATAGTTCGTGGCCCGCTGTAGCGTCCACCATCATATCGATATGTGGGAGAGGGAAAGAATCCTTCGGACAAGCCTTGCTGAGGTCTGTAAAGTCGATGCAAACTCGCCACTTCCCATTCTTTTTCTTCACTACTACTACGTTCGCGAGCCAGTCCGGGTAATTTACTTCTCTCACCGACCCAATGTCAATTAGCTTTTGGATTTCATCATTTATAACCTTGTTGCGCTCGGGTGCGAACTTCCTTCTTTTTTGCTTCACAGGTGGATGATCCGGGTCGACTTGCAACCTATGTACTAGGACTTCTGGGTTAATTCCAATCATGTCTGCGTGCGACCATGCGAAGCTGTCGTGCCGCGCCGTCAAGAAGCTGAGTAGTCTTGCTCGGATATTTTGTGGAAGGCGGGATCCAATACTAACTTTGTGGTCCGGAAAATCTGGATGTATGGACACTTTGTCGAGTTCTTCCATATCGGGTTCGTCTTTGTTGGTGGGGGTGCTCTCACTCTATAATTGCTATAAGTCGGACGACCTGCTTTTAAGAGTGCTCTGGTAACAGTCATGCGAGGTCTTTTGCTGCCCTCGGATCTCGTGAACTCCCCACCTGGTAGGGAAACAGATGACCTGATGATATGTTGAGGGAACTGCCCTCATCTCATGAATCCACGGGCGACCTATGATTATGTTGTAGGACGACGGACAATCCAGGATGAGGAAACGTGTGTTCAAGTTGACGCCTTCCGCATAAACTGGAAGGGTGATCTCTCCCAGAGTGTTCTTGTGTTCTCCACTAAATCCTACAAGGATTGTGGAGCGACGTACGATGTTACACTCGTCAATATGCATTTCTTTCAATGCGCCGAGGAAGAGTACATTTGTTGAGCTTCCATTGTCCACTAGGATCCGTCTGATCAAACAGTTGGCCACCGTTAGTGAGATGACTAGTGCGTCGTGGTGGGGATTGAATAAGTCCATATATTCATCGCTGCTGAAACTGATTGGGTAGTTATACGTGGGATCCGCCGTATGAGTTCGTTGGACGTCCGTACGACCGGCTTGTCGCGAGTGGCGCTTTGCCTCCGAGTAGGTTACTCCATTCACTTCAGACCCGCCAGAGATGACGTTCACAATTCTCTCGTGTTTGGGAGGTTCTGGTGGTGGAATTGAAACAATGTCGCGCGACCTCTCTTTATTCATAAAAGTTTGCTTACCTTTATCAGTCAGGAATTCTTTAAGATGGCCTTTCTTGAGTAGTTCGGCTACTTCCAATCGTAACGCCACGCAATGCTCAGATCGATGGCCGTGGTCTCCATGGAATTTGCACCATTTAGAGTTGTCTCTTTGATCCAGCGGGCTCATCATCTTGTCTGGCCACCGAACCGACCTGCCCATTCCTTTGAGTATGGCGACTACCTCCGTTGGTCTGATGTTCAAGTTGTATTCCGGTGCTATGTTTTTTGGAAGAACGAACGGCCTTGGTGGTCTGTCGTCGCGCCGGCGCTCGTACATCATACGGCCGTCCCTTCGGGATATAGTTGGGTATGGCCCGCTACGTCGGGTGTTAATTCATTGTTCGATCATCCCCTCCGACTTATTTTCCTTGTAGTTCGTTCTACTAGGTTTATGGTTTACTTCGTCCTCTTCCCATTTTATCTGTGCCCATGTCTTGGCGAGAACGTCTTCCATGGTTTTACAAGGGTATTTGGTGAGCTCTTTGTCCAGATCGGAATCATAGAGTAGACCCTTGCGGAAGGCCGATATGGCTGTCGCCTGGTTACAATGAGGGATGGATACTTTTTCATGGTTGAACCGGCCTACAAAGTCTCGTAGGCATTCACCCCTCCTTTGGCTGATTGTATAGAGGTCGTCGGATTGCTTTTCTAGCTTCCGGCTACTAGCGAACTGCTCTACGAAGGTGTCAGTGAATTGGGCAAAAGAGTTGATGGAAACATTGGGGAGGTTGGTGTACCATTGTAGGGCAGGACCTACGAGGCTCGAACCGAAACCTTTGCACATGCATGCTTCCCTAAGGTCACGAGGGATGGCGGTCGTGAACATTCGTTGTCGATACTGTGCAATGTGTTCGTCGGGATCTGTTGTACCGTCGTACTGCTTCATACCTGGAAAGTTGAACTTCCTTGGCATCTCCACCAATGCTATTGTGTCGACGAAGGGGGAGTCGGCAAAACTATTGGCCGCACTTTTCTTTATAGGAGTGGGCATCCCCGGAATGCGTTGGATGAGTGCTTCCATCTCTGTGAACCTTCGTGCCAAGTCCCAGTTGGCCAAGGTTGGCTCGGCGCTCGCTCGGTTTGGGTTTGACGGCGCTGAATGCGAAGGGCCGGATGACGTTCCTTGTAGCGGGATGGTTGGTTGGGTTGAGCCGACGTTGCCATTGGGAGTGGATATAGGTAGCACTCCTTGTGGAGCTCTGGCCATGTCGTCTGATCGATGTCCTCCCATCTCATTTGGTATATTCTTCGCCGTATGTCGTGCGACGATATGGGGTCCATTCGTAACTCGAATGTTGGGCTCTGAGCCTACGTGGGTTGGATCGAGGTCTCTCGCGGTAGTACCTTGTTCGTTCGGGCGGACTGGCGCGTAATAAGTAGCGTGAGTGGCTTGCTCGAATGGCAAGGGTTGGGATGTTGAAGCGTCTCCAAATGGTCGTACGGCAGTGAGCGAATTGATCATATTTTGCAATTCTTGGTTCTCTGCCAACACTCGTTGATTCTCTTGTTCGAGTGCTTGGAGCCTTTGGGTATTCTCTTGCATCTGGGATATGAGGAGTTGTACCCTAACCTCCATCGCGTCGTGATGAAAATCGTCAGATGACATAGTCGGAGTTGCCGCGTTCTACCTTAGCTTGCTTAGAGATTGTCGGGCCCCATGGTGGGCGCCAAATTGTAGTCCTCAAAAATCGCTCGGGGACACGGGGCACTACAACCTGCAGAGACAGAACGCACGTGACCCGCAGGACGTTTGGGACACCGGGGTGGTGCCGGCCAAAGTCACTCCGACGGTCAAGTTAGCGAGTGCTAGTAAAAGTGTAATGTTTGTAAATGGAGATGAGTAAGGAATACTTCCTGCTATCTTCACAGTTGGGGTTTTTCTGATCAAAGGAGGTGTAAGGTTGGAGGGTGATCGGAGAAGTTCAACAATGGCCGTAGGGTGTGGCTTTTTCTTAGTAATCTCTTGATCTTAGTTTTTCGGCCTCTTTTTCTTATGAGGGATTATCCTTCTCTTTATAGGAGATTGATGCTTCTGCCTTTTTGGGGATCTCATCATTCTCTCTTCTCTGTCTTCCACTAAGAAAGCATCTGGGTGCTCCTTTTAATTGGGTTACCATCAAGTGTCATTATGACCTCGTAAGACCCGTTTCAAAGTAAATCACAATCTGGTCTCCCTCGGAGTGACGGGGATGCTATGTCGTGCGATATGTAGGTTTCTTGTCAATCTGGACCATGATTGGGTGATGTAGCACGGTCGTACTACATGAGGGTACATGTCGTGCGACAAGGTCTTCATACTGGTACGTCGTCGTTTTACACGAGTGCTTCATGTCGTGCGACAGTCTTCCAACTGGTACGTCTTCATGAGGGTACTCTATGTCGTGCGACATAGTCTTCCAACTGGTACGTCTACATGATGGTACTCCATGTCGTGCGACATAGTCTTCCAACTGGTACGTCTATATGATGGTACTCCATGTCATGCAACATAGTCTTCCAACTTAAGCCATTGTCGTACTACATGAGAGTGTACCCTTCTTTTAGCTATGGGCTTTGTCTTTGGGCCATGCTTTGGGCCATACATATTTTGGCTACTACAGACCACGACCTGCACTCAAGGTTGTAAATACAATCTACGGTCGCACGACCTGCATTCAAGGTCATGGACCACGTACTGCACTCAAAGTCGCAAACACAATCTACGGTCGCATGACCGGAATTCAAGGTTATGGACCACGACCTGTACTCAAGGTCGCTAACAATCGACATACGCCCCCCTACATGAAAAATAGTGGTCGCGCGACCTACATGCAATTCCATGAGGAACGACTTACATTCAAGGTAAACTTCAATTTAAAACACCCATTCTGTAAAATATGTCGTACGACTATAAGGAAAATTGAAAAGCATCATATATTAAGAAAAGGAATATCGTTCGACAAAATATAAAAAGCCTCCATAGGCACAAAAACTAAAAAAATCACAAGTTATAAAATTACAACCCCTTATGGGGCAAAATCATCAAGCTCTCCAGTAGGCTGAGCATCTAGGGCCACGACAGTCGAGCCTTCTAGAGGAGGAAGGACAGACTTTTCACCTCCAACCTTATCGTCCATATCTTTCGCATCGGCGGGCTCATTAGATTTTTCTTCATTATCATAGCGCGACAGCTCCTCATGGTAGGTGATCCAGCTGTCGACCTTCCACTCGGTCGCACGACCGTCCCTGTACTACCTCATCAAGTCTGCACAGGTCTTAATAACCGCATTGAGGACATTGTTCTCCGCTTTGTCGTACAGAGAGTCGTAGTCTGCCTCCTTAGCCTTCAGCTTGGCCTCAAGTAAGTCGACGCTCGACTTCAGCTTGTTCAGTTCAAGAGTCGCCTTAACCGCACGACTAGATGCTTCGAGAGCTATCTTCTTGGCCTCCAGGTTTGAAGCTTTTAACTTGTCATTGTCAAGCTTGAGACTCTGATTGCTCAACTTCAGCTCCTTCACCTTCTTGAGGGCCAGGCCAAGCTCTTCCTTCAAATGGACATAAGATTGGAGAGCCTGCAAAGGTCAAAATCAAACACTTAGATAAAATTCAGAGTAAACAAAAACGAGAGTTAATAGTCGCACGACTTTACCTGAAAAAGATGGCCAAGGCCCCAGTTAGCTGCTTGGGAAAGGCCCATCTCCTTCAAGCGACTCTTATCTTCAGGTAAAAGCAGTCGCTCGACCTGAGGCAAGATTGACCCAATATCGGAGTACGCTGAAGCATCCTGAGGGAAGACGAGGTCGATCGACGCTTCGTCACTAGCCGCTGCATCCTCCCTCTTCCGTTTCTTCCCAGTAGAACTAATGTCGAGGACAGCCTTGCCTCGACTAGATGTGGGAGGTGGTGGAGGAGTAGACTCAACTTGGTCGCTCGACTGAGCCTTCTTATTTCCCTTCCTTTTTTCCTTAAGCCTCCTCATAGCATCGTCAGCACCAGGAGCAGTAATTTCCCCAGCCATGATGTCAACTGCAAATCGTCGCTCGACGTATGAGATTGGAGTCAGAAACCTTGTGTCGTACAATCGCTCGACACAATGTCTAACCCTGACAAACTCTACTAAGTTTTTGAATGCAGGGTAGGGAGTACTTGACTCGTTGATAATTGAGAATTTCCAGAGATAACTGGGCCGCAGGTTTTCTTCGGTCAAAATGCTCTTCCAACTCCTCTCCTTGACGTCGTACGACATTATCTTCGCTGTACGAGTCACACACGTCAAACCTACAACTGCTTGAGGGCCTCATGTGTTCACTGCAATACAAGAAAACCAAAATTAGTAACGTAAAATAAACATATACATAACGTCGAACGACACGACGAATTTAATGACCCACCAGCCTTGGACCAGGTCGTATGAACAACCGTATCCCCTAGAGGTCATTCGACGAGTAGACCCCTCGCGAAGAAATACCTATCCTTCCGCAACCTGTCGTTTGTCGTCAGCTCCGTGATAAGGTGTGTTATGTTGGGTCGAAGATTCAAATTGTAGCGACCCTTCTCTGTGTCGTGCTCCCTCACTGAGTATGTATAGAATAGGTTAGGCAACTCGAAAATTATGCCTTCTCTTGTACATAACAACTCTAACCCCAGCAAGATCCTCCAACTGTTGGGCATCAGTTGCCCTAGGGCAAGCTCGAAATGATCGAGTACCTTCCTCAGTAGTTAGACTACTGGTAACCTGAAACCAACCCGCTAAAACGGGAGTTCGTAGAAGCAGGTCCATCCTGGGATATCATAGTCTGACATCTCTTTCTTGTACGGCGCCTTCAGTGCGACACCATCAGGTATGCCATAACTAAATCTTATACGCATGATGTCGTCCTCCCTCGGCACACTGGCTGGATTGCTCAAAAGCAAGCCCAGCGGCCTACTAGGTCCCATGGGACAAGGGCCAGCCGCGTCACCTGGTAGCGCGACGAGGGGAATCCCTAAAGGTATGTCTTCCATCACGCGCGACGTACCCGGGAGACTAGAGACAGTCACAGGGTCGTACGATGAAGACGCTACTGTCACGCCAACAATTGCTGCCTCCGACTCTCTCCATGAGTCGTACGACAGATCTATAGTATCGTCGTATCCTCGCCCAGAGGTACTGGGAGGACTCTCATCACCTACAAGTCGACATCGAAACCTACAAGTCGAACGACAGTAGCGACAGTTAGTAGTTAAAACCTAAACCAAAGATCTTGCACGACCTAATACCAGTTCCCAAGACTGTTAAACTTATACCTATAGAAGGTCGTGAGACCTATATGTCTTGGCTACTGTCGTGCGACACAGACACTGCAAACAGATTCTATATGAGCCTAAGTTATGTTTTTTCGATAAAAAAACAATATTTTTCAAGTTCTTCTCAAAAGCTATTCGAAGAACACGAAAAAAAACCCAGAAACCAAAGAATGCAAATATGAGAAGTCAAATATTGCGAGAACAAGAAAAACTTACCAATAGAGTAAAGACGACCACTGCCTCATCGGAATAGACGCAAGAAGGGCAAAAAACGAGCAATAAACGCCGAGAAATACTTGCGCAGGTGACTGGTTTCTAGAGAGAGAAAGTAAAAAATTGAAATGAAAGAGAAAGGGAAAGGGCGGCAATAAAAAGAAAGCACGAGCTGACGTGTCAGCTCCTTATTGGACACGCACCCCTATAACCGCCATCATTAAACCAGGCGTGTGCGTTTCCCATAAAAACATAATTACTTTGACACAACTGTCGAGGAGTCATTGGAAGACCAATCACACCGCCTTTACTACGACATTGTCGTACGACGATGGTAAACATCAGTGATTGTGATCTCCTCATACAACTCTAGAAGTTTTCCTTCACAGATGACAGTCGTACGACATTAAGGAACCACTATTAAAATCTACAATACAGATCCTTGCCTACATGTCGAACGACACAAATCCCTTGACTTTTTAAATCCAAGGCATTTGGGGGCAAACTGTAGTAGCCAAAATATGTCAGGCCCAAAATATAAGCGAGGATCCAGCCTAGAGGCTCAAAGTATATCTCAAAGACCAGGCCCAGAGCCAAAAGTGGAAAGACATCTATGTAGTACGACACAGGTTCAGTATAAGATCTCCATGCAGTAAGACATACACTCGACATGGGACGTCCATGTAGTACGACATACGCTCGACATAAGACGTCAATGTAGTACGACATACGCTCGACATAATACGTCCATATAGTACAACATACACTCGACATGAGACGTCCATGTAGTACGACATACGCTCGATGTGAGACCTCTATATAGTACGACATACGCTCGATATAAGACCTCCATATAGTACGACATGCACTGCATGTCCCACACATCCAAGTAGCATCAAGTGAGATAACTCAGTGTCCACGCATGGAAGAGCTCCCATAAAGCACGGCATACTCATCTCATGTCGACATCCAATCAGCACATCGTACGACACGAAATCATGATTATCCAAATTGACAAACCTACATGTTGCACGACATAGAATCTCTTTTGTTCCGAGGGAGACCAAATCATGATCTACTTTAAAGCAGGTCCTACAAAACCATAATGACACTCTGTAACGGCCAGATCAAAAGAAGCATCCACATGCTTTCTTGGTAGATGACAGCAATGAGGGGTAATGATGAAATCCCTTAAAAGGCAGAAGCATCGTTCCCCTATAAAATGAAGGATAATTTTTTATTTTGGGAAGGACCAAGAAACTAAGATCCGAAAGCTACCAATACTAAAACAACACCCTCCGGCCATTGTTCTTCATCTCCGATCACCTTCCGATTGTACCTCGATCAGTCGATCTTACATCTCCTTCGACCAAGGAGACCTCAAAGGCCAAGATCACAGGAAGTATTACTCACTTATCTCCATTTACGAGCATTACCCATTTATTAGCACTCGCTAACTTGACCATCGGAGTTACTTTGGTCGGCACCACCCCGGTGTCCCAGACGTCCTGCTGGTCGCGTGCGTTCTATCTTTGCAGGTTGTAGTGCCCCGTGTCCCGAGCGATTTTTGAGGACTACAAAAGTGATTTGGAATATATTGTTTTGTGAAATGTACAAAAAAAATATATGATTTTGGGGCATTTTGATTTAATATTGATTTACGAAATATATTCGAATACGATTTTGAATTGATTTGATGCAATTATTAGTTTCAGAAATATATTTGAATATGATTTTGTATATTTCTTTTATATGAATATTGATGAAATTTGGATTTCGTAAATATGTATATTGATTTGGATTAATTGAAAGTTGATATTGAATTTAAGAAATCATATTATGAAATGGCTCTGATATATATGAACATAGATATGGATATAGGAGATTGACATGTCAATTGGGTTCACTTAGTAGTACTGCATTGAGATTTCTTAGATTTTGATGATTATGCTACCACTCTTTGGATTATGTGCAGCCACCGTTGTGGACGGTCCTAAAGTGAAAACATTTCCGTCAGGCAGTCCCCGTAGGGTCCGATGCCGGAAATGATATTTGTATAGGGATACCATTTCATGCTAAAATGGGAAACCCGATCGTATAAACTCGTAATCCAATCCTGAAATTATGTTGTGTATGTCAAGAGCTCGATATGAAAATAGAAATGTGATTTGAATTGAAACGTGAAATAAATTGAAAAGTGATTTTGAGATTATTAGTGAAATTATGAAATTGATATGTTATTTAAAAGTATTTGACTTGATTTGAGTCCCATAGTTGAATATTTATTTATTATTTATATTTCCGATAAATTGATAGAAATTGTTATGATATTTGTAAATTCAATTATGTGTATACCCACTAAGCAATATGCTTAGCGTGTTGAGTTTTCTCACACGTAGGTATAAGAGGTTCCAAAGGAGATAAAGACAGAAGAATAGAGACTGCAGGAGTAGAGTCCGGAGTTACATCGATTCTATATATTTAGTAGTCCTTTTGTTTTATTAGAGCATGCATATACAGAAAATGTTTGTATATATTTAAAGAATTTCCGTTGTGTAAATATTTTATTATATGTTTATGTTATTTGAATAATTATAAATTATATTGTGGTAAATTGATTTGAAAAGTCGCACTAAATTTGGAAGGGTGTGTAAAAGTGATCCGAGAATTTAGAAGTATGGATTTTTATGAATTTTAAATTGGGGGGATTATCATTTTGGTCCCTAAGTTTTGGAGAATTATTAGTTTTTTAAATGAGTTATGGTTAATGGTACACTTGGTCCTTAACTTTTAGAAAATGTATCAATTTGGTCCCTCTGTTAGTCAACCGTTAGTCAAATTTAACGGTTCCAGGGGTATTTTCGTCTTTAAACCTATCAACAACTCAACATTAACTTTTTTTAGTAAAATAACATATCTACCCATAATTAAAAATTTAAAATAAATTAAATTAAAATTTTAAAAATAATTAAATTAAAAATTTTAAAAAATTTCAATAAATCTCCACCGTCCATCAAGATTGATGGATGGTGAAGATTATATTGAAATTAAAAAAAAAAAAAATTAAAGTGAAAATTAATTTTTTTTTATTTTTTTTTAAAAAAAATGAAATTCTGAGTGGTGGAGATCCAATCCACCACAAAAAAAAAAAAAAAAGAAGATGAAATTCAAAGTTTGAAGATCAACGAACCCTACCCAGAAGGGTTCGTTGATCTTTAACCTCAACGAACCCAGATCTGGGTTCGTTGATGTGCAACGAACGAACACAGTTTTTCGGATTCGTCAACGATCTGGGTTCGCCTTCAGATCTAGGTACTAAAAAAAAAAAAAATTGAAGAACCCATTTTCTGGGTTCAATTCGTTCGAACCCAGAAGGGTTCGAAATCGATTCGAACCCTTATAGGTTCGAACGAATCGAACCCTTTTCTGGGTTCTTCGAAGAACCCTTATGGGTTCGATTCGTTCGAACCCAGAAGAGTTCGAATCGATTTCGAACCCTTTTGGGTTCGAACGAATCGAACCCAGAAGGGTTCTTCAATTTTTTTTTTTTTTTAGTACCTAGATCTGGGTTCGCCTTCGTTGACGAACCCTTCTGGGTTTGTCCAGCAAGTTTCTTCATTTTTTTTTCTTTTTTTTTTTGGGTGGAGATCCAACATTTTCATTTTCAATTTTTTTAAAAGCAAAAATTTTAATATAATCTTTACCGTTCATCAAAATTGATGGACGATGAAGATCCATTAAAAAATATTTTTTAAATATTTTAAATATTATTTTTAAATATTTAAATGAAATGACCATATTACCCTTCTATTTATTAATAATCATTTTAAAATTTTGAGGTTAAAATTGTCATTTAACTCATTTAAATAGTGTTAAGGGCAAAACTGTCTTTTTACCAATTCTGTTAAGTTTGACTAACAGAAATTTAGTTAGAGGGAGCAAATTGATACATTTTCTAAAAGTTAGGGACCAAATATACCATTAACTATAACTCGTTTAAAAAACTGATAATTTTTCAAAACTTAGGGACCCAAATGATAATCCCCCTTTAAATTGTAAACAAGTTTTGAAAAGTCAGAAAAACAGAGGAAACTCTGGTGAAATTTTCAGAAATTTATTCGGACCATTTTTAAAAGGTTTAATAAAATTTTAAAGTTGTGGTTTTATAAAAGTAAAACAGAAATTTTAGTATATGGTAGCGCTCCCTAATTCGGTCTGAGCAGATTGGGTCAGGGGGTGTTACAGGGCATTAATGGCTCGTTTGGTAGACGGGACTGACTTGGACTGGACTAAATCCTAGGATTAGACTAGACTGGTATGACTTGGACTAGGACTAAGTCCTGATCTATGTTTGGTAATCATCGAACTAATAAACACCTTACTTGGAAGTCAGAGAGTGAAAAATGGGTGTTTTTCATCTTTGTAGCTAGAGAAATGCAAGAGATTACAAGTAACTTGAGAACCCATGGTTTTCCATGCTACAAAAACCAGAAAAATAAAATAAAGAAGAATCTTAAAAAACTGTGCCTGGAAAACAAAAATAATTTTTATTATACCCAGAAACAAGCAACAAAAAAGAAGATTACACACAAGCACAATCCTATAAATAGGAGCTTATGAATCCTTCGGCGACGACTTCGATTTCGCATAAGTTGTCGTCGAGTTTCGGCCGCTCCTCTTGAGTCTCATTTTCTTCTTGTGCTCCATCTTCGTCTTCTTCCTTTTCTTTTTCCTCCTCCTTCTCCTCTTCCTCCATCACCACCACCTCTGCATTCTCCTCCTCCTCTCGAACTCCATATTCGATTTGTTGATTTTCTTGATTCACATCAATCGATTTGTTGTTGCAGGTATCAAAGACCTTTTGGGGAGGATATGGTCGCCAGCCGATTTGGACGTCGAAGAAGAAGAAGATGAGTTGGTCGATTTGGACAAACGTGGAGGGGACTATATTAGACTCAAGTTTTTGGCGGGTCAAGATAGTGAGGTTTTGAGCAATTTTTTTGTGAGCCCTGGATAATTAGTCCCATTTTTTTTAGTCCGGAGAAGTACCAAATATGAAGCTAAACTTTAGTCCAATCCAGTCTAGTCCACTCCCATGTACCAAACGTGGCCTAAGCCAATGTAAACCACTACAATAACACTTCTAATTAAACGGTTAACCCACTTTTTGGACTGATTGACTAACGATAGGATGTAAAATAGTTAATACAGAATTTGAGTGGATAGAACGATATATTCGTAAAAGTGGAGGTTATTTTTAATAATATCCCATATGGAGAAGCACTGAAGCAGTGGTCAGTGGTGACAGGTGACTGTCGAAGTTGGAGGAAAAAGCAGAAGTGAAGACTTTTCCAAAGAATGCCAGCAAATAAGAACCTTTTTGATGTTGTCCCCCCGAGAAATAATACCACAGAATTCCTATCCATTGCTTTCACTTTTTAACTGTTGGGTTTTCTCAATAGTGTCTATTCAGCAATTGAAGCTTGTTTGAGATCAAATTATCCAAGTAAGTTGTTATTTTTCATTTGTTTGATCACAGAAGCTCTCTGCTATTTTCAGTCTTAATTTTTTATTTTTACTCTGTTGTCTCTAAGAGTTTTGGGTTCACAAAATATATCAAAGTAATTGAAGCTTTGATTGAAGATCAAATATCCAAGTAGCTGTTATTTTGACTTATTTTGCTGTTATTAATTTTATTTTCGATTTTTACTGTCGTCTGTTAGTTTGATTGGATCCAGGTAGTTGCTGATATACTTTTGCTATTGTTAGTTTTATAATTTGCTCTCTGTTGTTGCCCTTTTGTTTTCCTTTACTTGTCTGTTGTCTCCGCTGTGTATACTTTGTTAGTTTATAATTTGCTCTCTGTAGTTGCCCTTTTGTTTTCCTTTAATTGTCTGTAGTCTCTGCTGTGAATACTTACAAGAATTCCTGCCCTGTCTCCACTGTGCATCAAGTAATTTCAGCTTGAATCACCATCAAATATCCAAGTAAGTTGTGATTTTCGTTCAATAAAGAAATTCTTTGCTATTATACTTCTGTTCTGTTAGTTTGATATTCTCCCTGTAGTTGCTCTATTTGTGTAACATAATTTGTTTTTGTTTGTTTGATCTTCTGGCTCCCTATATATAGTTTCCATTTATTTATCATAATCTTGTTTTGTCTTCAAAATGCAGAAAAGAGAAAATGGCCGAAGCTGTTATCTCTGTTCCTGCTGAAATAGCTGCGAAACACGTGGTTGATTCCATAGCAACTCAAGTCGGTTACTTCTGTAACTACAAGACCAACTTTGAGAATCTGGACAAACAACTCAAGAACCTCAAGTGCAGAAGAGATGCAGTGCAGCATGCGGTTGAAGAAGCTACAAGAAATGGGGATGAGATTGAGCAGCAAGTTGTGAATTGGCTGGATAACGTGAACAAGATGATTGATGAGGCGGCAGAGATTATTGATCATAACAAGCGAGTAAACATGCTATGCTTCAAGAGTCTGTGTCCTGATTTCAAGAACCGCTATCAACAAAGCAAGAAAGCAGCAAGGAAGACAGATGATGTTTCTGAACTCTACGATGAAGGGACATTTGCTAGAGTTTCCTTCCGTACCCTTCCAGCAGAGACATGGCATCCAGATGGCTACGAGTACTTTAAATCAAGACAATCCACTTTGGAGAGTATACTAAATGCATTGCGTGATCATGATGTCAACATGGTTGGGGTGTACGGCATGGGCGGTTCGGGAAAAACGACTCTCGTGAGGGAAGTTGCCAAAATGGTCGAGGAAGACAAACTATTTAATAAGGCAGTGTTTGCAGAAGTATCTGATACAGTAGACATACGGAAGATCCAAGGGGTGATTGCAGAAAGGTTGGGTTTGGAATTTCGCGAGGACACTGAACCTGTAAGAGCAGATCGCCTGCGAAATCGAATAATGCAAGAGAGTAAGATCCTTTTAATTTTGGATAACATTTGGAAGGATCTCGATTTGACGGCGGTGGGAATTCCTTTTGGGAATAATCATGTGGGATGTAAGCTATTGTTGACATCAAGAGATATGGATTTATTAAATGAGATGGGTTCTAAAACTAATTTCTTTGTTGATATTTTAGAAGAAGAAGAAGCTCGTAACCTATTTATGAAGATAGCAGGTGTTGGTGAAGAGAAGCATGATTTGCGATCATTAGCCTTTGAAGTGGCCAAAGAATGTGAAGGTTTGCTTGTTGCCATTATTACAGTAGCAAATGCATTAAAAAATAAACAAGAATGTGAATGGAGAATTGCTTTGCGAGAACTAAGCAACCCTCCTTCCTTAGAAAATGTGGAAGGATCGGTGGTGAAAAAGGCATATGCATGCATACATCTGAGTTACAAAAAGTTAGAAAGTGAGGAACTCAAGTCAACTTTCTTGCTTTGTAGTACAATGGGATGTACGCAAGATGCTTCCATTGAAGTTTTGTTAAGATATGCAGTTGGTTTGAGTTTATTTAAAGAAGAAAATACAATAGAAGAAGTAAGAGATAAAGTAAAAAAATTGGTTCGAAAACTCAAGGATACTTCTCTGTTACTTGGCACTCGTAACAGTGAAACTTTTTCTATCCATGATGTTGTTCGTGATGTTGGTAGATGGATTGCCAATAAAGATCAGCATAAATTTACTGTCATAGACAATGTCATTCCACGACATTGGGCTGGTGAAAATACATTGGAAAATTGTACTTCAATCTCCTTACATGATATTGCTCAGCTTCCTAAACCGTTGCAATGTCCAAAGCTTAAATTTTTCTACATGAAAACCAAGATTCGGTTCACTAAAATCCCTGATAACTTTTTCAAAGGGATGCCGAATCTTATGGTTTTACATTTGATTGAAATGGATTTATCACCGCTACCAGCATCACTTTGTCTCTTAAAAAACCTTTGCACATTAAATCTGGATAAGTGCCGCCTGGGAGACATAGCCGAGATCAAAGGTATGGAGAATCTTGAAATTCTTGTCATTGGTTTTGATTATAATACCAAGCAGCTGCCTAAAGAAATAGGTCAATTGACTCGCTTAAGGTTTTTGGATTTGAGGAACTGTTCATTCGTTATTCCACCAAATACCATATCAAGGTTAACTCAATTAGAAGAACTGTATATTGGTTATTGGTATGATCAGCGGCGGGTTGAAGAACTGTTCATTGAAAACAGTGTTGCTAGCCTTGAAGAGTTGAAGAATTTGTCCCACCTGACCGCTTTACATATACATGTTACAAATGCTGAAATACTACCAAAAGGCTTGGTCTTCCAAAAGCTCAAAAGATACAAAATAGTTATTGGAGATGGTTGGAACAGCAGAGAAACTTCAAGAACATTACATGTCAGATCCGAAACCAACATTTTTTCAGAAGATGGAGTAATTAAGCAACTGAAGGGAATTGAAGACTTGTGTTTAGATGGAAAGCAGAGAGTCAAGAATGTCCTTTATGAATTAGATGGTGAGGGTTTTCCACAACTGAAGCATTTTCATATCGGAAACAATCCCTACATTCAGTTTGTTGTTGACTCAATGCCATCAGCAACTTATGATGCTTTTCCTCTCTTAGACACATTGTCTCTTTCAAATTTGGTTAGGCTAGAGAAGATATGTCATGATCAACTCACGACCAAGTCTTTTTGCCGATTAAGAACCATAAAAGTGAAAAAATGTGACAAATTGAAGAACCTCTTTTCATTCTCCATTGCCAAACACCTTTCACAACTTCAAGAAATTGAAGTTGTTGAGTGCAGGAATATGGAAGAGATTTTCATCGTTGATAGAGCAGACAGTGGAGTAATTGATTCAATGTTCATCAACCAATTACACTCCTTGACTCTAAAATCTCTACCAAGGTTAAGAAGGATCTGCTCTGAAGCAATATCTCAAGAAAGACGGCTGCTATTGACAACGGATGCATCGCCCAGCAAAATCATTTCGGAGGACCAGCTTGATGCTCTGCCACTTTTTAGCGAAAATGTAAGTCTTTTTTTTGCTACATAAATCACGAGGCAGATCCATCTTCATAAATGTTGATATGTCAATATTTGATATTTAATATGTTGTATTTATTTTGTCTTTTTTTATTCTTTGGGGTTCAGTTGTCGCACATATTTAAATTGCAACTGAAACTTTAGACTGCTAAGGCCTGCTTTCTACTTTTTAATTTATTAGCGAGCTTCACTTTGGAAATAAAATTAGTATGCACTTTATAAAACACAATTTTATTGTAGGCTTGATTTTGTATAAAATTTAGTATGAATCTTATATAAAACTTTTACTTTATTTGATTACGTACTTAACGAATAAAATACGACTGTGTCTGCAGGTTGTGTTTCCCAACTTGAAGAACTTGCATCTGCAAGAAATCAATGGAAAAAACCAACTTCCGTCGTTGTTTCATTGCGTTCAAAGTTTTACAAGCTTGATTGTTAAAAATTGCAGTAATTTGAAGTATTTGTTTTCATCATCTACTCTGGGAAGCTTTAAGCAGCTCCAACACCTCCAGATAGATTATTGCAAAGATTTAGAAGAGTTAATAAGAATTGATGACAATTGCAGCAATTATGTTGAGTTTCCATCCTTGGAAAAACTGCACATAGGGAGTTGCCCTGAATTAAGGGAGTTCATCTTCAGTGACAAGGTATATTACTATAAATCTTATCTCTGTTTCTACTTTTCTTAATTTTTTTTCATTTTACTATCTTTGATAACTTTTACAATCTCCGTACAGGTTTCATTTCCTAGCTTACAGGAAATACGTATTAATTATATGGAAAACTTGAAGATGATTTGGCAGAACCAACTCATTGAGAGTGTTCGGTACTGTCCAAAATTAAGCAAAGTGAGTCTCTATGACTGTCAAAATCTGGAAAGTCTATTCCCAGCTTCCATTGCCAAGAGTCTTTTGCAGCTTGAAGAGCTTATTGTAAATAGCTGTGGAATAAAGGAGATTGTTGCCAAAGGAGTAGAAGAATCAGCTGCTAGGTTTATCTTTCCACAGCTAACCTCTCTGCATTTCTATAACTTAGAAAACCTTAGATGTTTCTACCCTGATAACCATACTACGGAATGGCCGAAGTTGAATGAGTTGAAAGTGCGGTGTTGTGAGAAAATAGATTTGTTCAACTTCCGAAAAAATGATGAGGGCCAACTTGATGTACGAGGGCGACAACCTCTGTTCTTGGTCGATCTGGTATTAGACTCATTTCCTTCTCTATTAATTGTGAGTGTGTGCTTTAAAAGTCATCTAGAGTTACAGTCAAGTATGAACATGTTCATCAAAGCTAAGGATGTTGATATACAACTTTAATAGAAGTCTTTTTTTTTTTTCTTTTTTGCTTTTTGAATAAAACTCTTAGAGAGGAATTTTTTTAATGGAAAAAAAAAATAATTACAAAGAAGAGCAGCCCAAGTTAAAAGCTTTTCGTCCAATTGTTTTGCATAGTATCTAAAAGGCATTAGGAGATATTTAGAAAAGAAATGGGCTTTTTTTTTGGTGGCGTCTAACTATAATATGATGATGTGATATGGTAAGTGATTGACATTAACAATTAATTATTATACTTTATAGATTATATTCGAATAGATATGAGAACCATTTGTGAAACAATATTTGAATTTAGATCATTTGTCAAGTTAGTTGGTTTGTCTTTATGCTTTATAAGATAATAATTTAAGTTATATGTGAATATTAACCCTAATTGATTTTTATTTGGTTGGCCAGGCCTTCTCCAACTTAGAGAATTTGACAATAAGCAGAAATCACATCAAAATGATTTGGCAGAGCCAGTTTCCAGTACACCTCTTTCCCAAACTTCAATTTCTTAAGGTCAGGGACGATGAATCATCGTTTCTTCCACTTGGTATTCTAGAGAGATTTCACAATTTCAGAAAGCTTAAACTGAAATCTAGTTCGTACAAAGAGATATTTTTATATGAAGAGATCAAGAAACATGCAAAGACACTTGCACAAATAAAGAGTTTATACCTCAGTGGACTTCGAAATCTGAAGCAAATATGGAAAGAAGATTCTAAAATGAACCTAATTCTTCAAAAGCTTGAATTTCTTGAAGTAGCATCTTGTCGCAGTCTGATTATTCTAATGCCTCCCTCAGCATGTTTTGAAAATCTAAAAGTTCTGAAGGTAGCTCATTGCGACAGATTGTTAAGCTTAGTAGCAGCCTCAACAACCAAAAGTTTGGTGCGACTTGAAGAACTGAGTATATGTGATTGCCAAGAGATGACAGAAATAATAGCCAATGAAGGAGATGAAATTGAAGGCGAGATTGTTTTCTCGAGTTTGAAGAGTTTGGAACTTGAGAGATTAACAAATCTTACAAGCTTTTGTTCTGGGAGTTACACCTTCAATTTTCCATTGTTGGAAAAGCTCACGACTGAAGAATGCCCTAACATGAAGTTTTTCTCTTTGGGAGTCTTGAGCACACCAAATTTGCAAGAAGTATCGCAAGACTCTACAAACTATTATTGCGAGTGTCCTAACCTTAACACAATCATAAAACAGCATCATGAGAAAAAGGTACGCATTAATTAATTAAATTTAATTTCTTCTTTCCTTGACCTCTTTTATTCTCTTTTATGCTTCTGCAATAAACTTTAGCAGGTAGTGACAACCAATTTAAAACATTTCAAATTTGCTAAAAATGATTTTATCTTTTAGTGAACTTGAAATGTTCCTAATCAGCTACTGCAAACAAACCACAAATTAGTGTTTGCCTGTGAAATGGATCTTTGACGAAATTAAGTGAATTTTGATAAGATTTTTTTTATATGGATAAGAAAAAGTTTTGAATATACAGCATTAAAAGAAAAAACTCGCATCAAGGAACAATACCATATAAGTGGGTAGTTCTTTATAAAAGCCCCTCTCATAAGTCTAAACCCATCTACACCTCGCAGAAATTTAATGAATTTTGATGAGATAGTGTTTATATAAATACTAGTAAAAACCTTTAGAAGATTTTTCAAACATATACTTTTTTTTAATCTTCTGATTTTTTTTCCTATATTTCCCCACTTTTAAATGTCTTCTTATCTTTGATAAATAGAAACAAATTGGCCTTGTGCCCAAAATTAATTTTTCTAATCATCATTTGAAAAAAAGAACCCTCTCATCGATGTGTGAATTATAACTACGTGGACTATATTTTATCATGTTTTTAATTTCTTTATGTTGTAAATAGATCATGATGTGATAAATGATATGCCAATTATAAATTAATTGCATGCCTTGTACTATAAAAATAAATTTGATAAACATTTTTTTTGGAAACTTTATTTTTATTATAAACTTTTTGTCACGTTAGTTGGGTTGTCTACACTCTTAAAGCAAATATTAAATAAAACTTTTTGTGTAATTGTTTGTGGGAGGAACATAACACCAATTCTTTTTTTCATTTGATCGGTTTTGCCAGATCTTCTCCATCTTACAGGAATCATTTTTAAACGGACAGGACATCAGATTGGTTTGGCAAATATTTCCAGAACGCCAAAAAGTTAGTCCTTAATTTTTGCAAATAAGTTGTTCCTTACTTTTCCCCCTTCAAATTATATAAGGTTGCGTGAAATTTGTTTTTATGTGATTTGTCTCTAGGAATTTGCCAACTTAAAGCGACTGAGTTTAAGCGGAAATGACATTAGAATGATTTGGCAGAGCCAATTTCGAGAACACACTTTTCCCGTACTTAAATGTCTTTCCGTCTCCCGGGATGAATCAATAGTTTTTCCACTTGGTATCTTTCAGATATTCCACAACGTAGAAAAACTTGAGTTGAGATCTAGTTCGTACGAAGAGATATTTTCATATGAAGAGGTAGAGAAATATGCAGGGGTGCTTGCAAAAATAAATTGTTTACATCTCAAATTTCTTGGTGATATAAAACATATGTGGAAAAAGGATTCCAAACTGGACCTAATTCTTAGAAGTCTTGAAATTTTACAAGTTGAGCGGTGTCAGAGTTTGACTAATATATTGCTGTCTTCATCATCTTTTGAAAATCTAAAAATTCTGAAAGTAAAGGATTGTAAAAGATTGATAAGCTTAGTGGCAGCGTCAACAGCTAAAAGTCTTGTACGACTAGAAGAAATGCAAATATGTAGGTGCAAAATGATGAAAGAAGTAGTACCAAACAAGGGAGATGTAAAAGAAGATGAGATTATTTTCCACAAATTGAAGAAATTGGATCTGAATGATTTATCCAGTCTCACAAGCTTTAGCTTTGGGAATTACATTTTGAAGTTCCCATTTTTAGAAAAATTAACAGTGAAAGAATGTTCCAACATGAAGATTTTCTCTTCAGAAGACTTGAGCACACCAATATTACGAGAAGTATGGCTAGATCAGATGGAGTATATATGCGAGAATGACCTTAATAAAATCCTACAACAACATCATGAAGAAATGGTACGTATTGATTAACTAAAGTTTGGTTTCCTTTTTCCATTACCGTTTTGTTGACATGGTTGACAACTTGAAATCAGTAACTCCTTTATTTATTTCAAGTTAAGTTTTTTTCTTTTTAAGCAAAAATAGAAAAGAAAAAAGAGAACCAAATCCTTCACTTTTTTCCAATAACAATAGATCTTATCAGCTAGCTAGTACAACTTCATTTAAAACTTTTCATTCCAAATTTTTTTTTTTTTTTTTTTATCAAAAGCCACTTCTCTCTCTTTTTGAAAAGTTATTAGTGTACATATTTACTATTTATAATTAATTACAAATAAAAAATTAATTTTCTTGGTGAATAAATACACTGAAAGTGAGAAATGACTAATGTCTCTGTTTTTTTTTATAATAAAATTAATAAAAGAGAAAGTGAATAATACTAAGTTGAATAGAGTGTATATGTAGCATTGTAAAAATAATGTTCAAGTTGAATAGATAAATTTAGATATAAGTTTTTAAGAATTAAGAATTAGTTATAAATTTAAGAAATAATAGAATACCAGCTTATTGATGTAAACATTGCTTTTGAAATATGATTATAAAATTAATGAAATGCATTAGGCACAAGCTGCTCTTACTTCCACATATGATATATTCTTTTTCAGAACAACCTCAATATTGTGATGGTTAAATAATTTAGAGAAATTATTAAATGGTGAAATCATGTAATAAGATTATAATGCATATATTTAGTTTTAAAATATCCTCTCTAAATTTTTCTATGGATTAAATTAAATCAATAATGTAATTTATACATGAAACTGTGAAAGTCTTATTAGATGGGAGTACTATGATGTGATATTTCCTTGCTTGTATTAAAAACCTTTTACCATGTTAGTTGGTCTTTCTACCTTCTATAATTGGTTGTGAGAGGATCATAATACCAATTTGTTATTATTTGATTGGTTGACAGGTCTTCTCAAGGAAGGAATTGAATTTCGATAACATCAGAATGATTTTACAAACGTTTCCAGGATATCAAAAGGTTGGTGTCCTTAATTTTTACTAATAACTTTTCATTTTTTAAAGTATATAAAGTTGTATGAAATTTGTTTTTATTTGATTGCTTGCCAGGTCTTTTCAAACTTAGAGCAACTAAGTTTCAGCAGAGATGAGATTAGAATGATTTGGCAAAACCAGTTTTCACAGAAGCATCTCTTTCCCAAACTTAAACTTCTTGAGGTCTCTGAGGATGAATCAACAGTTTTTCCACTGGCTATCCTTCAAAGATTTCATAATGTGGAGAAACTTGAATTGAATTGTTGTTCATATGAAGAGATATTTTCATGTGAAAATGTCGAGAAACATGTAGGGATGCTTGCACAAATAAAAAGTTTATCACTCTATCGACTTGATGATTTGAAGCAAATGTGGAAACAAGACCCTAGACTGGACCTAATTCTTCAAATCTTAAAATTTTACAAGTAAATTGGTGTGGCAGTTTGGTTTTTCTAATGCCGCCTTCAGCTTCTTTTCAAAATCTAACTAGTCTGAGTGTAGAGGGTTGTGATCGATTGATGAGTTTGGTAGCACCATCAACTGCAAAAAGTCTGGTTCAACTTAAACAAATGATGATAAAAAAATGCCATATGATGACAGAAGTAATATCATCAAATGAAGGAGTTGTAACCGGAGATCAGATTATTTTAAAGAACTTGTGGAGTTTGCACTTGGATGGTTTATCAAGTCTCACAAGCTTTTGCTCTGGGAACTACAGCTTCAATTTCCCACGTTTGTCTAGATTAACTCTAAAAAAATGTCCTAAGATTAAGTTTTTCTCTTCGGGAGTCATGAACACACCAGAGTTACAACACATATGGCATGACAGCACAAATTATATTTGGGATGGTGACCTTAATGCAATCATACAAGGAATACATGAAAAACTGGTATGTACTATTTGGCTTAAGTATTTTGTTGGTTCGCTTTCATATACTTCTCGAGAAAACTCTAGCATAACAATCATGTATCTGAACAACCTCTATGTATGTTGAATATGTTGTGGTCTGTTATAGAATGCCAAGACTTCTCCAGAGGATTGTGGTGGTCCTTCTGCTCTCTTTCCATCCTCAGCCTCCTCATCCACCATTTGAACCTCTCGTATGTTTCCACCACCCTTTATCTTTTTTATGTGTTTGATGGGTATTTTTTTTTGTCTCATGGGTATGTAGCCATAGAAATATTTGGAAATCAAAATCCCCCAAGTTTTTTCTTTTTGAGTCTCTGATTCTTTCTAATATTGAGTGATTGCTGTAGTTTTAGGGCTTTTGAGAATTGTTTGGTGGATGAGAAAATGTGGGTAAATTCAGATGGTATTTAGATGTAGAATTTTGATTTTAATTTTCCATGCTGTTTTTGTGGTTGCAATACAATGTTTACTGCTCTATCAAGAGAGTGAAGTAGATTTGATTTTGAATCTGAAGATTGAATTTAAGGCAGAGAACCAATCTATCAAGAGAGAGAAGTAGAACCAAGAAAAAAGTTTGTCTTTGAGACACATGAAGATGAATTTAAATTCTTTAGAACAGAAATGGGTATCTAAAACAAAGCAAAGATCTCTGTTTCCTCTGTTTTTTTAAAAGGAAAGACACCATCCGTAATCTACCAAAGAAAGAAAATAACAAATATATAGAAATTGAAAAGACTTTTCTACCCTCTAATAAGGATTTTTAGCTGAAGAAATCAATCAGAGAGAGATGATAAAGAAAAATGGGAGACAGAGAGAGAGAATGGTAAGTCCAAAAAAGTGCTAGTGGTTTGCCAGTATGATCCAAAAAAGTGCTCTTGCAAATTTCTGGTGTATATTAAACTCAAAAATACTTCACTGAGGAGTTACATTTCAGGTGTTCTACTTTTACACAAGTACATAATTATAGGGTAGTTCGAGAGAGTCTACAAGACAACCTTTTTTTTTTTTTTCAGTCCTTTTAAGTTTTAAATTTAAAATGCTGTTGACCTCTATGACCCGTCGGATTTCAATCTAATAGACAACAATTACACTGTAATTATGTTGAATTTATATAGTAGCATGACCCCATATGTTGTGGAATACCACTGTCATCTAAGTTTAATTCTTGATCAACTGTTGTTGATTTACTTGGGATCTTGCATATGCATAAAATCAATTCTAGCAATGGATTTCTACATCCAGAGTGCCGTTTTCATCATGACAGAACTTTTTTTGTAGGGTATCGTAGACTCACTCAAATGGCAGATTTCTAGGGAGACTGCCAATAGCATTGTTTCGTGGTTTAGCTAACACCATTGGGGCAGCTGAGTCTTTTCGCATGACAGGAGGAGGCTAGTCTTTAAGGTTCAGCTTTGATGCAATCTCTAGATTTCAAACTCTTTGCTTTTAACTTCTTGGAATAAAATTGTGTGAGAGAGAGAACATTGTGATTTACAATTTGAGTTTATGACGTGTGGACATTAAGATGTTATTGTATACATATATTTGAGTTTATGACATGTGACATTAAGATGTCATTGTATACATCTATTTGAGTTATGATCTGTGAAAATTGTGATTTATCATTTGTGTTGTGCTAAAGAACAAGCCAAAAAACAACTGCCCTTGATTAAAAAAAAAAAATTGTCTATTTTTTGGTAATGCTTTTGTTAGAAGGTAGCTGGATGCAATTTATTAGGATAGAGATATATTTGACAGTGCATAAAAATGTCCTTCCCTGGTAACAAAGTAAGGTTGGTTGAGTTTTCATTTCATAGTCAAGGCTCGATTAATATCGTTTTGTAGGGTTTCCATGTAAATGGAGCATTAGCACAATTTTAATTTGGCCATACCTCCATTAGTAAAATTAGAAATCTTTAGAATTACCACTGCTTAGCTTTCAGTTCGCTTTTGACCATCAAATCAAATGTGAATAACCCATTCTCCTCTCTTTGAAACAAGGGGCGCTTCTGGTTCTATTGGTGCTTGAAACAATTTTGTCTTCTCCATATTACTATATCTCTAGAGTCAATAATTTAATATGATGAATTACTGAACTCAATCACTTGCTGCCGTTACTCTTTAGTTTTATGTTGAGGTCTATCTTGTAGAGGTACTCAAATCGGATCAGTGATCGATTTCTAGGTTTCGTCGTAAACCTAATTGGTTACTTCCAATTACGTAGGCGGCGGTTGGAAACACATTTTGTTATGAATTTCAATGTAGCAGATAAAGGCATATTTTTACGTGGCCCAATCAATAGTTCAAGTCACACACTCCCGTAATCCATTTTCTCTTCGGAGAATTCCCTTCAACTATTCATTAATGTCAAAAAAATAATACAATATTGTAGAGATGAGGGGAAATTTCCAAATACATGTCTTATTCTTTGTCAATAATCCATATTTGTAGCAATGAAATATTATTGTTCCTCCCCCAAGTAATAAAATAAAATTATTGATTAAAAATCTTTATTATCTATATTCTTTATAAAGGACCAGAAATACCTCCATCAATTTTAATTTGAGCATTAGTACAAGTTATACCTCCATTAGTAAAATTAGTATTTAATTTGGCTACTTCCCTGATGATTATATCGGGTCCTCTGCCTATTAACGTAAAACTTTCAAGTTGGAATTTTGTAATATGATGTTGTAAGCAAGTTTGTAGCATTACTGCATTCCACATTAATTAGATTTAGTACTTGGTAATGTTACTTATACTGGTTAACGTTCCAGATTTGGATCTCAAAGAAGCTGAGATTACTTACCTGCATTACCTGCATTAAACACCACTACAAGAAGAAAAGAGCAAGCCCAACCACGAAAATTTTCTTAGACATTAGTTTCACTCGGCCTTTACTCTCTGACTCTGATTTGTGCTCTGTTTCTTCCAATGTTTTAGAGTTGAGATCCTCTTGATCTTCCACATTTTCAACCAATCCAGCTTCATTAAGGCTGTTATCATCACTTTTTTGTGTACTTTCCTCCTCCATATATAGTAGATGGACTCCGCACTTTTTTATCTTGCAGTTTGGTATTGGTTGTAGGTTTATATCCACGGGAGAGAATTCAAAGAGCGCCTCTCAGGATGAGTAAATTCAATAAAAAATTAACCTCCATTGGTAAAATTAGTATTTAATTTGGCTACTTCCCTGATGATTATATTGGGTCCTCTGCCTATTAACTTAAAACTTTCAAGTTTATTGTTGTATAGTGTTTAAATGGGCAGCGTAGTATTACTGCATCCCACAATAATTAGATTTAGTACTTGGTAATGTTAATTATACTCGTTAACAATCCCAGATTTAAATCTAAAAGAAGCAGAGAGCTAAGGCTGGAAGAAAAATTAAGAAAGTAGAGACTAGCAATTAAAAACTTGATGAACATTTAGGGTCGTTTATTTTTTCATCTGAATATTGAATAGATTTGAACTTTTTTAAAAACTGAACAGGAATTGAAATGTAAAACCTAAATGATATGTTTTTTTTTTGTTCCAACACTATTAAATAAAAGTATTGATTGTTTTTTTTTTTAAGACAGAAACATCTGCATTATGATTCTTGTTTTGCCAGCTGTTACTTCAATTGCTTTTGGTACCACTGATCTTTGAACATGTTAGTTTTTGTGTATCTCTTATAATACCTTTCTCTCATGTTAATTGCTATCTTCTTGTCCACCGCGACCTCAGCTCCACACCTATGCTATGCTACAAATATAATAGATAAAATAAATTGTATACAAGAACAACATCCATTTATCCATATCTCTCTCTTCAACCAAGAAGAAAAAAACAGAGGATTACTTACTTGCATTGCCCAATAAACACCACCACAAGAAAAAAAGAGCAAGCCCAACCACGAAAATTTTATTAGACATTAGTTTCTCTCGGCCTTTACCCTCGGACTCTGATTTGTGCTCTGTTTCTTCCAATGTTTTAGAGTTGAGATCCTCTTCATCTTCCACATTTTCAACCAGTCCAGCTTCATTAAGACTGTTATCATCACTTTTTTGTGTACTTTCCTCCTCCATATATAGTAGATGGACTTCGCACTTTTTTATCTTGCAGTTTGGTATTGGTTGTAGGTTTATATCCACGGAAGAGAATTCAAAGAGAGTCTCTTGGCAGAATGAGTAAATTCAATAGAAAAAGCGAGAGAGTACCTCAAGATAATCTTCCATTGATGCAGTCCCACGTGTCTTAGTTGCCATAACTTGAATCCTTAGCCGTGCATCTGCCATAATATTTATCCTTGCATTCGCGTCTAATTTGAAGCAGTTAGAATACATGGAACTCTGTTGGGAATTCCAATTTCCAGTGAAGACCATATTTAAAGTTGGTAAAGTTTCCAGAGAAATGCATTGATGTGCTTGTAAATATTGTAGACGCGATGGAAGTGGAAACTCTTGCAAGTATTGAAGTCTCTTGCAATGGCTTATGTTAAGGCCTTTTAGAGAAGAAAAAGGTTTAAGGCTTAGGCTTTCAAAATTGTTTCCACTTAGATTCAAATGCTGTAAGAAAGATAAGCAGCTGAGAGCAGTTGGCAATGTTGACAGGTTGCACTCACTTAGTCCTAACTATTGTAAAGAACATAAACCGGATGATGAAGATAATGGAAAGTCCTCTAGCATTTTGTCAACCCCACTACAACCAGAGAGATTAAGACTTGAAACAGATTTCACATTACAAATGCTATTTGGAAGACTTTCTATGTATTTGCAGTATCCTATATCCAGATAAGAAAGCCGAGGTAGAAGTTCAATAGACGCATGCAATTCTTTTACGGCCGTTCCATCTAAATCAAGATACAGTAGCTTTCCCCTAGTCTCCAACTCTTCTGAGATAGGTTTAGACTTTATGTCGAGTGTTGCGAGACTGAAAAAGAAAAAAAAAAACAAAGGTGTTTGTTGTATATCAAAAAGAACAAATAACTGAGTAATTAATCTGCCATTAATGGCTTTTCAAAGCTCTCATCTTTTATTGATTTTTCAATAATGAATACAATAATGAATAGCTCACTATATATACATCAATGCACAGCTCATCAATCTAATAATAATCAACCTGAAAATAAATCAGAATTGTAACCGAATTAGTTACAATTCTGTTACAGATAAACTAAACTAACAGCCTTGTTAGTTAACCTCCAACACAGACATCTGATCTTCTTAGCACAGGCTTTAGATGATCTTGTGCTGCTTTATCAGATGAGAAGATAACAGAGGCTACAGGTTGTGATTTAAGTTGGCTGGAAGCAATGTACCTGGAGGCTGTCACTCGAGCATGTGCTGCAGAGTTTGTTAGCAACTGTGTACAAGCTACATCAGCTGATGAGGCTTGGTTAAGCTTGGCTGCAGCTAATCCATCTTGATGTGTTTGATTGCTTACCTTCACATTCCCCCTCAAACTAAGCTGTGGTGAGGACACCAAGCTAAGTTTGTCACACAAAAATTTAAACCGAGCAGTAGTGAGCCCCTTTGTCAAGATATCTGCTACTTGAAATTCTGTTGGAACATATCTAGGCTCAATCTCCTTTGAAGCAATCTTTTCCCTAATAAAATGCACATCAATCTCAACATGTTTAGTTCGAGAATGATAGATAGGATTCAAAGCAAGTGCATTAGCACCCATGTTGTCACACCACACAACTGTTGGGACAGTAAAGGGAAAACCAAGTTCTGTCAAGAGAGACTTTAACCACAAAATATCAGCCACGGCATGAGACATGGACCTATACTCAGCGTCTGTGCTGCACCTTGCAACCACATGTTGCTTTTTGGAGCTCCAAGTGATGAGACTGCAACCAAGAAACAAGCAAATCCCACTTGTTGATCTTCTATCATCAAGACAGCTTGCCCAATCAGCATCTGTGTAAGCTTCAAGAGTGAGGACAGCAGCTGGTTTGAACCATAATCCTTTTGTAATGGAACCTTTCAAGTACCTCAAGACCCTTTTACAAGCTAACCAATGTACATGAGTAGGAGCCACCAAAAATTGGCTTAGTTTATTCACAATAAAAGAGATATCTGGTCTTGTGTGTGAAAGGTATTGCAATGCACCTATCACACTTCTATACAAGGTAGGTTCAGGAAAGAGTGCACCAGCTGCCAATTGAAGTTTGGTTCCAGCACTTATTGGTGTATCACATGGCTTACAATCAGCCATGTTAGTCTTTTGAAGGAGATCAGCAATATATTTCGATTGTGTAAGAAATAACCCCTTTTCATTTCGAAATGCCTCAAATCCTAGGAAATAACTGACTGAACCAAGGTCTTTGAGAGCAAAGGTTGAGTGAAGTCGAGAGATTAATTGCTGAATTTGAGAAGGATCATCACCGGTGATTAAGATATCATCAACATAGACTAGTAAAAAGATAACTTTGTTAGCATGATGATGAATAAAGAGTGACACATCTGCAGCTGAATTGACAAAATTCCATGATAATAAGGCATTTTTCAACTTGTGAAACCATAATCTTGGGGCTTGTTTAAGTCCATAGAGAGCTTTGTGGAGTCTGCAGACATGAGAGGGCTGAGCAACACATTCAAAACCTTCAGGCTGCTTCATAAACACAAGCTCATTGAGATCACCATTGAGAAAAGTATTGTTGTTATCAACTTGCTTGATAACCCAGCCCTTGAAGACAGCAATGGTGAAGATGACTCGAATGGTGGCAGCCTTCACCACAAGGCTGAAAGTTTCTTCAAAGTCAAGACTAGGGGTTTGGTGGAATCTCTTAGCAACCAACCTAGCTTTGTGCTTAAGAATGGTGCCACTTGGGTTGTATTTTGTTCTAAAAAACCCACTTGCAGCCAACAATGTTCATGGATGAGGAAACTGGGACTAAAGACCAAGTTTTGTTCCTTAAAAGAGCTGTATATTCATCCTCCATAGCCTGCTTCCAAGCTGGAAGAAGCAAAGCTTCCTTGACAGATTTAGGCTCTGCCACATATAGGTATGCTGATGGGAGAGTCTAAGTAGAAGTGTATGCCTTAGGTTTGAAGATACCAAATTTGGATCTTGTGATCATGGTTTGAACAGACTGAACATCAGGCCTTTGAGATACAGTAATAGGCTGCAAAGAAGATGAAGGTGCAACAGCAGCAATATGAGAAGAGCCTGGAGTAGAAACTGATGCTGAAGCAGCATGACTGAGCGAAGCTGGAGCAGCAGGCAAGCTAGAAGAATTTTGCTCAGTAGGCTGCAGAACATTGTGCTGTGGAACCTGAGAAGTCACTTGGGACACAAGACCAATAATGGTTGGAATAGGTAGAGAGAAACTAGGAGAGTTTAAAGAGTTGATTTGTGAAGGAAAAAGTTATTGAAAAGGGAAGTCCATCTCATTGAACTCTGCATGCCTTGTGATATAAACCTTGCTCGATGGATGAAAACAACAATACCCTTTATGGTTGAGGCTGTATCCCACAAAACCACACTTTGTAGAATGAAAATTTAACTTGTTTTTAGAATAATTCCTGAGATAAGGGAAACAAGCACTGCCAAAAGTATGCAAAAAATTGTAATTTGGAGACTTGTGATACAATTTTTCAAAAGGAGATTAAAAATGTAGCAAAGAGGTAGGCATGTTGTTGACAAGTAAGCAAGCTGTAGAGAAAGCCTCAAACCAGAATTGAAGAGGCATCTTTGCATGAGCCAACAAGGTCAAACCAGTCTCCACCAAGTGCCTATGCTTTCTTCTACTACCCCATTTTGTGCATGTGTATAAGCACAAGAAAACCTCACTTGCACACCTTGATTTGAGAGAAAAGGCACAAAAGGTAAGAACTCACCACCCATATCCGTTTGAAGACATTTAATTCTCTTTCCTAGTTGTAGCTCAACTCTCTTTTGGAAAGCAATAAAAACAGTCAATGCTTCAGATTTTAGAGTTAAAGGAAATAACCAAGTGTATCTTGTAAAAGCATCAACAAATGCTATGTAATATCTATAACCTTGAGTTGATACAATTGGAGAGGGTCCCCAAAGATCACTATACACAAGTTCAAGAGGTTCTTTAGCAGAAATTTCAGATCTAGTAAAAGGTAGCTTGTGCATTTTTCCTAGTGTACAAGAATCACAAAAGGCTACAGTTGCAACATTACAAAGAATATGCATTTGTGGTATAATTTTTTTCAGTATCAAGGGAGCTGGATGGCCCAGCCTAGCATGCCAAAGAGAAGAGTGTACTTTGGCTGTATAAGCACCACGGTGAGGGAGCCTTTTATTGTTGCTTGAAAACATAGAGCTGCTAGTTTGATTCGAAGTAGGACCAGCTGAAACAGAGTTGAAACCTGAAGTATCAAAGGCGGATTGAGGAGAATTTTTTGACTCAACAAGCTTCAAGTTATACAGCCCATCTTTAACAGTTTCTTTGAGAAGTATCACACCAGTTTTCTGGTCCTTTATCACACATCCATCAGCACAAAACTCAGCTATTACATTGTTGTCCTTAGTTAATCTAGATATACTAAGAAGGTTCTTAGTTATCATAGGAACGTGCAATATTTGATTTAGCTTCAACATCCTAGCAACATTAGTATGCACATGAGAAGAACCAATATTAGAAATGGTAAGATGTTGACCATTACCTACAACCAATCGGTCTTGGCCTTTGTATTCTGAATTGAGAGACAAATTATTCAAGTTGGAGGTTGTTGAATTATAGATTATTATTATTATTATTAATCTGTTATTATTATCTGTTTATTTAATAAAGAGATGAGAAGTCTATTATGACTAGAAGTCTATCATGACTATCTCATTCTCCCAAGTTAGGAGTCTTAGCTAGAGTTTGAAGTTTAGTCTAATTCCTATTATTAAGGTAGCATGTTACCTTAATCTATATATATATGTTTCACAGGTGTTTATGCTAAATAAGAGTTTTATTCTCTTTATTACAATCTTCATGGTATCAGAGCCTCTTCTGAAACCTAAACTAATTGAATGACCAAGTACGGAATGGCCACTCCTAGTACTTCCTCAACTAGTACTCCTTCAAATCCGGAACCAACTATTTCTCAAAATAATGGTGGTTCTGGTTATGGGAACAATGATAATTCCCATATTCCTCACATGCCTATCACAGGTCATAAATTAAATGGACACAACTATCTCCAGTGGTCCCAATCCGTGTCCATGTTCATTTGTGGAAAAGGACGGGACGACTACATCACCGGAATTTCAGAATCACCAGCGAAAGAGGATCCAGCCTTCAAGCAATGGAAGACCGAAAACAACATGGTAATGTCATGGCTTATCAATTCTATGACAAATGAAATCGGTGAGAATTTTCTTCTCTATGAAACTGCTCGAGAGATTTGGAAGGCTGCCAAAGAGACATACTCCAGCAGTGATAATACTGCAGAATTGTTTGGCATCGAAAGCAATCTGTATGACTTGCGTCAAGGGGAGTTGACAGTCACACAATATTTCAATAATCTAACTCGACACTGGCAGCAGTTAGATTTATTTGAGAAATATCAGTGGAAGAATCAAGAAGACAGCAGCATGTACAAGGATATCTTGGAACAGAAAAGAATTTTCAGATTCTTGCTTGGGTTAAATCCTTATTTGGATGAAGTAAGAGGTCGAACCTTGGCAACCAAACCTCTTCCAAGTATTCGAGAAGTTTTTTCAGAAGTAAGAAGGGAGGAGAGCCGGAAGAGAATTATGTTGGGATCACCCAATACTGAAAATTCAGCTGCTGAAGGTTCTGCCCTATTTGTGAAAGGAAATCAGAATTCCTTTAATGATAACAAGTCAAGGAAGAATCGGCCATGGTGTGAACATTGTAAGAGGCTTGGACACTTGAAGGAAACCTGCTGGAAACTGTTTGGAAGGCCACTAGACTGGAAATCACGATTCAGTAAGGATAGTCGCGGAAATACAGCAATCGGCAGCGGAAATACAGCAACCAGCAGCGATAATTTCCAGAACCAGCAGGCTGACCAGAATATTTTCAGCAGAGAGCAAATGGATTTATTGCAGCGGCTATTTAATTCTCAGCAGTCCCAGCAGCAGCCAGTGATTGGCACAGGTTCGGTTGCTCAAAAAGGTACTTTTTTGACAGCTCTTAATGCTAGCAAGGGACTACCGAAACCCTGGATAGTCGACTCAGGAGCCTCGGATCATATGACAGGAGATAGGGAATTATTTTACAATTTTGTTCCCAACCATAGCAATTATAATGTCAAGATTGCTGATGGTTCACTGTCAAAAGTTGAAGGGACAGGTTCTATAACAATATCACCAAACTTGACATTACATCATGTTTTATTGGTTCCTAGTCTTGATTGCAGTCTACTTTCAGTGAGTAAACTCACTAATGATTTGAAATGTGTTGCTAAATTTTCTGTTAATCAATGTGTGTTTCAGGACTCGGACTCGGGGAGGATGATTGGCAATGCTGATTTGCACTCAGGACTCTACCTACTTAAAGTTGAATCTGATTCTAGCAAGCAATTCTATTCTGCCAGTAAAGTTTGTATTCCTAGTTCATCTGTTAAGTTTCCTAGTTCAAATAAGGATAATGATGTTTTCTTGTGGCATTATAGATTAGGACATCCTAATTTCGTGTATCTAGAAAAATTGTTACCAAGTTTGTTTATTAATAAAAATCCTCAGTTGTTTGAGTGTGAAGTCTGTAGGTTATCTAAACAAAGTCGTCAAATTTATCCTACTCAGGGTTATAAACAAAGTCGTCCATTCTCCTTGATTCACAGTGATGTGTGGGGTCCTTCTAGGGTTCCTAATGTCACTGGAGCTAGATGGTTTGTCTCATTTATTGATGACCATACTAGGCTTACATGGGTGTTTTTAATGAAAGAAAAATCTGAAGTAAGTCAAATATTTCAAAACTTTGTTAAGATGATACAAAATCAATTTGAAACAAAAATTCAAATTTTCAGAACTGATAATGGCAAGGAATTTTTTAACAATGTTTTAAATAAGTTCTTGCTACAAGAGGGGATTGTTCATCAAAGTTCCTGTCCTGAGACACCACAACAGAATGGAGTCTCAGAGCGGAAGAATCGACATATCCTTGAAGTAGCAAGATCTCTCCTATTCACTTCTAATGTTCCTAAATTTTTTTGGGGAGAAGCTGTTCTCACAGCAACTTATTTAATTAATAGACTCCCATCAAGAGTTTTAAATTTTGATACTCCTTGTCATGTTTTGTTAAAACATTTTCCTCATACCACACTTATTTCACATCTCCCTATTAAAGTTTTTGGTTGTACAGCTTTTGTCCAGTTAACTCAAATTCATCGTAGTAAACTTGACCCTAAGTCCATCAAATGTCTTTTTGTTGGGTACTCACCAACACAAAAAGGATACAAATGCTATTCTCCTACTACAAAAAGATTTTATTTTTCAAAAGATGTCACTTTTATGGAAACTCAATCCTTTTATGACAAAAACAAAAAGGGGGCAGAGTTTGAGTCTTGTTGTTTTTGGGAAATGGATGATAAGTTTTGCCCTTCTAGTTATTGTGATATCACTGATGATTTGTTGAAATCTCCTAGGAATTTAGAACTTCAATCTACCAAAACTCCTCAAATTTTTCCTAAGAATTCGGACATCACAACAACATCCTATCCTTTACAAACACAATCTCCTATTGTTTATACTAGAAACAGGAAAACTCAAAAGCAATGTGGAGTCCCTATGCAAATCGAGCAGCACCAAGAATCTGAACCGAGCAAAACAATCCGAGAAAATTTTTTGGAAACTACCATTGATAACAGACCTGGAGACAGTGAGCTGCCCATGAACAGTGAGGAAACAAGGGGTGAAAGTGAGCTGCAGCCAGAAATGGAAGACAATAACAGTGCAGAAAAGGGAGAAAATGAACTGCAGAAAAACAGCATACTGCAGACAGAGAAGAAAGATGATAGTGCGCTGCCAATTGCAATAAGAAAAGGTCTAAGAGAGTGCCGAAATAGACCAGTTTATCCCTTGTGCAAATATATCTCCTATGATGGACTTTCACCATCTTTCAAAGTTTTTTCAGCCAATATTCTGCCAGTTCAAGTTCCGAACAGCATAGAAGAGGCAATGAAAATTCCAGAATGGGTGGCTGCTGTAAATGAAGAAATCAGGGCTCTTGAGAAGAACAAAACATGGGAAGTGACAGAGTTACCTAAAGGGAAGCATCCAGTAGGCTGTAAATGGGTATTTACAGTCAAATATAAGGCCGATGGCAGTATTGAGAGGTTCAAGGCTAGGCTGGTAGCTAAAGGGTTCACACAGTCATATGGAATCGACTACGAGGAGACATTTGCACCAGTAGCGAAATTGAATACAATTCGTATTCTTCTTTCCATGGCAGCAAACTTAGATTGGAAACTCCATCAACTAGACGTCAAGAATGCATTCTTGAACGGCGAGCTAGAAGAAGAAGTTTACATGAATTTTTCAGCTGGTATAGCAAATTCTGCTCAGAAAAATCTGGTTTGTCGACTGAAAAAATCCCTTTATGGACTAAAACAGTCTCCTCGGGCCTGGTTCGAACGATTTAGTAAGGCTGTAAAACTGAGTGGATTCATGCAATGTCAGTCAGATCATACAATGTTTGTCAAGCATTCTTCTGGAGGTAACATTACTGTTCTCATTGTTTATGTTGACGATATTATTCTAACAGGAAATTGTGATGAAGAAATACAAAAGTTGAAGTGTTTTCTAGCCAAGGAGTTTGAGATAAAAGATTTGGGAAGTCTAAGATATTTTCTGGGTATGGAGATAGCCCGTTCGAAGGAAGGTATTGTGGTTTCTCAACGTAAGTATATTCTTGACTTACTAAAAGAAACTGGGATGACAGATTGTAAGCCTGCTGAAACTCCCATGGATTACACGGTAAAGTTGGGACAAATTGAAGGAAGTGCTCCGGTTGATAAAGGAAGATATCAGAGGTTAGTTGGGAAATTAATTTATTTATCCCATACAAGACCTGATATAGGTTTCCCAGTAAGCTCTGTAAGTCAGTTCATGAATAAACCTACAGAAGAACACATGGAGGCAGTGTTTCGAATTTTGAGATATCTGAAACTGACACCTGGAAAAGGGCTGTTTTTCAAGAAGAATGTTAGCAGGAAAGTACAAGTTTTTACAGATGCAGATTGGGCAGGTTCAATTACTGATAGGAGGTCTACATCTGGATATTGTACGTTTGTTTGGGGGAATTTAGTCACTTGGAGAAGCAAGAAGCAGTCAGTAGTTTCAAGAAGTAGTGCTGAGGCAGAATTTCGAGCAATGGCTCATGGGATATGTGAAGGTGTTTGGTTAAAAAGGGTACTGACAGAATTGAAAATGCCAATTGAAGGGGCTATGCGACTGTTTTGTGACAATCAATCAACAATTCGTATTGCCAAAAATCCTGTTCATCATGATAGGACAAAACATGTTGAGATTGACAGGCATTTTATCAAGGAGAAGATTGAAGAAGGGAGTTTTGATCTGTCTTACATGCCTACTGCATCACAAACTGCCGATATCCTAACTAAGCCATTAGCTAGAACAGTGTTTGATGAACTTTGTTCCAAGCTAGGAATGATTGACATCTATCATCCAGCTTGAGGGGGGGTGTTGAATTATAGATTATTATTATTATTATTAATCTGTTATTATTATCTGTTTATTTAATAAAGAGATGAGAAGTCTATTATGACTAGAAGTCTATCATGACTATCTCATTCTCCCAAGTTAGGAGTCTTAGCTAGAGTTTGAAGTTTAGTCTAATTCCTATTATTAAGGTAGCATGTTACCTTAATCTATATATATATGTTTCACAGGTGTTTATGCTAAATAAGAGTTTTATTCTCTTTATTACAATCTTCAGAGGTGATGTGGTTGGTAGCACCACTATCAACATACCAAGAAGGGTCAGCCACGCTTGAGGGTGTTGCAATAAATGCAGAGTTCTGATGGTAATGAGCTTGTGGTTGAGCATTATCCTGATAGAAAGGTGATGGTGCTGTGTTATTGGCACCAAAATGCTGAGAAACTTGGTTAGAATTCTGACCACTTTGCTGAGAAAACTGTCCAGTATAAGCTTGATTTGATGAATGATTTGGAGCTGGTCTTTGAAAATGCTGATCAAACCTATGGTAGCATTGAAAGGCATGATGTCTAGGCTTAGTGCACAATTGGCAATAAAGTTTTCTGCCTCCAGATCTTCCTCCCCTTTCTCTGCCTTGTGAGCCATTTCTGTTGAAATTGCCACCAGATCTTTGATCTCTTTTATCTGCATTGTGATTAGCTACAAAATGAGCAGAAGCACCAGCAAAAGTAATTTGATTAGTTGTATTTAGTTCATCAATTCTCTGCTCATGCATGAGCAACAGAAATTGAGCCTCTTCAAGACTCATTGTGGTTCTTTGGGACGAGATTAAAACCACCACAGCATCATACTCGTGGCCTACACCATGCATTAGACTCAGCAATAAATCCCTCTCAGAGACTTCTTCACCAGCAGCTGAAAGAGCATCTCCTATATTCTTGATTTTGAGAACAAAATCACTCACAGATTGAGCTCCTTTCGTCACAGTTTGGAGCTGTTGCCTCAGCTGCAGAATCTTGGCCATAAACTATTGCGAATACAGGTTTTGAAGATTTGTCCATGCTTCAAGTGCTGATTTACACCTAGTTACTTGACCTACTACTTTTTGACTCAAAGTAGAAATCAACCAAAATAGCAAAATCTGATCAAACTTCTTCCATTTCTGAAAGTCTTTGTTGATTTGTTGTTCTATTCTTGTCTCGCCATTATCATCAGTAACTTGCACATTGATAAACTGACATGGAGCATGCTTAGAACTATCAATGTAGTTCTCTAGATCGAGTGCATTGATGGCTGGAAGAATTTGTGTTTTCCAGTAAACATAGTTATCTTCATCAAGCTTTATAGGCAAGTTAAAGTGTAAGGTTTTTGCTAAAGAAGAGAAATCCATATTTGGTGAGCTGTGTTGTGATTCTTGACTGTGTGTCTGTAGAGAAGCATTTGATGAAGATGTAGCCATTGACGTTGGTCAAGAGGCTCTGATACCAACTGAAAAAGAAAAAAAATAATAAAGGTGTTTGTTGTATATCAAAAAGAACAAATAACAGAGTAATTAATCTGCCATTAATGGCTTTGCAAAGCTCTCATTTTTTATTGATTTTTCAATAATAAATACAATAATGAATAGCTCATTATATATATATATATCAATGCACAGCTCATCAATCTAATAATAATCAACCTAAAAATAAATTAGAATTGTAACCGAATTAGTTACAATTCTGTTACAGATAAACTAAACTAACAGCCTTAATAGTTAACCTCCAACACAGACATCTGATCTTCTTAGCACAGACTTTAGATGATCTTGTGCTGCTTTATCAGATGAGAAGATAACAGAGGCTACAGGTTGTGATTTAAGTTGGCTGGAAGCATTGTACCTGGAGGCTGTCATTTGAGCATGTGCTGCAGAGTTTGTTAACAACTGTGTACAAGCTGCATCAGCTGATGAGGCTTGGTTAAGCTTGGCTGCAGCTAATCCATCTTGATGTGTCTGATCACTTACCTTCACAACGAGTAGCTGAGGTCAATATCAACCGTACCCATCTAGTATAGCTATCACATGATCTCTTTGCTCCTTGAAGAAACATGCAATATCAAGAAATATTTCTTTTTTTTGATCATCCAGTCTATCATAACTTATTCTCAACATATTTTGAACGTCCAAGTTGTGACACTTCTTAAGTTTATTCAATGAACTTTTCCACTCTTTCTTACTTCTACCTTATAAATAACAACCCAAAACTTTAAGAGCTAATGGATTGCCTTTTGCATAGGAGACAACTTGGTTTGACAGTGCCATGCAATCTTTTGTAGGATACCTTTGCTTGAAGGCATTAAAACTAAAGAGTTGAAGAGCATCGTGATAATTTAATTCTTTAAGCTCGTATAATCCATCTACACCATTCTTAAGCACTTGCTTATTTCTAGATGTTATAATAATTCTACTCTCAGGACCAAACTAACTACAATCACCATCTAAATAGTTCAAGTGTAGTGCATTATTTACATCATCAAGAACAATAAGTACGTTCTTGTGACAAAGCCTGTTTATCGTAAAAGCATCGACTTTTAGATTTTTATCTTCTAGTACGTTAGAAAGTAGCTTTTCTTGTAGATTGTTTAAACCACATTTAGCCGATTCTTCCCTAATGTTTGTAGGAAAGCAATGATTGGCAATTCAATTGAATATAAGTCTTGCAATAGTTGTCTTGCCTATACCAAGCATGCCCCAAATTCCAACACTACGAAAGTCTACCCTTCCAGTGCATAATAAAGAATCAACCTTTTCTATGTGTGACAAAATTCCAACCAAACCATCCAAATGATCACGTGGTGCCTTATGCTTCAATTTCTTTAAAACATCTTTGACAATTTTCTTAATAAATTCAGACTCAGGCCTGCCAATTATGAAGAAAAGTTTTGAACAAATTATACTAAAGTGGGAAAAAATGTAGGTAGGTTGGCAACCCCAAAGCATCAATTTTATGATCTGGTTATATCGTCCGTTGGAATACTTTCAATCAGGGGCACATGTGACTCTAGTATGAAGGCACCTATTGAGGATCCAATGGTAATTCTTCAGAAAGGCTACTCTATTATAATAGTACTTGTTTTCTTGACTTTTGGTGCGGTAATACATCTTCATGCTTTTGTCTAATATTATCTGCTGCAATGTTATCTCTATTCTTATTTCCTTCCATAATAACATAATGTGGATTTGCCAAGCACTGAAAGCTTGTTAAATTCTGACACTTATGTTGTTGGTGTGTGGATTTATTTACAGTCTACCTGTTGGTTGCTTCACCTTCTGCATGGTTGCACTCTGCCTTGTGTGGGCTGGTTGGTATTATCACAGCATATGTTTTTGTCTGGATCACCAAGTATTATACTGACTACAAGCACAAGCCTGTACGCAATTTAGCTCTTTCTAGTTCCACAGGTCATGGGGCTAACATAATTGCAGGAGTTAGTTTGGGCCTGGAATCAACAGCCCTTCCTGTTCTCGTCATTAGTGTGTCAATTGTGTCATCATATTGGTTGGGTCAAACCTCAAGATTGATGGATGAAACTGGGAGCCCAACTGGTGGGTTATTTGGCACGGCTGTAGCAACAATGAGAATGCTTAGTACGGCTGCATATGTTCTCACTATGGATATGTTTGGCCCAATAGCTGATAGTGCTGGTGGAATTGTAGAGATGAGTTAGCAGGTAACCACTGAATAATAAATTCTTTGAATTGCATTGTCTTGCTTCGATCTTTTCTGGTAAATAAGAGTTAAAAACTTGTCCTGAACAGCCAGAAAGTGTTAGGAAGATCACTGATATTCTTGATGCGGTTGGAAATATCACAAAGGCTACAACTAAAGGATTTACCATCGGATCTGCTGCGCTTGCATCTTTTCTTCTTTTCAGTGCATATATGGATGAAGTAGCTACATTTGCTCAAGAACCTTTCAAACAGGTAGGCACAAGCACATTTAATCAAGTGGCTCCTTCAATGTGTTGATGCTTCTTGTCTTACTTCCCACAATTATTGACTTTCGGGTTAATATTGCCATTCTGGAAGTCTTTGTTGGTGGATTATTAGGGTCTATGCTTATTTTCTTATTCAATGCATGGGCTTGTTCTGTAGTTAGCAGAACTGCTAAGGAGGTTGTGAATGAAGTAAGAAAACAATTTATTGAAAGGCATAGTGAGTATAAGTATCTCTAGTTTTGTTTTTTGTTCTATTTTGACTCCCAACTGACTGATGATATCTTTTGTGTTTTCACGATAGGAGTACAAGGAGAAACCAGATTATGGTCGCTGTGTTGCCATTGTAGCATCTGCATCTTTGCGGGAGATGATAAAACCTGGTGCTTTGGCTATCATATCACCAATAGTAGTTGGTGGGTTAATCATGCCTTTTTCCAACTTCTATTTTTGATAGTGATTGTGGATTGTGATTATTGTAATCATCATTGTCATCGTGTTTGTCGTTTTAATATTATTGTAGCAATTGGGAACATTGTTAATTTCGTTTCATGTTTATCTATAGACCATAAAACGTGTATTGAAGTTTGTATTGTGTGCAGGTTTTCTGTTCCGAATTTTGGGATACTATACAGGACAGCCTCTACTTGGGGCTAAAGTTGCGGCTGCTTTGCTGATGTTTGCAACGGTCTCTGGCACTCTTATGGCTCTTTTCCTGAACACAGTTGGAGGTGCATGGGATAATGCATAGAAGTACATAGAAACCAGAGCTCTCGGAGGCAAAGGAAGTGATACTCATAAAGCTGCAATCACAGGAGATACGTAAGTTTTGTTGTCACCGACACCCTTCTTTTGTTTTATTGTCTTAATACTAGTTTAAATGCTAGCCGTGTATTAACTTTTAGTTAAATAAATAGGGATGATAATCACTTTTAGTCCTGCTTATAGCTTTCTGAAATCTTCTAAGTAGTTGTGGATGTTTTCTTGATATGCAGTGTGGGAGATCCGTTCAAAGACACAGCTGGACCTTCACTTCACGTTTTTATAAAAATGCTTGCATCTATAACACTTGTCATGGCTCCTATATTCCTGTGAGAGTTTGTTAATATCTGAAGATTGTAATAGAGAGAATAAAACTCTTATTTAGCAAAAACACCCGTGAAACATATATATAGATTATTCAGCTAAGCATGCATATACAGAAGTTTGTAAAGTTAGTAAAATTTGAGTTTTGTAAATGTTGTAAATAAATGATTTATGATTTATATTCCTTTTCAATTATATATGTGTTATTGGAAACTGATTGGAAAGTCGCACTAAATGGCAGAGTGCGCATTTGAATGAAATGAGAATTGAAGTGTTGTGGATTTTATGTGATTTGAGTTTTATTTCAAACAGGTTTTGTTTTTGGAAATCAGAAAAACAGAGGGAACTCTGCCGAAATTTTTGAAAATAATGCTTTGATGGGCTCACTAGAAGCATATCTTTAAAATACAAGTTATATGATTTTCACTGGTTTTAAATTTATAAAGTGAGTTAAGAAAAGTTTTGAAAACCCGGTAGCGCTTCCTGGGTCGATCCAGGCGGGTCGGGTCAGGGGGTGTTACACAGAGCGTACTGGAAAACCTATATCAGGTCTTGTCTGGGATAAATAAATTAATTTCCCAACTAACCTCTGATATCTTCCTTTATCAACCGGAGCACTTCCTTCAACTTATCCCAACTTTATCGTGTAATCCATGGGAGTTTCAACAGGCTTACAATCTGTCATCCCAATTTCTTTTAGTAAGTCAAGAATATACTTACGTTGAGAAACCACAATACCTTCTTTCGAACGGGCTATCTCCATACCCAGAAAATATCTTAGACTTCCCAAATCTTTTATCTCGAGCTCCTTGGCCAGAAAACACTTCAACTTTTGTATTTCTTCATCACAATTTCTTGTTAGAATAATATCGTCAACATAAACAATGAGGACAGTAATGTTACCTCCAGAAGAATGCTTGACAAATATTGTATGATCTGATTGACATTACATGAATCCACTCAGTTTGACAGCCTTACTAAATCGTTCGAACCAGGCCCGAGGAGACTGTTTTAGTCCATTAAGGGATTTTTTTAGTCGACAAACCAGATTTTTCTGAGCAGAATTTGCTATACCAGCTGGAAAATTCATGTAAACTTTTTCTAGCTCGCCGTTCAAGAATGCATTCTTGACGTCTAGTTAATGGAGTTTCCAATCTAAGTTTGCTGCCATGGAAAGAAGAATACGAATTGTATTCAGTTTCGCTACTGGTGCAAATGTCTCCTCGTAGTCGATTCTATATGACTGTGTAAACCCTTTAGCTACCAGCCTTCCCTTGAACCTCTCAATACTGCCATCGGCCTTGTATTTGACTGTAAATACCCATTTACAGCTTACCGGATGCTTCATGTTAGGTAACTCTATCACTTCCTATGTTTTTTTTTTCTCAAGAGCCCTGATTTCTTCATTTACAGCAGCCACCCATTCTGGAATTTTCCGTGCCTCTTCTATGCTGTTCGGAACTTAAACTGGTAGAATATTGGCTGAAAAAGTTTTGAAATATGGTGAAAGTCCATCATAGGAGATATATTTGCACAAGGGATAAACTGGTATATTTCGACACTCTCTTAGACCTTTTCTTATTGCGATTGGCAGCTCACTATCATCTTTCTTCTTTGTCTGCAATATGCTGTCTTTCTGCAGTTCATTTTCTCCTTTTTCTGCACTGTTATTGTCTTCTATTTCTAGCTGCAGCTCACTGTCACCTCCTGCTATTTTTTCACTGATTTGCAGCTCACTTTCACCCCTTGTTTCTTCACTGTTCATGGGCAGCTCACTGCCTTCAGGTCTGTTATCAATGGTAGTTTCCAAAAAAATTTCTCAGACTGTTTTGCTCGGTTCAGATTCTTGGTGCTGCTCGATTTGCATAGGGACTCCACATTGCTTTTGAGTTTTCCTGTTTCTAGTATAAACAATAGGAGATTGTGTTTGTAAAGGATAAGATGTTGTGATGTCCGAATTCCTAGGAAAAGTTTGAGGAGTTTTGGTAGATTGAAGTTCTAAATTCCTAGGAGATTTCAACAAATCATCAGTGATATCACAATAACTAGAAGGGCAAAACTTATCATCCATTTTCCAAAAACAACAAGACTCAAACTTTGCCCTCTTTTTGTTTTTGTCATAAAAGGATTGAGTTTCCATAAAAGTGACATCTTTTGAAAAATAAAATCATTTTGTAGTAGGATAATAGCATTTGTATCCCTTTTGTGTTGGTGAGTACCCAGCAAAAAGACATTTGATGGACTTAGGGTCAAGTTTACTACGATGAATTTGAGTTAACTGGACAAAAGCTGTACACCCAAAAACTTTAATAAGGAGATGTGAAATAAATCTAGTATGAGGAAAATGTTTTAACAAAACATGACAAGGAGTATCAAAATTTAAAACTCTTGATGGGAGTCTATTAATTAAATAAGTTCTGTGAGAGCAGCTTCTTCCCAAAAAAAATTAGGAACATTAGAAGTGAATAGGAGAGATCTTGCTACTTCAAGGATATGTCGATTCTTCCGCTCTGAGACTCCATTCTGTTGTGGTGTCTCAGGATAGAAACTTTGATGAACAATACCCTCTTGTAGCAAGCACTGATTTAAAACATTGTTAAAAAATTTCTTGCCATTATCAGTTCTGAAAATTTGAATTTTTGTTTCAAATTGATTTTGTATCATCTTAACAAAAATTTTGAAATATTTCACTCACTTCAGATTTTTCTGTCATTAAAAACACCCATGTAAGCCTAGTATGGTCATTAATAAATGAGACAAACCATCTAACTCCAGTGACATTAGGAACCCTAGAAGGATTCCACACATCACTGTGAATCAAGGAAAATGGACGACTTTGTTAATAACCCTGGGTAGGATAAATTTAACGACTTTGTTTAGATAACCTATAGACTTCACACTCAAACAACTGAGGATTTTTATTAATAAACAAACTTGGTAACAATTTTTCTAGATACACGAAATTAGGATGTCCTAATCTATAATGCCATAAGAAAGCATCATTATCCTTATTTGAACTAGGAAACTTAATAGATGAACTAGGAATACAAACTTTACTGACAGAATAGAATTGCTTGCTAGAATCAGATTCAACTTTAAATAGGTAGAGTCCTGAGTGTAGATCAGCATTGCCAATCATCCTCCCCGAGTCCAAGTCCTGAAACATACATTGATTAACAGAGAATTTAGCAACACATTTCAGAACATTAGTGAGTTTACTCACTGAAAGTATACTACAATCAAGACTAGGAACCAATAAAACATGATGTAATGTCAAGTTTGGTGATATTGTTATAGAACCTGTCCCTTCAACTTTTGACAGTAAACCATCAGCAATCTTGACATTAGAATTGCTATGGTTGGGAACAAAATTGTAAAATAATTCCCTATCTCCTGTCATATGATCCGAGGCTTTTGAGTCGACTATCCAAGGTTTTGGTAGTCCCTTGCTAGCATTAAGAGCTGTCAAAAAAGTACCTTTTTGAGCAACCGAACCTGTGCCAATCATTGGCTGCTGCTGGGACTGCTGAGAATTAAATAGCTGCTGCAATAAATCCATTTGCTCTCTGCTAAAAATATTCTGGTCAGCCTGCTGATTCTGGAAATTATCATTGCTGGTTGCTGTATTTCCGCTGCCGGTTGCTGCATTTCCGCGACTATCCTTGCTGAATCATGATTTCCAGTCTGCTAGCTTTCCAAATAGTTTCCAGCAGGTTTCCTTCAAGTGTCCAAGTCTCTTACAATGTTCACACCATAGCTGATTCTTCCTTGACCTGTTATCATGAAAGGAATTCTGATTTCCTTTTACAAATAGGACAGAACCTTCAGCAATTGAATTGTCAGTATTGTGTGATCCCAACATAATTCTCTTCCGACTCTCCTCCCTTCTTACTTCTGAAAAAACTTCTCGAATACTTGGAAGAGGTTTGGTTGCCAAGATTCGACCTCTTACTTCATCCAAATAAGGATTTAACCCAAGTAAGGATCTGAAAATTCTCTTCTGTTCCAAGATGTCCTTGTACATACTGCTGTCCTCTTGATTTTTCCACTGGTATTTCTCAAATAAATCTAACTGCTGCCAGTGTCGAGTTAGATTATTGAAATATTGTATGACTGTCAACTCCCCTTGACGTAAGTCATACAGATTGCTTTCGATGCCAAACAATTCTGCAATATTATCACTGCTGGAGTATGTCTCTTTGGCAGCCTTCCAAATCTCTCGAGCAGTTTCATAGAGAAGAAAATTCTCACCGATTTCATTTGTCATAGAATTGATAAGCCATGACATTACCATGCTGTTTTCAGTCTTTCATTGCTTGAAGGCTGGATCCTCTTTCGCCGGTGATTCTGAAATTCCGGTGATGTAGTCGTCTCGTCCTTTTCCGCAAATAAACATGGACACAGACTGGGATCATTAGAGATAGTTGTGTCTATTTAATTTATGATCTGTGATAGGCATGTGAGGAATATGGGAATTATCATTGTTCCAATAACCAGAACCACCATTATTTTAAGAAATATTTGGTTCCGGATTTGAAGAAGAAGGAGTACTAGTTGAGGAAGTACTTGGAGTGGCCATTCCGTACTTGGTCATTCAATTAGTTTAGGTTTCAGAGGAGGCTCTGATACCATGAAGATTGTAATAGAGAGAATAAAACTCTTATTTAGCATAAACACCCATTAACATGCTACCCTAATAATAGGAATTAAACTAAACTTCAAACTCTAGGAGTACCTTAATAATAGAAATTAAACTAAACTTCACACTCTAGCTAAGACTCCTAACTTGGGAGAATGAGATAGTCATGGTAGACTTCTAGTCATAATAGACTTCTCATCTCTTTATTAAATAAACAGATAATAATAATAATAATAATAATAATAATCTATAATTCAACAATATCTATTGCAATGTTCAACCAAAAATACAGCACCCCATTCCCCATGAGTCCCCAAACATTTTGCAAATACAAAGAGAGCGATAGGTATTTCGATGTATATCAAGAGGTGCCTGATTGTTAGTTCATACAAAATTTTTCCTTGTCTTTGACCGAATAAGAGATATTAATAGGCTGCGTATTTTTAGAGTTTAAATAGTTACTTGATATTTTTTGTTTAGTGTACTTTGCACCAACAATGATGATGAGGTATATAGAGCAATTGATGGTTGAATCCTAATTTACATTTTGGAGCCTGACTGGCAAGTGAAGATTTAAAATGAAATGGCATTTGATAATGAGTAACCGACATGGTTTCTCTTGAATCCCTTCCCGTTTCGGTTAGGATTGTGCCATGTCTATAATGTTATATTCTATGGCTGTCTTCTGTTTGCAGCCAAGAGTTTGAGCCATCAATTATTTGGTTGAATGCAATCACAAGCTCTGAACCCATTTAATCCAAGTCTTTTTTTTTTTTGGTCCTCGTCTTTGACATTTATTCTTAGCACACTGAACCAAATCGTTTAGTTTGTTTGCTTTTGTTTTAAGCAATACTAGAGATTGCAGTTTGTATTTTTCTTTAAATTTGTATTTCTATTTCAGATGTGGCAGTTTCATTTTGTTGGTACGTGGGTGGATGGTAATCTTTCACATTCCACGAGGGAAGAAATTAGAAAACCCATAAATCCTTTACATTCTGCGAAGGAAGAAATTAGAAAAACCATAAATCCTATAGGTTGACGCCACAAATTTCATCCCCCAGAATCATATTAACATAAATTTCACTTGTAATATGTTAGTTCAACAAACGGTTGGAACATAAGTTTGGATATATTAGGTTTTATTTATTTATTTTGGGAGATATATAACTTGGTAGCTAAATATTCAATAAATATCACCCTTTTTTTTAATCCGATAAATGCTTATTGGTCTTCAATTTAAAAAAAAAAAAATGAAACTAAAGAACAAATATAATTCCCAATGCTTAAAATCGAAAGAGAACGAGAAAGATGTGTTCGGATACCTGTTTGTTGACTTTAAAAGCTCTATTGGGGTAACAATCAAATGACACAAAAAAGAAAAACTGAAAAGAATTTTTAGGATTAAATAAGCTCTTTTATCGAGTAGATAAGATTTTCCAAAACGTACACTTACTAAGGGTGAAAATTATTTCAGTTCTTAACTTTTTAAAAATTATTACTTTTTGTATGATGTTTAATGTTTTAACTTTCGTGTTGCCTAACGTTTTCCAAAATGAATTATTTTAGTCCTTTCACGCGTCAACTGTTAGTCAACGTTAATGGTATTATGGGCATTCCAGTCTTTACACAAAAAAAAAAATACTACTTGGATTAAAAAATAAAGAAAAAATAAATTATTAAAGAAATTTTTTTTAAAAAAAAATGATAGTGATTAAAAAATAAATAAATTTTTTTTAGACAAATATAATCTACGTGAGATTTGTCCTTTTATAGGTAGAAATAATTTTATAGAAAATTGACAGCAAACCCCCTTTCAGTTAAAGTTGACCGTGAACTGTTCACGCTTAATCATTGTAAATAGTAAAAAAGACGACAATACCCTTGTAAGGACTATTTGATGAAATTACCCTTAGAAAAAGACAAAAATAAAATATTAATTGTTTAGAACTATTTTGGTCCTTAAATGATTAAAATACCCTCATATAACACATTTATGTTCAATTTTATTTACCCATTTGGATTTTTCCCTCTTCACAAATTAACCATTAATTTTTTTTTACATGTTAAATTCATTAATTTCTTCCATTTATATAAAATTTGCGCAAAAAAATACTTCAATTGAAATGTCTACTTTAAGATTAAATAATTTGACATTTTAAATTGGATATAATATAAATAAATTTTTGCACTTCATATAGTTGATGTTAAATAACGTTGAATAAATCAGCTATACAATATAACATATTTAAATTGGACATTATATAAGCTGCACACTACAATACCAAAAATAAATTAGGTATACAATATAATAAATCCAAATTTGACATAATATAAGCTGCACACTACAATACCAAAAAGAAATCAGCTATACAATGTAACAAATCCAAATTAGACATAATAAAAGTTGTACACTATAATACCAAAAGCACACACTGCACACTAGTCATGTAACATCCCTAATTTCAAATAAATATGAAAAATATGGTTGAATTAATTTTGAGTATGTGAATATGATATTTTTAAGGTTTCCAGGTGGAGCGGTCCAGAAAGAATGCATGAAAGGAAAGAAAATTGTTGGCAGTGAGTACCGCGACCAGGGATCGCGATGAGCAGCTCGCGGTGAAAATGATGATTTGAGATAGTGAGCACCGTAACCAGGGATCGCGATGAGCAGCTCGCGGTAAAAATATTAATTTTGGGCAATGAGCAACAGGACCAGACACCGCGATGGTTGATCGCGATGAAAGCAGTAAAAATACTCTAGTGAGCAACGCGACTAGGTGGCGCGACCACAGGTCGCGAGGAGCGGTCGCGATGTCAGAAATTTTATAAAAAATAATATGGCGGTGGAAGCTTCACGAGAAAGAAACACAGAAAAATAGAGAGAGAAACAGAGAAGAGAAAGAAAAAGAAAAAAAGAAAGAAAAAGAAGAGAAAGAAGAAGAGAGAGAAAGGAAGAGAAAGAAGAAGAAGAGAAGAGGAAGAAGAAGAAAGGAAGAAGAAAGGAGAAAGAAAAGGAAAAAAGGAGGAAAAAAAAAAGAGAAAAAAAAAAGGAAAGGAAAAAGGAAATCCAGAAAAGAAACGTTCGTAAAATTGGTATCTATGTTGGTGTACACTCGTTTTTGAAACATTTGTGGTTTTATTATGTGTTTTTTATTTGAATATGAATTTATTTGAATATTTTGATGGATATATGTTTATATAGTTCTTGATTTGAATATTCTGATTTAATTCGATTTTCGATTTATAACAGTTATGTTAGAAGAAATTGTTTGAGAGTATTGTGTAAATTACAAATATTGTTTTGGAAATTTTATTGTTGAATTTGATTTAGAATTTTGAATTAAAGTTTGATGATTTCGAAATATATGAAATAAATTGTTATGGAAGTCGAAAATTGTGCATTGTGAAACGGCCATAGGATACTTGAACATAGAAAATGGATATAGGAGGTTGGTATACCAGTTGAGTTATTTCAGCAGTACTGCACCGATATTAATCTTGATGTTGATATTATGTACCTCCCCAAGGATTTGTCCTAGGGGTAGGGAGTTATGTATCTCCCCAAGGATTTGTCCTGGGGTAGGGAGTTATGTACCTCCCTGAGGATACCGAGTACTCGGTCACAGGGTAGAGAGTTATATGTACCACCCTTGGATAGAGCAGGCCTCAAGTGCCGGTCCTAGAGTTGGGAGTTATGTTCGACAGATAGCCACTGAGAGGTCGAACGACCCATATTCCAGTCCTGAAATTATGTTGAGTATACCAAAGGGCCAGAATTGAAATGAAATTGGATAAACTGTTTATAAACGAATTTAGAAAATTGATATTGTATGGTTTAATTTACTAATTGAGTTAAATAGTGATTTGTTTTTATATTATATCATGTTTACATTTTATATTACAATTTGTTTTGTGAATTTTATAAATGAATTTAGTGTACACCCAGTAAGCTATATGCTTAGCGCGTTGATTTTATCACGCGTAGGTAATAGGGATACAGAGGGAGAAAAAGACTGAAGAGGTGATAGCTGCAGACTGAGGATCAGAGTCACCATACCTTTGGGTAGTAGCTGCAGACTGAGGATTAGAGTCACCATACCTTTGGATAGCTATATAGTTTTGTATATTATATTCAGTTACGCATGCATATACAGAAGTTTGTAAGTTTAATATATATATATATATATATATATATATATATATGGTTTATAAATAGTTGTTTAATGGTTTGTGTTTTCAAAGTTTGTAAATATTAAATTATGAATTGTTTTATTTGAAAATGTTTGGAAAGTCGCACTATATGGTAGAGTGCACATTTGATTGAGAAAAGCAATTTAAAGTGTTGAAAATATATTGTTTGAGTTTTTGATGTAAACAAGATTTTTGAAAAATCAGAAAAATAGAGGAAATTATGGCAAAATTTTTCAAACAGTTTTGGAGAGGCTCACTAAGATATAATTTATTTGATTTACAATGGTTTTCAAATTACAAAGTGAGTTAAGAAAAGTTTTGAAATCGGTAGCGCTCCCTAGGTCGATCCATGCGGGTCGGGTCAGGGGGTGTTACAAGTCATGGCCCTGGTTCAGTTCGAACTGCAAACAATACTGCCGTCATTCCACAATTAATTCAATTGCGTTAGCCCTACTATGACGGATTTTTTCATCAAATATGTGTTTGCCATGTGTTAAATATATGTGTAGAACATAGTTTACAAACACTGCAAGAATTTATTACACCAATTAGGGATGCTCTATATTATTTGTGTAAACATCCTAGCACCATGAAACAATGGGCTAGGTATTTCAAATCTCACGGGAAACATCCAATTAGGTTTTCCCGTGATGTTCCAACTCGTTGGAACTCCTCATTTAAATTGTTTTGTGGAAGCTATGAATATAGAGAATTATTAGTTAGATTTATACAACATAATGTTAGTGTAGTCCTTAAAAATCGCTCGGGGACACGGGGCACTACAACCTGCAAAGATAGAACATACGTGACCCGCAGGACGTCTAGGACACCGGGGTGGTGCCGGCCAAAGTCACTCCGACGGTCAAGTTAAATAGTGCTAATAAGTATAGTATGCTCGTAAATGGAGATGAGTGAGTAATACTTCCTGTTATATTGGCTATTGAGGTCTCCTTGGTGGAAAGAGATGTAAGGTCGAATAAACGGAGTATGATCGGAAGGTGGTCGGAGATGATGGACAATGGCCGGAGGGTGTTGTCTGAATGTAGATAGCTCTAAGATCTCAGTTTTTCCGTCCCCCTCTCTTTGGAGAACCATCCTTCATTTATAGGGGATGGATGCTTCTGCCCGGTAAGGGATTTCATCATTACCTCTCATTGCTGTCTTCCACCAAGGAAGCTTGTGGATGCACCTTTTGATATGGCAGTTATAGATTGTAATCATGGTTTTGTAGGACCGTCTTTAAAGTAGACTATGATTTGGTCTCCTACAGAGCCAAAGAGATTCTATGTCGTACGACATGTAGGTTTGTTAATTTGGACAATCATGATTGTATGTCGTACGATATGCTGATTGGACGTCGACCTGAGATAAGTATGTCGTGCGACATACGAGCTCTTCCAAGCGTGGATACTAAGTTATTTCCCTTATTGCTACCTGGTTTGTGCAGGGCATCGAGTTCATGTCGTACTACATGGAGGTCTTAATCCTAATGTATGTCGTACTACATGAAGGTCTTATACCAAGCCTGTGTCGTACTACATTGATGTCATTCCACTTTTGGACTCTGGGCCTGGTCTTTGAGATATACTTTGGGCTTCTAGGCTGGATCCTTACTTATATTTTGGGCCTGACATATTTTGGCTACTACAGTTTGCCCCCAAACGCCTTGGATTTAAAAAAGTCAAGGGGTTTGTGCCGTTCGACATGAAGACAAGGATCTATATTGTAGATTTTAATGGTGGTTCCTTAATGTCGTACGACTGTCACCTATGAAGGAAAGCTCTAGGATTTTATGAGAAGATCACAATCTATGGGGTTTGCCACTGTTGTACGAAAATGTCGTGGTAAAAGCGGTGTAATTGGTCTTCCAATGACTCTTTGACAGTTGTGTCAAAGTAATTGTGATTTTATGGGAAACGCGCACGCCTGGTTAATGATGACGGTTATAGGGATGCGTGTCCAATAAGAAGCTGACACGTTAGCTCATGCTTTCCCTTTTATTGTCGCCCTTTTCCTTTTTCTTCCATTTTCAATTTTTACTTTCTCTCTCTAGAAACCAGTCACCTGCGCAAGTTTTTTCCAGCGTTGTTGCTAGTTTTTTGCCCTTTTTATGTGTATTCCGGCGAAGCAGTGGTCACTTTTGCTTTATTAGTAAGTTTTTCCTGTTTTCTTACAAGGAGGAGAGACCCGATTGGGATATCCCAGGGTGGACATGTTTCTACGAGCTGCCTTTCCAACGGGTTGAGTTTAGGTTACCAGTAGTCGGACTACTGAGGAAGGTACTGGATCACTTCGAGCTTGCTCCAGGGCAACTTATGCCCAACAGTTGGAGGATTTTGCTGGGGCTAGACTTGTTGTGTACAAGGGAAGACATAGTTTTTGAGTTGCCTGACCTATTCTACACATACTCGATGAGGGAGCACGACACAGAGAAGGGTTGCTACAATTTGAACATTCGACCCAATAGAAAACATCTTATCACGGAGCTGACCACAAATGACAGGTCGTGGAAAGATAGGTATTTCTTCGCGAGGGGTCTACTTGTCGAGCGACCTGTAAGGGATATGGTTGTTCGTACGACCTGGTCTAAAGCTAGTGGGTTATTAACTTTTTTTGTGTCGTGTCGTTCGACTTCATAATTGTAGTCGTACTATGCTAATATTTTTGTTGTTTTTTTCTTGTATTGCAGCGAATATTTGAGATCCCAAGCTGTTGTTGGTCTTACTTGTGCGACTCGTACAGCTAAAATATTGTCGTACGACGAGAAGGAGAGGAGTTGGAAGAGTATCTTGTCCGAGGAGAACTTGAGGCCCAGCTATCCGTGGAAGTTCTCAATAATAAACGAGCTAGGTACTCCTTACCCAGCTTTTAAAAATTTAGTGGAGTTGTCAGACGTAGGCATTGTGTCGAGCGACTGTACGTCACAAGGTTTCTGACACCTATATCGTATGTCGAGCGACGATTTGCAGTTGACCTCATGGCTGGAGAAATTACTGCTCATGGTGTCGACGATGCTATGAGGAGGCTTAGGGAGAAAAGGAAAGGAAAGAAGAAGGCTCAGTTGAGCGACCGCGTAGAGTCCACTCCTCCACCACCTCCCCCATCTAGTCTAGGCAAGGCCGCCCTTGATATTAGTTCAATTGGAAAAAAACGCAGGAGGGAGGATTCAGCTGCTGGTGCCGATGCGTCGGTCGACCTTATTTTCCCTCAGGATGCCTCTGCGTATTCTGACGTTGGGTTGATCCTTTCTCAGGTCGAGCGACTGCTTTTACATAAAGATAAAAATCGCTTAAAAGAGATGGGCCTCTCTCAAGCTACTGATTAGGGCCTTGGCCACCTTTTCCAGGTAAAGTCGTACGACTATTATCTTTTCTTTTGTGTACTTTGAATTTTTTTTCTAAGTGTTTAGTTTCGATATTTTTGTAGGCTCTTCAATCTCATGTTCATTTAAAGGAAGAGCTTGGCCTTACCCTTAAGAATGTAAGGAAGTTGAAGTCGAGCAACTAGAATCTGAAGCTCGACAATGAGAAGCCTCAATCCTGGAGGCCAAGAAGATAGCCCATAAGGCATCTAGTCGTGCGGTCGAGGTGACTTTCGAACTGAACAAGCTGAAGTCGAATGTCGACTTCCTCGAGGCCAGGCTTAAAGCTAAGGAGGCGGATTATGATTATTTGTACGACAAGGCTGAGGACAACGTCCTTAATGATGTTATCAAGACCCGTGCAGACCTGACGAAGGAGTATAGGGATGGTCGTGCGACTGAGTGAAAGGTCGACAAGTAGATCGCCGACCATGAGGAACTGACACGCTCTAATGATGAAGAAGAAGCTGATGAGCAAGCCGAAGCGAAAGATGTAGAGGATAAGGCTGGCGGTAAGGAGCCTGTCTTTCCTCCTCCAGAAGGTTTGACTGTCTTGACTTTGACTGCTCAGCCTACTGGAGAACTCGATGACATTGTCCTATAAGGGGTTGTAATTTTTATTTTTTTTGTGAACTTTAGTTTTTATGCCTATGGAGACTTTTATATTTTGTCGAATGATTTCTTTTTTCAATATATGATGCATTTTGATTTTCCATATAGTCGTACGATAAATATTTGCAAAATAGTTGAGTTTAAATAGAATTTTACCTTGAATGAAGGTCGTCCTTCATGGGTCGTATGACCTTGGATGCGGATTGTGCAACCATTGTTGATAGTGACCTTGAATGCAGGTCGTGGTCCATGACCTTGAATGCTGGTCGTGTGACCATTGTTGATAGCAACCTTGAGTGCAGGTTGTGGTCTATGACCTTGAATGCGGGTCGTGCGACCATTGTAGATAGCGACCTTGAGTGCAGGTCGTGGTCCATGACCTTGAATACAGATCATACGACCAATTGGTTCTTGTTCTTGTGATATTGATTTACCCCAGTTGGAGTGTGAGACTTTATAGTTTCATGCTCCAACTCTTATACTCTTATTTTTTCTTGTACGGCATAACACCTTGAAAGTAGGTAAATGTGGGATTGTCCAGTGATGGCGACCTGTATAAAAATGTTAGGGTTGGCCGTTAGCTTTACCAACGGCCTTCCGATGCCTAAGTGAGTCCCATGTCGTGAGATAACAAAATTGAAGAAAGAAAAAGTATGAGCTTAGAAATGATACTGTTTTAGATGGCATGCGTTCCAACTATTGCCGATCTCCATGCCATCTGTACATCGTAGTTTGTAGGCTCCATGTCCAACTACTTTGGTGATTTGGTATGGTCCCTCCCACGTAGGATCGAGTTTACCTGCTCCTTTTTCCTTTGTGTTTTGGAAGACGCGACGAAGGACCCAATCTCCAATATTGAATGCTTTAAGACGAATGTTCCTATTATAATATCAAGCGACTCTTTGTTGGTATACGACCAATTTGATTGCGGCTCTGTCGCGATGCTTGTCTATTGTGTCAAGTTCGTTTAGTAACTCTCTGTTGTTCGTCTCTTCGGTTACGTGTCGTATTCTGTAAGAAGGGCAATAAACCTCAGTTGCTATTACGGCCTCCGAGCCGTAGGTTAGGGAGAATAGCGTCTCCCCTGTTGACGTTCTGACCGTCATACGATAAGAGCACAGCACGCCTTGTAGCTCGTCAGCACATTTTCCTTTGTATTGGTCGAATCGCTTCTTGAGGGTGGATATGATCGTTTTATTGGTGGATTCTGCTTGGCCGTTGGCTTAGTTTGATCTTCCACTTGTCGCAAAAGTCTTGGAAATTGTATGATATGAATTATGAACCATTGTCAGTCACTAGTTCTTTTGGGACTCCGTAGTGGCATATGACATTCTTCCAAATGAAGCTTTTTACTTCGGAGTCTTTGATTCTCACATACGACTCGGCTTCGACCCATTTTGTGAAGTAATCTGTTACGGCTAGCATGTAAACCTTACCTCCGGTAGCAATTGACATTTTTCCTACTATGTCCATCCTCCACTTCATGAAGGGCCATGGTGCTGAGATGGGGTGAAGTCGCTTCGGGTGTTGGCATGGGTCACATCGTTTGACGAGGTTGTGCGACTAGAATCGCATTGTCGGCCAATAGTATCATGCTGTGATTGCCCTGTTGGCTAAGCTTCTCCCCGCTGAGTAGTTTCCATGTTGCCCTTCGTGCAAGTCTTTGAGTACCTGCTGCGCTTCGATTGGGTCGACGCATTTGAGGTAGGGCCCGGAGTAGGACCGCTTGTAAAGTTAACCTTTTATTATGGAAAATCTGGCAGCCTTGATCTTGATTCTTCGTGCTTCCACCTTGTCAGATGGGAGGGTGTCGTTCATCAGGTAGTTGTAGATCGGGGTGATCCAAGTTGGCTCGTCCAAAATTGGTTCGACTTCAAGCTTCGTTGGTTTCCACACAGCTGGCCATTGGAAAAAAACCATGGGGATGGTCCGCTCAACTGTGGTATCTAGTGCAGAACCGAGGTTGGCAAGTGCGTCGGCATGTGTGTTATCTGATCTCGGTATTTGTTCGATGTCGAATGACTCGAACGAGGCTTGTAGTTCTTTCACCAAGGTTAAGTAAGCTGACATTTTCAAGTCTCGGGCTTGGTAGGACCCTTACAGTTGTCTTACAATTAATTGGAAGTCACTACGTACCTTTATCCGTTTAACGTGCAAGTCCTTTGCCAAGGTGAGTCCGGCTATGAGGGCCTCGTACTCAGCTTCGTTGTTAGTGGTTTTGAATTCGCATCGGATGGATCGTTCGATGACGTGTCCCTCAGGTGAGGTAAGTACTATCCCTAGTCCGCTGCTCCTAGCGTTACTTGATCCGTCGACTGCCAGGGTCCAATCCTTCTTCGAGGCGTCACACCACATGGTACAAAGCTCTTCTTTTGCTTGTTGTAGAATCCCAGGTGTGAAGTCCGCTATGAAGTCTGCCAATGCCTGCGACTTAATCGCTATACGTGGCTGATAGCTGATGTCGTGCTCGCTTAACTCTACTGCCCATTTTACTAGTCGTCCCGAAAGTTCGGGCTTCTATAGAACCTTCTTTAAGGGAAAAGTAGTGAGTACACTGATGGTGTGATATTGGAAATACGGCATCAATTTTCTTGCGGCTGTAACTAATGCAAGGGCCAATTTCTCAAGTTGAGTGTACCTTTTTTTTCTGCGTCGAGTAGGGTCTTGCTGATGTAGTATACGGGGAGTTGTTTACCATTTTCTTCCCTCACTAGTACTGCGCTAACTGTTGTTTCGGACACAGCGAGATAGAGTAGAAGCGTCTCTCCTTCCTTAGGTTTGGATAGGAGGGGAGGGTCTGTTAGGTACCACTTTATGTTTTGGAATGCATCTTCGCTTGTTTGATTCTAATCAAATGATTTACTCTTCCTGATAGCGTCGAAGAAAGGCTTGCATTTTTCGGATGACTTTGAAATGAACCGGTTAAGGGCCGCTAGTCGCCCGATCAGTTTTTGTACGTCTTTGTTGCTTTTGGGGGACCTCAAATCCATGATGGATTGGAGTGGATCTGAGTTGGCCTCGACGCCCCTATTGGTTACTAAATAGCCAAGGAATTTTCCTGATGAAACTCCAAAGGAACACTTGGTTGGATTAAGCTTCATCTCATACTTGTCGATGATATCGAACGACTGTCGGAGGTGGCCGAGGTGTTGATCCCCTATTAATGATTTTACCAGCATGTTGTCGATGTAGACCTCCATGGTCTGTCCGAGCATGCTTGCGAACATTTTGTTGACTAATCTTTGGTAGGTTGCCCCGGTGTTTTTAAGGCCAAATGGCATCACTTTGTAGCAGAAAATGCCGCGCTCTGTGATGAAAGAAGTTTTTTCCTGGTCGTTCGGATGCATGAGGATTTGGTTGTAACCGGAGAATGCATCCATGAAGCTCAATAGTTCGTGGCCTGCTGTAGCGTCTACCATCATGTCGATGTGTGGGAGAGGGAAGGAATCCTTTGGACAAGCTTTGTTGAGGTCTGTGAAGTCGATGCCTACTCGCCACTTCCCACTCTTTTTCTTCACTACTACTACTACGTTTGTAAGCCAGTCTAGGTAATTTACTTCTCTTACTAAGCCAATGTCGATTAGCTTTTGGATTTCTTCGTTGATACTTTTATTGCACTCGGGCGCGAACTTCCTTCACTTTTGCTTCACGGGTGGGTAATCTAGGTCGACTTGTAGCCTATGCACTAGGACTTTTGGGTTAATACCGGTCATGTCCGCGTACGACCATATGAAGCTGTCGTGCCGGGCCGTCAAGAAGCTGACTAACTTTGCTCTAATATTTTGTGGAAGGTGGGATCCGATACTATCTTTGTGGTATGGGAAACTCGGATGTATGGACACTTCGTCGAGCTCCTTCATATCTGGTCCGTCTTTGTTGGTGGTGGTACTCGCGTTATGTAATTGCTATAAGTCAGACAGCTTGGTTTTCAGAGTGTTCTGGTAGCAGTCACGGGAGGTCTTCTGTTGCCCTCGGATCTCGTGGACTCCCCACCTGGTAGTAAAACGGATGACCTGATGATATGTCGAGGCGACAACCCTCATCTCATGAATCCATGGATGACCCATGATTACATTGTAGGACGACGGGCAGCCCAGGATGAGGAAGTGTATGTTCAAGTTGATTCCTTCTGCGTAGACGGGAGGGACGATTTCCCCTATGGTGTTCTTATGTTCTCCACTAAATCCTACTAGGATGGTTGAGCGACGTACAATGTTGCACTCGTCAATATGCATATCTCTTAGTGCACCGAGGAAGAGTACATTTGTTGAGCTTCCATTGTCCACTAGGATTCGCTTGATCAAACAATTGGCTATTGTTAATGAGATGACTAGCGCATCGTGGTGGGGGATGAGTAGGTCCTATGCTCATCGCTGCTAAAACTGATCGGATAATTGTACGTGGGGTCCGCCGTATAGGTTTGTCAGACTTTCGTACGACTGGCTTGTCGTGAGTGACGCTTCACTTCTGAATAAGTAACTCCATTTACTTCGGATCCGCCAGAGATGACGTTCACAGTTCTCTCGTGTTTGGAAGGTTCTGGTGGTGGAATTGAAGCAATGTCGTGCGACCTATCCTTACTCAAAAAGGTCTGCTTACTTTTGTCAGTTAGGAATTCTTTGAGGTGGCCCTTCTTGAGTAGTTCTGCCACTTCTAGTCGTAGTGCGACGCAATGTTCAGTTTGATGGCCATGGTCGCCGTGAAATTCGCACCACTTGGAGTTGTCTCTCTGATCCGGTGGGCTCATCATCTTGTCTGGCCACCGAACTGATCTACCCATTCCTTTGAGGACGACGACTACCTCTGCTGGTCTGATGTTCAAATTATATTCTGGTATTACATTCTTTGGCCGGACGAACGGTCTTGGCGGTCTGTCGTCGCGCCGGCGCTTGTATTTTATTTGACCGTTGCTTTAGGGTATCGTTGGGTATGGCTCGATACGTCCGTCGTTAATTCATTATTCGACCCTCCTACTCGACCTGTGTTCCCTGTTGTTTGCTCTATTAGGTTTATGGTTCACTTCATCTTCTTCCCACTTTATCTGTGCCCATGCCTTGGCTAGGACGTCCTCCATCATTTTGCAAGGGTACTTGGTAAGCTCTTTGTATAGGCCTGAATCATATAGTAGACCCTTGCGGAAGGCTGATATGGTCGTCGCCTGGTTGCAATGAGGGATGGAAACCTTTTCATTGTTGAAGCGGCCTACAAAGTCAGAAAACGTCTCTTTTGAATGATTGTGTAGAGGTCGTCGGATTGTTTCTCTAACTTTCGGCTGTTAGCGAACTGTTCCACGAAGGTGTCCGTGAGTTGGGCGAAATAGTTGATGGACACATTGGGGAGGTTGGTGTACCATTGTAGAGCTGGCCCTACGAGGCTCGAACCGAATCCTTTGTACATACATGCTTCCCTTAGATCTCGTGGGATGGTAGCAGTGAACATTCGTTGCCGATACTGCGCAATGTGGTTGTCGGGATCTGTCGTTCCATCGTACTGCTTCATACTGGGGAAGTTGAACTTTTTTGGCATCTCCACCAATGCTATTGTGTCGACGAATGGAGAGTCGGCAAATCTATTGGCCGCGCTTTTCTTTATAGGAGCGGGCATTCCCAGAATGCGTTGGATGAGTGCTTCTATATCTGCAAACCTTCGCGCTAAGTCGCGGTTAGCCAACGTTGGTCCATTATTTACCAGGTTCAGGTTCGACGGCGCCAAATGTGAAGGACCAGATGGCATTCCCTGTAGCGGGGTGGTTGGTTGGGTTGACGTTACCATTGGGGGTGGAGATAGGTGGCACCTCTTGTATAGCTCTTGCAATGTCATCTGATCGATGCCTTCCTGTCCTATTCGATGGGTTGTCCGCCATATGTCGTGCGACAATGTGCGGTCCGTCCGTGGTTCGAATATTAGGCTCCAAGCTTACGAGGATTGGATCGAGGTCTTTTGCCATGGTACCTTGTTCGTCTGAGCGGATTGGCACGTAGTAAGTAGTGTGGGTGGCTTGATCGAATGGCACAGGCTGGGAAGTTGAAGCGTCTCCAAATGGTCGTACGACTGTAAGGGAATTGATCATATTTTATAACTCTTGGTTCTCTGCCAACACCTGCTGGTTCTCTTGTTCGAGCGCTTAGAGCCTTTAGGTGTTATCTCGCATCTGGGATATGAGGAGTTGTACCCTAACCTCCATTGCGTCGTGATGAAAATCGTCGGATGACACGGTCAAATTTGCTGCGTTTTACCTTCGCTCGTTCAGAGATTGTCGTGCCCCACAACCTGCAAAGATAGAACACATGTGACCCGCAAGACGTCTGGGACACCGGGGTGGTGCCGGCCAAAGTCACTTCGACTGTCAAGTTAGTAAGTGCTAATAAGTATAGTATGCTCGTAAATGGAGATGAATGAGTAATACTTCCTATTATGTTGGCTATTGAGGGCTCCTTGGTGGAAGGAGATGTAAGGTCGAATAAATGGAGTATGATTAGAAGGTGGTCGGAGATGATGGACAATGGCCGGAGGGTGTTGTCTAAATGTAGATAGTTCTAAGATCTCAGTTTTTCCGTCCCCTTCTCTTTGGAGAATCATCCTTCATTTATAGGGGATGGATGCTTCTGCCCGTTGAGGGATTTCATGATTACCTCTCCTTGTTGTCTTCCACCAAGGAAGTTTGTGGATGTGCCTTTTGATCTGGCCGTTATAGATTGTAATCATGGTTTTGTAGGACCGTCTTTAAAGTGGACTATGATTTGGTCTCCTACAGAGCCAAAGAGATTCTATGTCGTACGACATGTAGGTTTATTAATTTCGACAATCGTGATTGTATGTCGTACGATATGCTGATTGGACGTCGACTTGAGATAAGTATGTCGTGCGACGTACGAGCTCTTCCAAGCGTGGACACTAAGTTATTTCTGTAACGTCCCATGTCCTAGGGTGCGCTCGGCATCTGCCCTATCCCTAGTCAACATTACTAACAGGTACTGTCCGTTTTTGGTACTCACCTTGATAAGGCTTGGTACTTAAGGATAAGTACCAGGTTCGAATCCTGATGAGGGAGGCGAAAGAAAACCGTGAGGGCAGATGTCGATCGCACCCAAAGCAGACAGTACCTGTGAGTAAAGTTGACTGAGGATAGGACAGATGCCGAGCGCACCCTAGGACCTGGGACGTTACAATAAAAGGCGCAATTGTAACGCCCCTAATTTTCCGTAATTATGAAAAGTATATTATTTTCATGGTGTATTGGGATGATAATGAGTCCAATTGAATATTGGTGAAGTCAATTTGGTAATTAGATAGATGTGGAATATTTTTGGAATAATTATTGAGATGGAATGTGATTAAGAGTAAATTTATGCAATTGTAGGATTTTAAGAAGTTCAAGGGAGCAAATGGTAATTAGAAATATATATATATATATATATATATATATATATATATATATGAGTATGTGTGTGAGTGTTCACACATAAGGAAAACCTATTAAAAAAAAGTAGAGAGATCGCAAATCGCGTAAGAGAAAGAAGAAAAGAAAGAAGAAAAAAAAATGAGAAGAAAGAAGAGAGAAGATGAGAGAGAAAGAAGAGAGAAAAAGGAAGGAGAAGAAGAAGGAGAAGGAAAGTGAAGTTGGTCCAGAAAAGTTTTGTATTCAGAATAACATTTCAGGTTTGGTGATACCGTTTTCGTATTTTTTAGATTTTTTAAAAATTTTCGGAATTGTTATATTATATTGTTTTAAATTTATTTGAGATCTATGGATTATGATATGTTGTTTGAAATTGATTTTGGGATAATTTGATATATTTATTGTTTGTAATAAATTGATTTTGAATATATATATATATATATATATATATATATATATATATATATATTGTTACTGATTTGGATTACATGTATTTGGAATATATTCTGGATCCGTAATACTGTTTACGAAAAATATTCTGAATTAATTTTCGATATGTATTGATTATAGTAATATTACGGAGAATATTATTAAAATATATATTATTTTGCGATTTGTTTCGAAAAGTGATTCGGGGCATTTGGATTTATGATATATAATTACATGAAATTTTAAATGTGATTTGAAGTGATTTCTGGATTCAGAAATACTTTCGGAAATGATTTTGTAATTTGTTTGTATATGTATTTTGATGCGATTCAAATTTCGAAAATGTGTATACTGATTTAGATATGATTTCAGAATTTAAATTGACGATTATGTTCTGAACGAATTATATGATTTTTGAAAAATAATTTGGCTCTGATATATGTAGACATAGATATGGATATAGGAGATTGACATGTCAATTGGGTTCTCTGAGTAGTACTACGCCTATATGTTATGATAGAGGTACCACCCTTTGCGGGTTGGAAAATTTGATTTGGGATACGCAGCGGGTCCTCCGTTGGTGTCCAACTTTGATATGTATATGAGATACGCAGTGGGTCCTCCGTTGGTATCCAACTCTGTTCTGTATAGCCCGTAATCCAGTCCGAAAAGTTTGTTTAGTATATCAGGAGCCTGAAATGGAATTAAAAATGTGATATGATCTGTACATAATTTGAGATGAGAAATGAATTGATTTGGTATTATTATGTTTTCATAAGATATTTATCCTGATTTCCGATGGATTTATTGATAATTGCTGCAATATGATATTTGTTTCAGTTTTTCGATGGATTTGTATATTCAAAATGTTATTTGATTTGAAACGTATTTTATATTGTAAGTGGAAATATAGTTTTATGTACATCCACTAAGCTATATACTTAGCGTATTGAGTTTTCTCACACGCAGGTAAAATAATTGTTGAAGGGGACAAGTATCAGAAAGAGTAGAATTTGCTGGGATAGTGTTCGGAGTCACATCACTCCTGCATTTTTGGTAGCCCACTACATATTTGATGTTTTATATGTATTATATCGGTATGCATGGACAATAATGTTTTTATAAATATTTGAAATGGTATTTAGTTTTTATGTACGTTTTGTAAAGTTTTGTAATATTTGGGCCCATGAATTTTAATACTTTTAAAGTTGAAAATTTATAAGTATTTTATTATAATTTGTTTTGGTAAGTCGCACCGGATATGGAAGGGTGTGCAATTTGATTTGAGATTATAGAAGTGTGGATTTTATGAATTGTGAAAACAGGTTTTGGAAAGTCAGAAAAATAGAGGAAACTCTAGTGAAATTTTCAGAAAATCTTTTTGGACCATAATTTAAATATTTATTCGGATCATTACTTAAAGTTTTTGTTTTGAAATTTATTTTTCGTATACGGTAGCGCTCCTCGATTCTATCCGAGCGGATTCGGGTCGGGGGATGTTACAGTTTTTAATATCAGAGCAATGGTTTAGGCGTTCCTAGACCAGAGCGAAATGTTTTGTAAATGTAAAATGTTTTGTATATGCATGCATTTTAGAAAAGAAAATAGGAGAATGTGACTCTAATATGCAGAATTCCTCTTCTGTCCTGTATAGGAAAATGGAAAGTGGAGGAGATAGAAATCTGAAATCTGAGTCAACTGAGTTTGATGTGATAGTGAGTAGTCCCTTAGGTCACAGTGTGATCGTGAATAAGGTTTCTAGAGATTGTCCTATCAGAATACATGAGTATGAATTTCCAGGTGATTTGATAGAGTTGCCATTTCATGACTTCGATTTAATTTTAGGCATGGATTGGTTATCCAGACACCGGGTTCTAATTGACTATAGTCTAAAACGAGTGACGCTTAGGACAGCAAATGGAGGTATTAATGGTGGGCGATAGAAGGGATTATCTCTCTAATGTTATTTCGACTATTACTGCTATGAAATTGATCAGAAAGGGGTGTGAAGCCTACTTAGCACATGTGGTCGATTCACGGAAGGTTGATTTCAGTCTATAGAATATACCTATCGTATGTGATTTTTCAGATGTATTTCCAGAAGAACTTTTTGATCTACCACCGGTGAGAGAGGTGGAATTTGTAATTGATGTGATACCGGGAACTGCACCAGTATCAATTGCTCCGTACAGAATGGCACCTGCAGAATTAAAAGAGCTGAAGTTGCAGTTGTAAGAGTCATTAGATAAGGGATTCATTCGACCTAGTGTTTCCCTGTAGGGAGCACCGGTACTGTTTGTGAAGAAGAAAGATGGGTCGACGAGATTGTGTATCGATTACAGGAACTGAATAAGCATACAATCAAGAATAAATATTCGTTGCCTAGGATCGATGACTTGTTTGATCAGTTGAAAGGAGCCACTGTCTTCCCGAAGATTGATCTTAGATCAGGATATCACCAGTTGAGGGTAAAAGATTCTGATATTCAGAAAACAGCTTTCCGGACACGGTACGGACACTATGAATTTGTGGTGATGCCATTTGGGTTGACTAATGCACCAGCAGCCTTTATGGATCTGATGAACCGTATCTTCCGTCCGTATCTGGATCTGTGTGTTGTAGTATTCATCGATGATATTCTGATATACTTTCAGACTGCAGCAGAACATGATCGGCATCTCCGAATAGTGTTACAAATTCTGAGAGAAAAGAAGTTGTATGCCAAGCTCAGCAAATGTGAATTCTGGCTGAATGAAATTGTTTTTCTAGGACATGTAATATCGGCAGATGGTATTAAAGCATATCCCAAGAAAATTGAAGCAGTTATGGAGTAGAAGCCTCCTAGAAATGTTTCTGAGATCCGGAGTTTTCTAGGTTTGGCCGGATACTACAGACAGTTTGTAAAGGGGTTTTCATCCATAGCTACTCCTCTGACTAAACTGCTGCACAAGAATGTTAGGTTCGAATGGAATGAGAAATGCCAGGCAGCTTTTGAGAAATTGAAAGCGATGTTGGTTGAAGCACCAATTCTTGTACAGCCAATATCAGGAAAAGACTTTGTGGTTTACAGCGATGCTTCACACAATGGCCTAGGATGTGTATTGATGCAAGATGGGAAGGTAGTTGCATATGCTTCCAGACAGCTGAAAATGCATGAACAGAACTATCCGACGCATGATATGGAGCTTGCAGCTATTGTGTTTGCCCTGAAAATATGGAGGCATTATCTGTATGGAGAGACATGCTACATATACACTGATCATAAGAGTCTCAAATATTTTCCTACTCATAGAGAACTTAATTTGAGGCAGAGGCGATGGATGAAGTTGATTAAAGATTATGATTGTGCGATTGACTACCATCTAGGGAAAGCGAATGTTGTCGCTGATGCTCTGAGCAGGAAATCTTTGTATGTACTGAGAGCTATGAATGCTCAATTGAGACTGACATCAGATAATGCTATCCTGGCTGAGTTGAAACTCAAGCCAAATTTGATTCAGCAGATACAGGATCAGCAACAACAGGATGAGAAACTTTTAGCCATCCGTGGTCAAGTCCAAGAAGGGAAGCAGACTGACTTTGTAATCAGGGATGATGGTATTCTGTACTTCAAAGACAGAGTTTGTGTTCCGAATGATGATGGGTTGAGAAAGACCATTCTGACAGAGGCACACAGTAGTCCGTATTGGATGCACCCTGGTAGTACGAAAATGTATCGAGATCTAAGGACTCAGTATTAATGGTCAGGTTTGAAAAGAGATGTGATTGAATTTGTGAACAGATGTATGACATGTCAGCGGGTAAAAGCGAAACACCAGGTTCCATCAGGTTTGCTACAGCCAATATCCATACCTGAATGGAAATGGGACCATATTACCATGGATTTTGTTACCGGATTACCCCTCATACGAAGTAAACAGGATTCGATTTGGGTAATTGTGGATCGACTGACAAAATCAGCATACTTCCTACATGTCAGAACGGATTATTCTCTGGACAGGTTAGCAGAGCTGTATATCAGAGAAATAGTCCGATTACATGGTGTACCAGCGTCGATAATTTCTGACAGAGATCCGAGGTTTACATTAAGATTCTGGAAGAAATTTCAGGAAGCTTTGGGTATACGATTGAACTTCAGTACAACTTTTCATCCACAGACATATGGACAATCAGAGCGAGTCATTCAGGTGCTTGAAGATATGCTCAGGAGTTGTATAATCAATTTTGAAGGGAGTTGGGTTGATCATCTTCCATTGATTGAATTTGCATATAACAACAGTTTTCAGACGAGCATAGCTATGGCACCATACGAGGCATTGTATGGCAGGAAATGTAGGATACCCTTATATTGGACAGAGTTGGGTAAAGACAAGTTGGTTGGACCTGATGTGATTAAACAAACGGAAGAAAAAGTTAAGATTATAAAAGACAGATTCAAAGCTGCTTCCAATCGTCAGAAATCGTATGCGGATCTGAAACGAAGAGACATTGAGTATGTAGTTGGAGACAGGGTATTTTTGAAAGTATCGCCATGGAAGAAGATACTGAAATTTGCAAAAAAAAGGAAGTTAAGTCCGAGGTTTATTGGTCCATACGAGATCATTGAACGTGCGGGACCACTAGCTTATCGACTAGCTTTACCTTTTGAACTGGAAAAGATCCATGATGTATTTCATGTAACCATGTTGAGACGATACAGATCTGACCCGTCGCACAGAGTTCAGACTGAAGCCATTAAGATCCAACCTGATCTGACATATGAGGAAGAACCAGTGGAGATTCTGGACAGAGAGATAAAAGAACTCCGGAATAAGAAAATACTGCTAGTGAAGATACTCTGGAGGAACCATAATGTAGAAAAAGCTACATGGGAGAGCGAAGAAGTGATGCAATAGCAATATCCACAACTATTTGAATAAGGTAAATTTCGTGGATGAAATTTCTTAAGGGGGGAAGAATTGTAACACCCCTAATTTTCTGTAATTATGAAAAGTATATTATTTTCATGGTGTATTGGGATGATAATGAGTCCAATTGAATATTGGTGAAGTCAATTTGGTAATTGGATAGATGTGGAATATTTTTGGAATAATTATTGAGATGAAATGTGATTAAGAGTAAATTTGTGCTATTGTAGGATTTTAAAAAGTTCAAGGGAGTAAATGGTAATTAGGAAGATATTTATATAATATATATATATGTATGTGAGTGTGTGCGTGAGTGTTCACACACAAGGAAAACCTATTAAAAAATAAAATAAAAGTAGAGAGATCGCAGATCGCGTGAGAGAAAGAACAAAAGAAAGAAGAAAAAAAAAAACAAGAAGAAAGAAGAGAGAAGAGGAGAGAGAAAGAAGAGAGAAAAAGGAAAGAGAAGAAGAAGGAGAAAGAAAGTAAAGTTGGTCCAGAAGAGTTTTGTGTTCAGAATAACATTTCAGATTTGGTGATACTATTTTCGTATTTTTCAGATTTTTCAGAAATTTTCGGAATCGTTATATTATATTGTTTTTAATTTATTTGAGATATATGGATTATGATATGTTGTTTGAAATTGATTTTGGGATAATTTGGTATATATATTGTTTGTAATAAATTGATTTTGAATATATATATATATATATATATATATATATTGTTACTGATTTGGATTACATGTATTTGGAATATATTCTGGATCCGTAATATTGTTTATGAAAAATATTCTGAATTAATTTTCGATATGTTTTGATTATAGTAATATTACGGAGAATATTATTAAAATATATATTATTTTGCGATTTGTTTTGAAAAGTGATTCTGGACATTTGGATTTACGATATACAATTGCATGAGATTTTAAATATGATTTGAAGCAATTTCTGATTCAGAAATATTTTCGGAAACGAGTTTGTAATTTGCTTGTATATGTATTTTGATGTGATTCGAATTCCGGAAATATGTATACTGATTTGGATATGATTTTAGAATTTAAATTGACGATTCTATTCTGAACGAATTATATGATTTTCAAAAAATGATTTGGCTCTGATATATGTAGACATAGATATGGATATAGGAGATTGACATGTCAATTGGGTTCTCTGAGTAGTACTACGCCTATATGTTATGATAGAGGTACCACCCTTTACGGGTTGGAAAATTTGATTTGGGATACGCAGTGGGTCCTCCGTTGGTATCCAACTCTGATATATATATGGGATACGCAGCGGGTCCTCCATTGGTATCCAACTTTGTTCTGTATAGCCCGTAATCCAGTCTGAAAAGTATACTTAGTATATCAGGAGCCTGAAATGGAATTAGAAATGTAATATGATATGTACATGATTTGAGATGAGAAATGAATTGATTTGGTATTATTATGTTTTCATAAGATATTTATCCTGATTTTCGATGAATTTATTGATAATTGCTTCAAAATGATATTTGTTTAAGTTTTTCGATGGATTTGTATATTCAAAATGTTATTTGATTTGAAACGTATTTTATATTATAAGTGGAAATATAGTTTTTTGTACACCCACTAAGCTATATGTTTAGCGTGTTGAGTTTTCTCACACACAGGTAAAAGAATTGTTGAAGGGGACAAGGATCAGAAAGAGTAGAATCTGCTGGGATAGTGTTCGGAGTCACATCACTCCTGCATTTTTGGTAGCCCACTACATATTTGATGTTTTATATGTATTATATCGGTATGCATGGACAATAATGTTTTTATAAATATTTGAAATGGTATTTAGTTTTTATGTACGTTTTGTAAAGTTTTGTAATATTTGGGCCCATGGATTTTAATGCTTTTGAAGTTGAAAATTTATAAGTATTTTGATATAATTTGTTTTGGTAAGTCGTACCGGTTATGGAAGGGTGCGCAATTTGATTTGATTGTGGATTTTATGAATTGTGAAAACAAGTTTTGAAAAGTCAGAAAAATAGAGGAAACTCTGGTGAAATTTTCATAAAATCTTTTTGGACCATAATTTAAATATTTATTCGGATTATTACTTAAAGTTCCTGTTTTGAAATTTATTTTTCGTATACGGTAGCGCTCCCCGATTTTGTCCGAGTGAATTCGGATCGGGGGGTGTTACAATTTCCCTTATTGCTACCTGGTTTGTGTGGGGCGTCAAGTTCATGTCGTACTACATGGAGGTCTTAATCCGAATGTATATCGTACTACATAAAGGTCTTATACCGAGCCTGTGTCGTACTACATAGATGTCATTCCACTTTTAGACTCTGGGCCTGGTCTTTGAGATATACTTTGGGCTTTTGGGCTGGATCCTTGCTTATATTTTGGGCCTGACATATTTTGGCTACTACAGTTAGTAGCATTAATTTATATACTCATAATTGGAATGTTTGTACAAAAATTTACATGCTTTTAAAAGTTTTTTATGATTCAACTAAAACTTTATCCGGTATATATTATTCAACTTCACATTTATTTTTATGTGAAGCCATTAATATTGTATGTGCACTTAATGAATGTGCACAACTATTAGAACTAACTGCATGTATTAGTGCAATGTGAGATAAATGGTTAAATTATTATAGGAACATTCCTGCGATTTATACAGTTACCTCCGTTTTTGACCCTAGGTGTAAATTTGATAGTTTGTATGAATATTTTACTTTTTATTATCAATCTTTAAGGCTAGCAAATATGGATATTAGTGCTTTATATAATAATGTTAGGCAATTATTTTATTCAATATATGACGAATATTGTTCTATATACAGTCCCTCGCTAAACATTCGTGTTCAGCAATTGGAACCAAGCGGAAGTGGTAGTACTAGTAGTCATTCTCATTTTCGCTTTCCGTCCACATTAAGGAAGTTAGGGTCAAGCGTGCTGACCAAAAAATGAAGGGCCTAGGGGAGTTCGTCTTTATCAACCTATGTTTCAAAGATTGATGTTGACATAAACACTTCTTTTGAGTTTTTGGAAAGCGAAGACTTTAACATCCTATATTGGTGGAGGGAGAACGAAACTGACTTTCCCGTTTTAGCTTTCATTGCCAAATAAATTTTTGGAACCCCTGTCTCGACCGTGGTAGTCGAAGATGAATTTAGTGCAGGTGGCATTGTTCTCGACGAGAAATGAGCATTGCTTAGTCCTGTCTCAATCCAGATCCAGGTCTGTGTTGACGACTGGACTAAGGCCTCATACCAGCAACAGGAAATGGATTTGGTGTCCAACGACAATGACTTCTTCAACACCAACGACGATATAACGGCCACCGAAGGTATAAGCGACGATTGATCACCTCTAGAACATAACAGGTAAAAGAACTACGTGGGCTTTGATTCCTTCCAAAGGATACGTAGACAGCTTAATTGAGGTAAAATTTAGTGCAAACCTTAATTTTTTATTTATTTTTTAAATATTTTTTTTAATTTATAGTTTTATGATATTATCATAATTTTATTTTCACCCAGTACCCACTTTTAATTTTTTCAAATTTTTATTAATTTAATTTAATTTCTTATTTTTTTTAAAATGAGAGGGCCGGTTTCGGTTAGGAAACTGGCGATTGAACTGCTGATTCTCTAAAATCGAAGGAGGAACCGTAACCATGGTTCCTCCTCCGGCTCTAACCGGAATCGGGACCGGGACCCCCACGTAGTTCTTTTACAGTAGCTAGTGTAATCCTAAACAAGCTAGCTCTAGTTTCAGCTTCCTCAACATAAACACAACTCTTAGGAAAAACAGCAGATTTTGCAATTGACAGTGTTTAGCTTGTAAGGATTGTTTGAAGGTGGCTTCCACCTATCATCAGGCTTTCTTAAACATGAACATGATTATGATTATCTAAAATTGGCAAAAGATGTTGCGTGGAAAAAGTTGCATGATTATAACAAGATATGCAAAATTATATATTAACCGATCGCCTGCATCAGTAATCTGAAAATAGCCCAGTTCCACTCGACAAGAATAATAGAATTACCGGAGGTGATTTTTCAAGATGAATTAGATGATGATATTTTTTTTCTCTTATTATCATTTTCCTTTTCGACATATAAGATTTTTTTTTTCCACTTTTAAGCTTAAACAAAAAGGAGAATCTTTAAAGCATAGATCTCATATTGTTGCATAGAGACAAATTATATAAAATCTCACTAACACAAATATTTTTACATTAATGGGAGAAAGATTTTGATTGAACATCTTAATACAGCGAAATTCAATAAAATAGAAACTTGTTTTGTACCGTTGAAAGATTACATTGATCTTGTTATGTCTTGTTCTTTTGTATGTCTTTTCCTATATTAATTATTATTTCTGTTGTTTTGAACTTCATCTTCCTTTTTTTAATAAAATTTAACTGTTAGCTTTTTTCAGCTACCTAGGACAAGGATTAATGTTATACCTTCACAGCTTGTTGACAACGCTCTAAGCTAATACAAATTATATAATGAGTTTTCACAAATTGCAAGAAAAGAATGTCTCCTTACTCTTTTTAGCTAGGAAACAGAGACAATGATATCATGTTTGTAAACTCGAACCATCAATACCACCAAACTCAAATAAGTAAACTCTTAGTTGCTGATAATGTATCTGGGTTTGGTACAGCTTCCACCAGCTGCAGACACGCTGATCAAGATCTTGATTCCTATATTGACAATCAAAGTCTAGAGCTCAGAGCATTTATTCGACTTCAGGTACAGCTGTTTGATTCCTACACAATCTTAATCTGTTTTTTAGTTGATTGAAGTTGGTGACCCTTTTTCATGAAAACTATCTGTGATCTCCCAGAATCAGAAACTACGGGCGATGGTGGGTTTGATTATGGAGAAGCAAATCCTGAGAAAAGTAGAAGAAAAGGAAAGAGAGTTGGAGAGAGCCAAGAGAGTGAGAAGAGAACTGGAAGAGAAGATGAAGCAGAAGAGTGAAGAGTGAAGAGAATCAAATGTGGTTCAACGTCGCCAAACAAAGTGAAAGCAGTCTCTAGTACAGCTTCTGCTTTACAACAACGATGATGGCAATAATAATAACCATAACCATGCAATTGAAGGGTTTGGGGAGACAAATGGAGAAGATGATATTGATGATGAGCAGTCTCCGATACAACAACTGATCAAGAATTGTAAGGGTCGCGGCGGAGGTGATGTATCGGTTCTGGTGCTGCCCTGTCGTCACCTATGTCTCTGTAAACATTGCGAGTTTCGATTCAACTGTTGTCCTTGTGGGTCCCCCTCAAATGGTGGGGCCCAGAACATTGAAAACAAAAAAACACAAAAGACAAAGGTTATACAGCTATTTTTTAAACTTTTCAAAATTGATTTGGTATGATTTCTGAATTGCGGTGGCAAATAGCGAAATTGGTAGGCGCTATTCGCCGTGGATCAACCCTCCTATCCATCTACTCGTTGGTTAGGTCATTCACTCAAGGGTACTGGGGATGTTGACTCAACGGAATCAGCCTGCGGGTAGAAATCGGATAAAATCCCCCTATAATTTGATGTATTCGTTAAAATTTACCCTCTAGTTTTATTAATGGCCAAAATTCCCCTATAGTTTGGTTTATTCGTCAAAATCCCCCCTGCCGTTAGTTTTAATTACTAAAATACCATTAACCGTTAACTTTTCAGTTAGTAATATTATTAAAATACCCTTCTGATTTAATATATTAGTCAAAAGTTTCCCATAGTTTCATTTATGATCAAAATCACCCCTATAATTTCATTTTATTGTCAATTTTTCCCTGACCTCAGTTTTAATTGTAAAAATACTTTTAACTATTAATTTTATGTTAAAAATTTGGCATCAAGGATATAAAGGTAAATATCTGTATAAATTAAATTAAAATATTTTAATTTATAATATTAATGAATCTCTAAGGTCCATAATATGATGACATAAGAGATCAAATATAAAAATTTAAAAATTTAAAAAACGTTGGATCTTCACAGTCTATAACACAATTTTTTTTAAAAAAAAATTTCAAAAAATTTAAAATAATTAAAAATAAAAAGATGAATCTCCATCGTCCATTTCCATATTATCATGGATATTAGAGATCAAATTTACAATATTAAAATTTTTTAAAAAATTGGATCTCCACCGTACATAGATGAACGGTGCAGATCACAAATACAATTTATTTAAAAAAATTACCAAATTTTTTTAAAAAAAATTAAAAAGTTAAAAATAAAAATATTAATCTCTACCATCCATCTCTATATTACGATGGACATTAGAGATCAAATCTAAAAAATTAAAAAATTAAAAATTTATAAAATAAAAAAATTAGATCTCCACCGTCCATCAAAATTTAAAAATTAAAAAAGTTGGATCTCCACCATCCATAGATGAGCGGTGGAGACGGTGGAGAAATTTTTATTAAAAAATTACAAAAAAATAAAAAATAATTAAAAATAAAAAGATGGATTTCCATCATCCTCAATATTATAATGGACATTAGAGATAAAATTTTAAAAACTTAAAAATTTTAAAAAAATTGAATCTTTACCGTCCATAAATGGACGATGGATATCATAAATACAAAATTTTTAAAAAATAATTACCAAATTTTTTTAAAAAAAACGACGGATCTCCATAGATGGATAGTAGAGAATATAAACACAAAATATTTTTTTTAAAAGATAAAAATTATAAAAAATTAAAAATTAAAAATTAAAAATTAGACCTCCACGTCCATCTCCTTAGATTTTAAATTTTAAAATTATTAATATTTTATATTTGATCTCTAATGTCATCATATGATGGACCGTAAAGATTTATTAATATTATACATTAAAATATTTTAATTTAATCTATATAAATATTTACCTTTATACCCTTGGTGCTCTAAAATTTTTAACGTAAAGTTAATGGTTAAACATATTTTGGTAATTAAAATTGATGGTAGGAGAAAAATTGACTATAAAATAAAATTATGGGGGTGATTTTGATTATAAATGAAACTATGAGAAACTTTTGACTAATATATTAAATCATAAGGGTATTTTAATAATATTACTAACTGAAAAGTTAACGGTCAATGGTATTTTAGTAATTAAAACTAACGGCAGGGGGGATTTTGACGAATAAACCAAACTATAGGGGGGATTTTGGCCATTAATGAAACTAGAGGGGGGATTTTAACGAATACATCAAACTACAGGGGAAATTTTAATAATATCCCTAAATTGAATCCTCCTCAGCATTCAATTTGCATCGATCAGTGAGTGAGTTGAGAGAAATCTCAAAGAGAGATATTTGAGAAAGAAAGCCTCAGAGGAAAAATTAGAGAGTTTTTTGAGAGAAAATATTTGGAGCCAATTTGTGAAGTTCTATCCACAAATTGAAGTTACAGTGTTATTGTAATTTTGTGTGAAATCCACCTAAGGGTGAAGTTTGTAATCTCATTATTGTTATAGTAGAAGTTTTAAGCGGCCTACGGGTCCCGTGGTTTTTACCTTCATTTGGAGAGTTTTCCACGCTAAAAATCTTTGGTGTTATTTTTGTCCTATTTTTGGTTTGGAAAATTATCCTGGGATTGTGGAATTTATTTTTCAGTATCCAATTTATTTCCCAACAAAGTGGTATCAGAGCGCCGATTGAATTCCAGTCTGTTAAGATATCAGATTCTCTAGAAAATTCTTAGTATGCTCTGTGGTTGCAGTATTATCTGATCTTCCACATCAGAAAAAAATTGTTCTTGAGTCTATCCTGATTTTGTGATTGGTGGTAGTAAGTGTGGTGGTTTGAAAATGCATGTCTAGGAAACGTTCTGGCTAGGAAAGACTTGGTATTTAAGTGTGTCCGTTGTGACCCATCTCTCTTTCCTGAGCACTTACCTGGTGTACTATTCACGACTACGTGTACTATTCACACATTCATAGGGTACTATTATCAGAGTGCGACTCACACATACGGAGTACTGTTCATACATACTGAAGTACTATTCACACATACGGAGTACTATTCACATATTACTATTCATCACCATAAAAGTATCAAGCTCGGCGAAACCTGTTGACTAGCGATCCAGATGGAGGAGAGCATAGGCAATATGATCAAGTTGACTGCATTTAATTATGCAGTATAGAAGCCTAAGATGGAGGATCTTTTATACATTAAGGATCTGTGGAAGCCGATTGTAATGCCGAAGGAGAAAACCGTGACTACAACTTCGATGGATACTAACAAAAAACCCAGCACTTCGAAGTCCACATCAGACACTGACTGGATTGTGTTGAACCGAAAGTGTGCTGCTCAAATCAGACAATGGATCGACAGGAGCATTTTCCAAAATTTTGCTAATGAACATGATGCTTACGTTCTTTGGTAAAAGTTAGAGAAGATGTATGCAAGGACAACTGCACAAAATAAAGCTAATCTGATGCGACGATTAGTCAACTTGAAGTATAAAGACGGAAGCAGCATGTCAGAACACATGAGCGAATTCCAAGGCATCGTAGAGCAACTCAACTCTATGAAAATGACTGCAGATGACGAGTTGCAAGTATTGTTGATGTTGAGTTCTCTACCCAAAAGCTGGGATACTCTGGTTGTGTCAGTTAGTAACTCCGCTCCTGATGGCAAGCTTACTATGGACATGGTAAAAGACAGAATGCTTAACGAAGAGTCTCGACAAAAAGACGAAGGGCATACCCCTGAAAATGAAGCACTTGTTACAGAGAAACAAGGCAAGCAAGAATGGAGGGGAAGGAGTAAAGGTAGAAATCCCCATAACCAAAGTCAGCAAAGAGGACGGTTAAAATCCAGATCAAGGCATGACAAGAAGTGTCATCACTGCGGTAAGCTCGGACACTTCATTCGAGAATGTCGAAAGTGAAAAGCGGAACGATCCAAAAATCAGGATGCACAAACCCGAACAAATGACACAGCAACTATCACAGAAGAAGTTGTCATTGTTCAAGATGATGATTATGTCAATCTTGCAAGTCAAGACTCTACATGGGTAGTTGACTCAGGTGCTTCCTATCATGTTACCTCACGATGAGATTTCTTCTCATCTTATGCTCAAGGTGATTTTGGACAAGTGAGGATGGGAAATGATGGTGCGTCCAAAATTATCGGCATCGGCAATATTCATTTAGAAACTAACCTTGGATGCAGGTTACTTTTGAAAGATGTGAGGCATGTTCCTGATATCCGTCTTAATTTGATCTCCACTGGAATGCTTGATGACGATGGCTACAATAATTACTTTGGTGAAGGAAAATGGAAGCTTACCAAAGGCAACTTGGTAGTAGCAAAAGGCAAGAAAGATACATCACTCTACCACACAGAAGCCAAGCTCTGTAAAGGAGAAGTAAATACCACCAGGAAAGAAGTTCCCACCGAGGTATGGCATAAGCGGCTCGGCCATATGAGTGAAAAAGGTCTCAAAATTCTTTCTAAGAAGGAGCTCTTGCCAGGAATGAAAGGTATATCCTTACCTACTTGTGTTGATTGTATTATGGGAAAACAACACAGAGTTGCATTTCGTAGTTCCCCACCATCTAGAAAAGCGAATATTCTAGATTTAATACACACAAATGTCTGCACAATGAGTTGCAAGTCACAAGGAGGTGCTACTTATTTTGTGACTTTTATTGATGACCATTCTAGAAAAGTGTGGGCCTTTGCTTTGAAAACTAAAGATCAAATGCATGAAGTTTTCAAGCAGTTTCATGTGAAAGTTGAAAGAGAAACTGGTAGACGTTTGAAATGTGTACGTCCAGACAATGGCGGTGAGTACCGTGGAACATTCGAGGAGTACTGCAGAAGTTTTGGCATCAGGTTAGAAAAATCAGTACCAAAGACACCTCAACACAACAGTGTCGCAGAGAGAATTAACAGAACCATTTGTGAGAAAGTAAGATGTATGCTCTCAAATGCAAAACTGTCGAATTCCTTTTTGGGGGGAGGCAATGAGAACCGCAATCGACTTAATCAACCTTTCTCCATCAGTTCCATTGAGCTATGATGTACCAGAAAGAATTTGGACGAGAAAAGACGTTTCTTATAAACATTTAAAAGTATTTGGCTGCAGAGCATTTGTCCACATCCCAAAAGACGAGAGGTCCAAGTTGGATGGAAAAGCTAAGCAGTGTATCTTTGTAGGATATGCCCATGAAGAATTCGGCTATACACTTTGGGATCTTGTTAATAAAAGGATCATCAGAAGTAGAGACATGGTATTTCTTGAAGATCAGACGATCGAGGATTTTGAGAAACCCGAGAAGCCACAGTCAGACGAAACTCCAGTTAATCTAGAACCAGTCTCTCCACCAACAAATCCTGATGACAGGGGAGCTACACCAGATACTGATGATGTTCATCCATCAGCTCGCAGTATGGAACCAGAACAAGTCCAACTAGAAGCACAGTTAAGGAGATCCACCAGAGAGCGACAACCAAGTCATAAATATTCTCCTAACGAGTATATGATGCTCACTGACGGGGGAGAACCAGAAGTTATGATGAAGCTATTATTGACCAGCACAAGACTGAGTGGTTAAAAGCCATGCAGGAAGAAATAAAATCCCTACATGAGAACCACATATTTGACTTGGTGTGTAGTCCTCAAAAATCGCTCGGGGACACGGGACACTACAACCTGCAAAGAGAGAACGCACGTGACCCGCAGGACGTCTGGGACACCGGGGTGGTGCCGACCAAAGTCACTCTGACGGTCAAGTTAGCAAGTGCTAATAAATATGTATACTGGTAAATAATGATAAATGAAGGATGCTTCCTGTATTGTTTATGATCGAGGCCTCCTTGATCAGAGGAGGTGCGAGGTCGGAGGGTAATCGGAGAAGATCAACAATGGCCGGAGGGTGTAGTTTTTGGATTAATAATCTCTGGATCTTAGTTTTTCCGGGGATCCCCTTTTTATGAGGGATTATCCTCCTCTTTATAGGAGACTGATACTTCTCCCTTTTGAGGGCTCCCATCATTCTCTCTTCCCTGTTTTCCACTAAGAAAGCATCTGGGTGCTTCTTTTGATGGGACTGCCATCGAGTGTCATTATGGCTTTGTAGGACCCTTTCCAAAGTAGATCACAATCTGGTCTCCCTCGGAGCTACGGATATGCTATGTCGTACGACATGTAGGTTTCTTGTCAATCTGGACCATGATTGCATGATATGTAGTACCGTCGTACTACATGAGAGAGCTTCATGTCGTACGACATGGTCTTCGTACTGATCCATCGTCGTACTACATGAGTGCTTCATGTCGTGCGACATGGTCTTCGTACGGGTACGTCTACTTGAGGGTGCTTCATGTCGTGCGACATGGTCTTCGTACTGGTCCACCGTCGTACTACATGAGAGTGTTTCATGTCGTGCGACATGGTCTTCGTACTGGTCCACCGTTGTACTACATGAGAGTGTAGTCCCACTTTTAGCTCTGGGCTTTTGTCTTTGGGACATACTTTAGGCCAGACATATTTTGGCTACTACAGTTTGCCCCCAAATGCATTGGATTTAGAAAAGCCAAGGGGTTTGCATCGTACGACATGTAGACATGGATATGTATGTGTGAATTTTAAAACTGGTTTCATATTGTCGCACGACCTTGTCCTTCTGAGGGAATGTATCAGTGTTTGTGAGTAGATGACAACGCGTAAGTTTTGCCATTGTCGTACGACAATGTCTCTTAGAGAAGGAACGGTTGGTCTTCAAATGACTCCTCGATATCTGCGCCGAAATAAATGCGGTCTTTATGGGCAGCGTGCATACTTTGGCCAATGATAGGTTATGGGAGTATGTGTCCAATGTGAAGCTGACACGTCAGCACATGCTTCTTTTTAGTTGCCGCCCTTCCTCTTTCTTCTTCATTTCAATTTTTTGCCTTCTCTCTATTTTTCTTTCTCTCTCTAGAACCAGTCGCCGCGTTTCCTGTTCCCGGCGTCTTTGCTGCTTGTTTTTGGTCCCTTTCCACGTCTATTCCGGCGAATCTGTGGTCGTTTCTATTCTATTCTGGTAAGTTTTTCTTTTCTCTTTATTTGTTTCTAGTATTATGCATTTCTGTTTCTGGGTTCTTTTTTGTGTTCTTCGAATAGCTTTTGAGAAGAACTTGAAAAAATTGTTTTAGATTGAAAAATAAGACTTAGGTTTACGTATAACCTGTTTGTAGAGTCGAGGTTGCACGATAGTAGCCAAGACGTATAGGTCGCACGACCTTCTTAACAGTCTTGGGAGCTGATATTAGGTCGTGCAAGGTCTTTGGTTTAGGTTATAATTACTAACCGTTGGCTACTGTCGTTCGACTTGTAGGTTTTGATGTCGAGTCGAGGTGATGAGAGTCCTCCCAGTACCTCTGGGTGTGGATACGACGATCCAATAGATCTGTCGTACGACTCATGGGGGGAGTCGGAGGCAGCAAGTGCTGAGGTGACAGTGGCGTCAACGTCGTACGACACTGTGACTGTCTCTCTCGCGGGTACATCGCGCGTGACGGACGACATTCCCATGGGGATTCCGTTAGTCGAGCTACCGGGCGACGCAGCTGGCCCATGTCCAATGGGACCTAGTAGGCCACTAGGCTTGCTATTGAATAACCCAGCAAGCGTTCTAACTGAGGACGACATCATGCGCCTCCGATTTAGTTATGGCATACCCGATGGTGTCGCACTGAGGGCGCCATATAAGGAGGAGAGGCCAGATTGGGACGTCCCAGGATGGACCTGTTTCTATAAGTTCCCGTTTCAGCGGGTTGGATTCAGGTTACTAGTAGTCGGACTACTGAGGAAAGTGCTTGATCACTTTGAGCTTGCCCCAGGGCAGCTGATGCCCAATAGTTGGAGGATCCTGCTGGCGCTCGAGCTGTTGTGTACGAGGGAGGGAATAGTGTTCGAGCTACCTGATCTGTTCTACTCGTACACCGTGCGGGAGCACGACACAGAAAAAGGGCGCTATAACTTGAACCTTCGGCCCAATAGAACTCACCTTATCACGGAGTTAACGACAAATGATAGGTTGTGGAAGGACAGGTATTTCTTTGCGAGGGGCCTACTTGTTGATTGGCCTCTCGGGGATACTGTTGTTCGTGCGACCTGGTCTAAGGCTGGTGGGTCTTTATTTTAGTCTCGTCGTACGACTGTCTTTTGTTTTTATTTTTACTAACTCTCTTTATTTGTTTTGTAGTGAACACAGGAGCACCTCAAGCAGTTGTTGGATTAACGTGTGTGACGCGTACGGAGAAGGTGCTGTCGTACGACGTCAAGGAGAGGAGTTGGAGGAGTATATTGGCGAAGGAAAATCTGCGGCCAAGTCACCTCTGGAAGTTCAGTGTGATCAACGAGCCAGGTACCCCCTACCCTGCATTCAAAAACTTAGTGGAGTTTGTCAGGGTCAGACATTGTGTCGAGCGACTGTACGGCACACGATTTCTGACTCCAATCTCATACGTCGAGCGACGATTTGCAGTTGATATTATGGCTGGAGAGATCGCCGCGCCTGCTGCTGATGATGCGATGAGGAGGCTGAGGGAGAAAAGGAAGGGAAAGAAGAAGGCTCAGTCGAGCGACCAAACGGCTTCCACTCCTCCACCTCCTCCATCGAGTCGAGCCAAGACTTCCCTTGATGTTTCTTCAACTGGAAAGAAACAGAGGAGGGAGGATTCTACTTTGGGGGTCGACGCGTCGGTCGACCTTGTCTTCCCGCAGGATGCCTCTGCGTATTCTGATGTTGAGTCGATCCTTCCCCAAGTCGAGCGACTGCTGTTGCCCGAAGACAAGAATCGCTTGAAGGAGATGGGCCTCTCCCAAGCTGCTGATTGGGGCCTTGGCCACCTTTTCTAGGTATGGTCGTACGACCGATATTTATATATATTTGAGTACTTTGAATTTCTCTAAGTGTTTTTGTTTGGTATACATTTCTTGTAGGCTCTTCAGTCTCATGTTCATCGAAAGGAGGAGCTGGGCCTTGCCCTTAAGAAGGTGAGGGAGCTGAAGGCAAGCAATCAGAGCCTCAAGGCTGACAACGACAAGTTAAAGGCTTCGAATGTTGAGGCCAAGAAGACTGCTCTTGAGGCCTCGAGTCGTGCGGTAGAGGCTACCCTGGAGTTGAACAAGCTGAAGTCGAGCGTCGACTTGCTGGAAGCCAAGCTGAAGGCTAAGGAGGCGGACTACGACTCCCTGTACCACAAGGCCGAGGATAACGTCCTCAACGCGGTCATTAAGACTCGTGCAGATTTGATGAGAGAGTACAGGGACGGTCGTGCGACTGAATGGAAGGTTGATAGCTGGATCGCCGATCATGAGGAGCTGTCGCGCTTTGATGAAGATGAAGCTGATGACAAACCTGTTGGTGAAGAGCCTATCCTTCCTCCTCCAGAAGGTTCGACCGTCGTAGCCTTGGTTACTCAGCCGACTGGAGAGTATGATGATCTTGCCCCATAAGGGGTTGTAAAATGCTTTGTTGAACGATTTTTTTTTTTGGCGCTCTGTCGAACGATATTTTTAATATATGATGTATGTTAATTTTCTTTGATGTCGTACGTCTTTCATGATGGTAATGCGTTTTTTATTTATGACTTAAAATTCGGACCGTGTGATCCTTTGGAGATGGAAACCGTGAATGTTAGGTCGTGGTCCATGACCTTGAATGCGGGTCATGTGACCGTAATGAGATGAAGACCTTGAATGCAGGTCGTGGTCCATGACCTTAAATGCGGGTCATGTGACCGTTTAGAGATGGAGATCTTGAATGCAGGTCGCGGTCCATGACCTTGAATGCGGGTCGTGTGACCGTTTGGAGTTGGAGACCTTGAATGCAGGTCGCGGTCCATGACCTTGAATGCGGGTCGTGTGACCGTTTGGAGATGGGGACCTTGAATTTAGGTCGCGGTCTATGACCTTGAATGCGGGTCGTGTGACCGTTTGGAGATGGAGATCTTGAATGCAGGTCGCGGTCCATGACCTTGAATGCGGGTCGTGTGACCGTTTGGAGATGGAGATCTTGAATGCAGGTCGCGGTCCATGACCTTGAATGCGGGTCGTGTGACCGTTTGGAGATGGAGACCTTGAATGCAGGTCGCGGTCCATGACCTTGAATTCGGGTCATGTGACCGTTTGGAGATGGAGATCTTGAATGCAGGTCGCAGTCGAGTTTTGTTGCAGACTTTACTTTTTATGATATTGAATTGCCCCAGTTGGAGGGTGTAACTTCTTAGTTGCACGCTACAACTTTGATTAAGTATGTAGAGTGACAAAGTTCGAAATATATATATATATTTTAAAACTGATATTGTTTTAGATGGCATGCTTTCCAGCTGTTGCCGATCTCCATGCCATCTGTACATCGTAGTTTATAGGCTCCATGTCCAAATACATTGGTGATTTGGTATGGTCCCTCCCACGTAGGACCGAGTTTGCCTGCTCCTTTTTCCTTTGTATTTTGGAAGACGCGGCGAAGGACCCAATCTCCAATATCGAATGACTTGAGACGAATGTTTCTGTTGTAATGGCGGGCGACTCTTTGTTGGTATACGGCCAATCTGATTGCGGCCTTGTCGCGAAGCTCGTCGATTGTGTCAAGTTCGTTCAGCAACTCTCTGTCGTTTGATTCTTCTGTCGCGTGTTGTATCCTATAAGAAGGGTAGTCAACCTCTGTTGCTATGATGGCCTCTGAACCGTAAGATAGAGAGAATGGTGTTTCGCCTGTTGATGTTCTGACCGTCGTACGATAAGACCATAGCACACCTTGTAGCTCGTCGGCCCACTTCCCTTTGTATTAGTCGAGTCGCTTCTTGAGGGTGGACATGATTGTCTTGTTGGTGGATTCTGCTTGTCCGTTAGCTTGAGGGTATTTTGGGCTTGAGTAGCTCAGTTTGATGTTCCACTTGTCGCAAAAGTCTTGGAAATCGTATGAGATGAATTGTGAGCCATTGTCGGTGACTATTTCCTTTGGAACTCCGTAGCGGCATATGACATTTTTTCAAATAAAGCTTTTTACCTCGGAGTCTTTGATTCTCACATATGACTCGGCTTCGACCCATTTTGTGAAGTAGTCGGTCACGGCTAGCATGTAGACCTTGCCTCCGGTAGCAACGGGCATCTTCCCTACTATGTCCATTCCCCACTTCATGAAGGGTCATGGTGCTGAGATGGGGTGGAGTCTTTCTGGGTGTTGATGTGAAACGTGGGCGAAATGCTGACACGGGTCGCATCTTTTGACGAGGTCGTGCGACTCGGACCGCATTGTGGGCCAGTAATATCCAGCCGTGATTGCTCTATTGGCTAGGCTTCTCCAGGCCGAGTGGTTCCCACATTGTCCCTCGTACAAGTCCTTGAGTACTTGCCGAGCTTCGATTGGGTTGATACACTTGAGGTAGGGCCCGGAGTAGGATCGCTTGTAAAGTTGACCCTCTATTATGAAAAATCGGGCGGCCTTGACCTTAATTCTTCGTGTTTCTATTTTGTCAGATGGGAGGGTGTCGTCCCTCAAGTAGTCATAGATCGGGGTGATCCAAGTTGGCTCGTCCGAAATTGGCTTGATTTCGAGCTTTGTTGGCTTCCACACAGCTGGCCATTGGACAAACACCATGGGAATGGTTCGTTCAATCGTGGTATCGAGTGCGGATCTAAGATTGGTGAGTGCGTCAGTATGCGTGTTTTTGGATCTGGGTATTTGCTCGATGTCGAATGACTCGAATGAAGTTTGTAGCTCCTTTACCAAGGTCAACTAGGACGACATTTTCAAGTCCCGAGCTTGATAGGACCCCTGCAATTGTCTCACAATTAATTGGGAGTCACTACGCACCTTTATTCGCTCGACGCGTAAGTCCTTTGCCAAGGTGAGCCCGGCTATGAGGGCTTCGTACTCGGCTTCGTTGTTGGTGGTTTTGAATCCGCATCGGATGGACCTCTCGACGACGTGTCCCGCAGGGGAGACAAGTACTATCCCTAGTCCACTGCCTCTAGCGTTACTTGATCCGTCAACTGCTAAACTCCATTCCTCCTTTAGTGTGTCGCGCGACATGGTGCAAAGTTCCTCCTCCGCTCGTTGTAGAATCCCAGGCGTGAAGTCTGCTATGAAGTCCGCTAGCACTTGCGACTTGATCGTCGTGCGAGGTTGGTAGTTGACGTCGTACTCGCTTAGCTCCACGGCCCATTTCACTAGATGGCCGGACAGTTCGGGTTTATGTAGGACGTTCTTCAAGGGGAAGGCAGTGAGTACACTAATAGTGTGGCATTGGAAGTACGGCCGTAATTTCCTTGCGGCTGTGACTAGCGCGAGGGCCAATTTCTCAAGTTGGGTATACCTTGTCTCTGCGTCGAGTAGGGTCTTGCTGACGTAGTACACGGGGAGTTGTTTAACATCCTCCTTCCTTATTAGTACCGCGCTAACGGCCGTTTCGGATACAGCGAGGTAGAGTAGGAGGGTCTCTCCTTCCTTAGATTTGGATAGGAGATGTGGGTTTGCTAGGTACCTTTTTATGTTTTGGAATGCATCATCGCTTGTTTGATTCCAATCAAATGACTTGCTTTTTCTTAAAGCGTCGAAGAAAGGCTTACATTTTTCGGATGACTTTGAGATGAATCGGTTGAGGGCCGCGAGCCGTCCGGTCAGCTTTTGTACGTCCTTGATGCTTTTGGGGGATCTCAGATCCATGACGGATCGGAGTTGATCCGGGTTGGCCTCGACGCCCCTCTTGGTTACTAAATAGCCAAGGAACTTTCCTGATGAAACCCCGAAGGAACATTTGGTTGGATTAAGCTTCATCCCATATTCGTCGATGATGTCGAACGACTGCCGGAGGTGGTCGAGGTGTTGATCTGCTACTAATGATTTTACTAGCATGTCATCGATATAGACCTCCATAGTCTGTCCGAGCATGGTTACGAACATTTTGTTGACTAATCTTTGGTAGGTTGCCCCAGCGTTCTTGAGGCCGAACGGCATCACTTTGTAGCAAAAAATGCCGCGCTCCGTGATGAAAGAAGTCTTCTCTTGGTCGTCCGAATGCATAAGGATTTGGTTGTAACCGGAGAATGCATCCATGAAGCTCAATAGTTTGTGGCCGGCTGTAGCGTCCACCATCATGTCGATATGTGGAAGAGGGAAGGAATCCTTCGGACAAGCCTTGTTGAGGTCTGTGAAGTCGATGCAAACTCGCCACTTCCCATTCTTTTTCTTCACTACTACTACGTTTGCGAGCCAGTCTGGGTAATTTACTTCTCTCACTGAGCCAATGTCAATTAGCTTTTGGATTTCTTCATTTATAACTTTGTTGCGCTCGGGCGTGAACTTCCTTCTTTTTTGCTTCACAGGTGGATGATTCAGGTCGACTTGCAACCTATGCACTAGGACTTCTGGGCTAATGCCGATCATGTCTACGTGCGACCATGCGAAGCTGTCGTGTCGTGCCGTCAAGAAGCTGAGTAGCTCTGCTCGGATATTTTGTGGAAGGCGGGATCCGATACTAAATTTGTGGTCTGGGAATTTTGGATGTATGGACACTTCGTCGAGTTCTTCCATATCTGGTCCGTCTTTGTTGGTGGGGTTGCTCTCGCTTTGTAATTGCTATAAGTCGGACGGCCTGTTTTTTAGAGTGTTCTGGTAGCAGTCACGCGAGGTCTTTTGTTGCCCTCGGATCTCGTGGACTCCCCACCTGGTAGGGAAACGGATGACCTGATGATATGTTGAGGGGACTGCCCTCATCTCATGAATCCACGGGCGACCCATGATTATGTTGTAGGACGACAGACAGTCCAGGATGAGGAAACGAGTGTTCAAGTTGACACCTTCCGCGTAAACAGGAAGGGTGATCTCTCCTAGAGTGTTCTTGTGTTCTCCACTAAATCCTACAAGGATTGTGGAGCGACGTACGATGTTACACTCATCAATATGCATCTCTTTTAGTGCGCCGAGGAAGAGTACATTTGTTGAGCTTCCATTGTCCACTAGGATCCGTCTGATCAAACAATTGGCCACCGTCAGTGAGATGACTAGTGCGTCGTGGTGGGGATTGAATAAGTCCATATGCTTATCACTGATTGGGTAGTTATACGTAGGATCTGTTGTACTAGTTCGTTGGACGTCCGTACGACCGGCTTGCCGCGAGTGGCGCTTTGCCTCCGAGTAGATTACTCCATTTACATTTGATCCGCCAGAGATGACATTCACGGTTCTCTCGTATTTGGGAGGCTCCGGTTGAGGGATTGAAACAATGTCGCGCGACCTATCTTTGTTCACAAAAGTTTGCTTACCCCTGTCAGTCAGGAATTCTTTAAGATGACCCTTCTTGACTAGTTCAGCTACTTCCAATCGTAGTGCCACACAATGCTCAGTTCGATGGCCGTGGTCGCCGTGAAATTCGCACCATTTAGAGTTGTCTCTTTGATCCGGCGGGCTCATCATCTTATCTGGCCACCGAACTGATCTACCCATTCCTTTAAGTATGGCGACTACCTCTGCTGGCCTGATGTTCAAAGTATATTCTGGCGTTATATTCTTTGGCCGGATGAACGGCCTTGGTGGTCTGTCGTCGCGCCGTCGCTCGTACCTCATATGGTCGTCCCTTCGGGGTATTGTTGGGTATAGCCCGCTATGTCGGTTGATGATTCGTTGTTCGACCATCCTCTCCGACTTATCTTCCTTGTAGTTCGTTCTACTAGGTTTGTAGTTTACTTCGTCTTCTTCCCATTTTATCTGTGCCCATGCCTTGGCTAGAACGTCTTCCATAGTTTTACAAGGGTACTTGGTGAGCTCCTTGTATAGGTCAGAATCATAGAGCAGACCCTTGCGGAAGGCTGATATGGCTGTCGCCTGGTTGCAATGAGGGATGGACACTTTTTCATGGTTGAACCGGCCAACAAAGTCACGTAGGCGTTCACTCCTCCTTTGGCTGACTGCATAAAAGTCGTCGGATTGTTTTTCTAACTTCCGACTACTAGCAAACTGCTCTACGAAGGTGTCAGTGAGTTGAGCAAAAGAGTTGATGGAAACATTGGGAAGGTTGGTGTACCATTGTAGGGCAGGTCTTACGAGGCTCGAACCGAAACCTTTGCACATACATGCTTCCCTAAGGTCACGCGGGATGGCGGCTGTGAACATCCGTTGTCGATACTGTACAATGTGGTCGTCGGGGTCCGTCGTACCGTCGTACTGCTTTATACCTGGAAAGTTGAACTTCCTTGGCATCTCCACCAATGCTATTGTGTCGACGAAGGGAGAGTCGACTATTGGCAGCACTTTTCTTTATAGGAGTGGGCATTCCCGGAATGCGTTGGATGAGTGCTTCCATCTCTGTGAACCTTCGTGCCAAGTCCCGGTTAGCCAAGGTTGGCTCGGTACTTACTCGGTTTGGGTTCGACGGCGCTGAATGCAAAGGGCCTGATGGAGTTCCTTGTAGCGGGATGGTTGGTTGGGTTGAGCCGACATTTCCATTGGGGGTGGACATAGGCGGTACTCCTTGTGTAGCTCTTGCCACGTCGTCTGATCGATGTCCTCCCATCCCATTTGGTGTGTTGTCCGCCGTATGTCGTGCGACGATGTGCGGTCCATTCGTGACTCGAATGTTGGGCTCTGAGCCTACGCGGGTTGGATCGTGGTCTCTCGCGGTAGTACCTTGTTCGTCTGGGCGGACTGGCGCGTAGTAGGTAGCGTAAGCGGCTTGCTCGAATGGCAAGGGTTGGGATGTTGAAGCGTCTCCGAACGGTCGTACGACAGTGAGCGAATTGATCCTATTTTACAATTCTTGGTTCTCCGCCAACACTCGTTGATTCTCTTGTTCAAGTGCTTTGAGCCTTTGGGTATTCTCTTGCATCTGGGATATGAGGAGTTGTACCCTAACCTCCATCGTATCGTGATGAAAATCGTCAGATGACATAGTCGGGATTGCCACGTTCTACCTTTGCTTGCTTAGAGATTGTCGGGCCCCACGGTGGGCGCCAAATTGTAGTCCTCAAAAATCGCTCGGGGACACGGGGCACTACAACCTGCAAAGAGAGAACGCACGTGATCCGCAGGACGTCTGGGACACCGGGGTGGTGCCGACCAAAGTCACTCCGACGGTCAAGTTAGCAAGTGCTAATAAATATATACACTGGTAAATAATGATAAATGAAGGATGTTTCCTGTATTGTTTGTGATCGAGGCCTCCTTGATCAGAGGAGGTGCGAGGTCGGAGGGTAATCGGAGAAGATCAACAATGGCCGGAGGGTGTGGTTTTTGGATTAATAATCTCTAGATCTTAGTTTTTCCGGGGATCCCCTTTTTATGAGGGATTATCCTTCTCTTTATAGGAGACTGATGCTTCTCCCTTTTGAGGGCTCCCATCATTCTCTCTTCCCTGTTTTCCACTAAGAAAGCATCTGGGTGCTTCTTTTGATGGGGCTGCCATCGAGTGTCATTATGGCTTTGTAGGACCCTTTTCAAAGTAGATCACAATCTGGTCTCCCTCGGAGCGACGGAGATGCTATGTCGTACGACATGTAGGTTTCTTGTCAATCTGGACCATGATTGCATGATATGTAGTACCGTCGTACTACATGAGAGAGCTTCATGTCGTGCGACATGGTCTTCGTACTGATCCATCGTCGTACTACATGAGTGCTTCATGTCGTGCGACATGGTCTTCGTACGGGTACGTCTACATGAGGGTGCTTCATGTCGTGCGACATGGTCTTCATACTGGTCCACCGTCGTACTACATGAGAGTGTTTCATGTCGTGCGACATGGTCTTCGTACTGGTCCACCGTCGTACTACATGAGAGTATAGTCCCACTTTTAGCTCTGGGCTTTTGTCTTTGGGACATACTTTGGGCCAGACATATTTTGGCTACTACATGGTGAAATTACCACAAAGAAGGAAAGCTCTCAAGAACAAGTGGGTGTACAAAATCAAAAGTGAAGAAGGCAGCTCACAACCACGCTACAAAGCAAGACTGGTTGTGAAAGGATTCGATCAGAAGAAGGGCGTTGACTTTGAAGAAATATTCTCACCGGTGGTAAAAATGTCTTCAATCCGAGTTGTTCTTGGCTTGGCAGCTAGTCTTAATCTGGAGGTTGAACAACTTGACGTAAAAACCGCATTCTTACATGGTGATCTTAATGAGGAAATTTACATGGAGCAGCCCGAAGGTTTCCAAGTCAAAGGGAAGGAGAAATTAGTATGCAAACTAAAAAAGAGCTTGTATGGTCTGAAACAGGCACCAAGGCAGTGGTATAAAAAGTTCGACTCATTCATGGAGAAAAATGAGTACAACAGAACGACAGCTGATCACTGCATCTTTATCAAGAAATTTTCTGATGGTGATTTTATTATTCTTTTGCTTTATGTTGATGACATGTTAATTTTTGGCCAAGACATCAGCAAAATTAACAAGTTGAAGAAAGAGTTGAGCGAGTCCTTTGCAATGAAAGATTTAGGACCCACTAAGCAGATTCTCGGCATGACGATTACTCGTAACAGGCAAAATCGAAGAATCTGGCTATCTCAAGAACGGTATGTTGAAAAAGTTCTTGAAAGATTCAACATGAGCAAAGCTAAACCTGTTAGTTCTCCACTTGCAAGTCACTTTAAGCTCAATGTGAGACAGTGTCCTTCTAGTAAGAAGGAGAAATCAGAAATGAGCAAAGTACCTTATGCATTGGTAGTTGGCAGTCTAATGTACGCTATGGTATGCACCAGACCAGACATTGCTTATGCTGTTGGCTTTGTAAGCCGATTCCTATCTAATCCTGGTAAAGAACATTGGACAGCAGTCAAATGGATACTCAGGTATCTCAGAGGTACTTCCGGTCATTGTTTATGTTTTGGTAATTGTAAACCTATATTATAAGGATATACAGATTCAGATATGGCTAGCAGCATGGATACGAGAAAGTCTATATCCGGGTACCTAATAACATTTGCAGGGGGAGCTGTCTCATGGCAATCACGTTTACAAAAGTGTATTGCCTTAAGCACCACAGAAGCAGAGTACATCGCAGTCACTGAAGGCTGTAAGGAGATCCTGTGGATGAAGAAGTTCCTACAATAGTTGTATCAGAACCAGGAAAGTTATATTCTCTATTGCGACAGTCAGAGCGCAATTCATCTCAGTAAGAATCCAACATTTCACTCAAGGTCCAAACATATCGATGTGAGGTATCACTAGATTCGTAATGTGTTGGAAAATAAACTGCTGCAAGTTGAGAAGATCCACACCAATGACAATGGGGCAGATATGATGATGAAAAGTCTGTCTAGAGAAAAGCTTGCTATATGTAGAGAGATTGCAGGTGTGGAGAAGCTCTATCCCACATGAGGTGGAGGGGGAGATTTGTGGGTCCACCTCAAATGGTGGGGCCCAGAACATTGAAAACAAAGAAAAAAAAAACAAAATGACAAAGGCTGCGCAGCTATTTTTTAAACTTTTCAAAATTGATTTGGGGTGATTTCTAAATTGCATGCGCATATAGCGGAATTGGTAGGCGCTATTCGCCTATAAATTGAATCCTCCTCAGCATTCAATTTGCATCGATCAGTGAGTGAGTTGAGAGAAATCTCAAAGAAAGAGATTTGAGAAAGAGAGCCTCAAAGAAAAAATTAGAGAGTTTTCTGAGAAAAAATATTGAGAGCCAATTTGTAAAGTTCTATCCACAAATTGAAATTACAGTGTTGTTGTAATTTTGTGTGAGATCCACCTAAGGGTGAAGTTTGTAATCTCATTATTGTTATAGTGGAAGTTTTAAGCGGCCTACGGGTCCCGTGGTTTTTACCTTCATTTGGAGGGTTTTCCACGCTAAAAATCTTTGGTGTTATTTTTGTCCTATTTTTTGTTTGGGAAATTATCCTAGGATTGTGGAATTTATTTTTCAGTATCCAATTTATTTCCCAGCAGTCCTGTTTGTAATTCTGTCAAGAATGCAGCTTTAAACGTTTTTTTTTATTCCTAATTGTATTGTACCTAAACAGAAAATTGAATCAATTTGGCAATTTCAGTTGATTCCATTTAATTGTGTCATCTTATTTTTAGCAATTTAGGAATTGGATTAATAATAGGTAAAAAATCATTAGTCATCAGCTTTTTTTCATAATTATTTTTTAACTAATATTTAATGTTTTGATTCTTCTGGTCCTTAATTTTTTTAAAATTAATTAAATTAGTTAATTTAACCAAATTTTTAGCAGTCAAACTTAAAAGAATTTACACGAACAATTACTGCGAGCAAACATATTAATGATGAGGAACACATTTTTGCTATGCTACTAATTCTAGGCGAGGAGAAGAAATCATGTAACGAAGGTGATTCTTATTTGTACAAATGGTATTTCGAACTTGGAATAAGCATGAAGAAATTAAAGGTACATCTTTATCTTTTAATTTGACCTTAAAAAAAATTAAAAAGTATATAAATTGTATAAATAAAAAAATATTTTCCTCTCTTTTATTGTTTCATTTTCAAGTTTTACATGGGCTGCCTTTGAAAAGCTAGGCCCAGAAAAAAATTGGGTCGTGTGCTATGTCGACTGGGAGGAGCCCATAAGTTTGGTTTCTTACTGTGTTTTGTTTCTGGAGTGGGCTGTGGAAGTGGATTGGGCTTGGAAGGGTTTGAGCAATAAAATTGAAAACCCTAGATACAATAGACAAAAGTTAGGGTGTGCAGTTTTGGTTGGGGTATATAAACAAACTAACGCCATCGCACGAAAATGAAAACCAAGTGAAGGAGAAAGAAGAAGATGCCGGCCGGTCATGGGCTTCGATCGAGGACGCGCGACCTGTTCGCTCGAGGTTTCAGGAAGAAGGGTTACATATCTCTCTCCACATACCTGAAAACCTACAAGATCGGTGACTACGTCGACGTCAAGGTCAACGGCGCCGTCCACAAGGGCATGCCTCACAAGTTCTACCATGGCCGCACTGGCCGCGTCTGGAACGTCACCAAGCGCGCCATCGGCGTCGAAGTCAACAAACAGGTACCCGAACACATCCTTGTCTTTTTCTTTCGATTTTAAGCATTGCGGATTGTTCTTCAATTTCAGTTTTTTTCTTTACAATATTGTTGAGTAACTCTTCAAATTTATTATGCTGCAAATGGAATAACAGATATCAATTGCATTGACTTAGTTACAAAAAATAAAAATACTGATTTTTTGCTCTCTTAGGTTGCTTAACTAAATAAATATTTGGTCTGGTTTGGAATTTAATTGGATTGAATCATTTTTATTACAAAATCTAGTAATTTGAATTATTTTTTGTAGATGAAATTTTTAAATCATGTTTGAATAAAATAAAATTACTTTAACAAATTTATTATATAAAATGCACAAGTAATCAAATTGAATATATTTATTTTATTTGTATCAATAAATTCTGTAATACTTACATTTGTTATCTATCAAATATTTAAATTGTTTTTAAAAAATATTAAATTGTTTTGTATTCTGTAATACCATGTGTTTGGTATGAGACTAATTGAGAGATTGGATTTTTTTCACATAAACTAGGCCTACCGCACAATTAATTCTTTGCAGCAAACTTACCCTACGTTGTATCAGCTGGATTTTACATGGTTTTGCTAGGATTTGGACTTGGATTTGGACCGCAGCTTATGTTTGTTGTACAATTCTTGTGATTATATTGGACTGTTAATGTAGGTTGGGAACAGGATTATTAGAAAGAGGATTCATGTGCGTGTCGAACATGTTCAACCATCAAGGTGTAAAGAGGAGTTGAAATTGAGAATAATTCGGAATGATGAGTTGAAGGCAGAGGCAAAAGCACGAGGCGAAAAGATCAGCACGAAAAGACAACCTGAAGGACCTAAGCCTGGTTTCATGGTGGAGGGTGCTACTCTGGAAACCGTTACTCCCATTCCCTACGATGTCGTCAATGATCTCAAAGGGGGTTACTGATATGTATTTGTTGCCTTTAATTTTATCGATGGTTGCTTCTTTTGTATGAGAAGATTTTATGAGTTGAGGTTGTTGGTTGTTTTGTTTAGATAAATTGACTTGTATTAATTTCATATTTTATGAGTTTTTGAACATGGCTTAGTTCAGAATGATTATATTTTGTTATGGATGAATGGGATGATAATACCCAATAGTCATCAGCACCCTAAAGTGATGAACTGGATGATCTACATAATATGTCTCCATTTGCAGAGTTGAGTAACATTATTTAACGTATCCGATTCCACACTTAAATGAGAGAAAACCTCTTTCTAACAGTTGGTGTTTAGCTTGTAAGGATTGTTTGAAGGTGGCTTCAAACTTTCTTAAACATGATTAAGATTATCTAAAATTGTCAAAAGATGTTGCATGGAAAAAGTTGCATGATTATGATTATCAACCAAACAAGAGATGTAAGTGGAAAAGGTTGCATGATTATGGTTATCAACCAAACAAGAGATGCAATTACATATTAACTGGTGGGCTGCATCAAATGATTCTAAAATTGAATAATTAAGTTTGGGAATTGCAGTTTAATTAGTGATGGAATTGGGTGATTAAAATAAGGATTCACACCATTAGTAATTTGACTTGAGGAGAATCATTAACAGTTTGAAATAACACGAATAGATTTGCGAATATGAGATTTGATAGGTGTTGGACATTTGGAGGAAAAGAGTTTAAAAGTTTTTACCGTTTTGTTTTGCGAATTGATTGTAGCGTGATTTGCAAATCATTCAATGGTTGGGGTTGATGTGTTACCGTGGTGCGTGGTGTAGATGATTGATGTAATTTCCATGGGAGTTGGACAGGTGTCGAATTATTTAACATGTGAGTTTCTATTATGAACTTTATGATTTTTATTCGAATATGTATTGTTTTTACCTGATATTGTTGCCTAATCTAGGTTGGTAGCTCTGCTTAACCAGCCGCTAGCAGTAACACTAGGCCACCAAGCAATCAAATGATATCACTTAACTCAGAAACTGTTACTCCCATAATTCTATATGGCTTTCACAGCTTTTTCTCCATTTATTTATGTACTACTGTCATTTTTTGTAATTGTATACTATGTTCAATTATGCTGGTCCTTTGGTTTCCAAGCACCCCGTAACACACATCAAATACATCTCATTATTCATCTTCAAGTCATGCAAATCAGCCTTTTAATCTCTCTGGATTTTATCCTCTCACACCAAATACCCCTCAATGTTATTAAAATATTTGAGTTTTTGAACACATTATTTTTATAGTGTTAAGGATGTTGTGATTTTTGTCACTTGGTTGTGTAGTGTGCAGTGTGTGCTTTTGATATTGTAGTGTGCAGGATTGCGATTTTTGTTGCTTGTGTAGTATGCATTAGTCATGGCCACGGTTAAGGAATCGGCAGTTCCGATTTTGGAACCGCAGATTCAGGTTGAAAATTTAGGGGCACCGGAACCGGGACCGTGGGGGTTCCGGTCCTCATCCCAATTCCGGTTAGAACCGGAGAAGGAACCCTGGTTATGGTTCCTCCTCCGATTTTAAGGAACCGGCAGTTCAATTGCCGGTTCTCTAACCGGAACCGGCCCTCCCATTTAATAAAAAAATAAGAAATTAAAATAAATTAATAAAAATTTGAAAAAATTAAAAGTGGATACTGGGTGAAAATAAAATTATGATAATATCATAAAACAATAAATTAAAAAAATATTTTAAAATATAAATAAAAAATTAAGGTTTGCACTAAATTTTACCTCAATTAAGCTGCCTATGTATCCTCTAGGAGGAATTAAAGCCCACGTATCCTCTAGGAGGAATCAAAACCCACGTAGTTCTTGTTATGTTCTAGAGGTGATCAATCGTCGCTTGTACCTTCGGTGGCCGTTATATCATCGTTGGTGTTGAAGAAGTCATTGTCGTCGGACACCAAATCCATTTCTTGTTGCTGGTATGAGGCCTTGGTTCAGTTCTCAACACATACTTGGATCTGGATTGAGTCAAGACTGAGCAATGCTCGTCTCTCTTCGAGAACAATGCTATTTGTTCTAAATTCCTTTTCAATTGCCACGGTCGAGACAGGGGTTCCAAAAATTTGTTTGGCAATGAGGGCCATAACTGGAAAGTCAGTTTCGTTCTCCCTCCACCAATGTAGGATGTTAAAGTATTCGCTTTCCAAAAACTCAAAAGAGGTGTTTATGTAAAACCTCTGAAACATAGGTTGATGAAAACGAACTCCCCTGTACTCTTGATTTTTTGGTCAACACGCTTGACCCTAACTTCCTTAATGTGGACGGAAAGCGAAAATGAGAATGACTACTATTACTACCACTTCCGCTTGGTTCGAGTTGCTGAACAAGAATATTCAGTAAGGGACTGTATAGAGAATGATATTTGTCATCTATTGCATAAAATAATTGCCTAACATTATTATATAAAGCACTAATATCCATATTTTCTAGCTTTAGAGATTGATAATAAAATGTAAAATATTCATACAAAATATCAAATTTACACCTAGGATCAAAAACTGAGGTAACTGTATAAATCGCAGGAATGTCCCTATAATAGTTTAGCTATTTATCTCCCATTGCACTAACACATGCAGTTAGTTCCGATAGTTGTGCATATTCATTAAGTGTACATACAATATTAATGGCTTCACATAAAAATAAATGTGAAGTTGGATAATATATACAGGATAAAGTATTAGTTGAATCATGAAAAACTTTTAAAAGCATGCAAATTTTTGTACAAACATCTCAATGATGAGCATATAAATTAATGCTACTAATTTTATGTTGCATAAATCTAATTAATAATTATCTATATTCATAACTTCCACAAAGCAATTTATATGTGGAGTTCCAACGAGTTGGAATATCATGGGAAAACCTAATTGGATGTTTTTCGTGAGATTTGCAATACCTAGCCCATTGTTTCATGGTGTTAGGATGTTTACACAAATAGTATAGAGCATCCCTAATTGGTGTAATAAATTCTTGCAGTGTTTGCAAACCATGTTCTACACATATATTTAAAACATGACAAACACATATTTGATGAAAAACATTTGCAGCCATAATAGGGCTGACACAATTGAATTAATTGTGGAATGACAGCAGTATTGTTTGCAGTTCGAACCGAACCGAGACCATGACTAGTACGCATTGTGTGCTTTTGGCATTATAATGTACAACTTTTATTATGTTTAGTTTGAATTTGTTGCATTGTATAGTTGATTTCTTTTTGGTATTGTAGTGTGCACCTTATATTATGTCAAATTTGGATTTGTTATATTGTAGGCCTAATTTATTTTTGGTATTATAGTGCAGCTTATATAATGTCCAATTTGAATATGTTATAGTGTATAGCTGATTTCTTCAACTTTATTTAACGTCAAATATATGAAGTGCAAATATTTATTTATATTATATTCAATTTAAAGTATCAAATTATTTAATCTTAAAGTAGACATTTCAATTGAAGTATTCTTTTGCACAAATTTTATATAAATGGAAGAAATTTATGGATTTAACATATAAAAAAAAATTAATGATTAATTTGTGAAGAGGGAAAAATTCAAATGGGTAAATAAAAATGAACATAAATGTGTTATATGAGGGTATTTTAATCATTTAAGGACCAAAATGGTTGTAAACAATTAATATTTTATTTTTGTCTTTTTCTAAGGATAATTTCATAAATTAGCATCAAATAGTCCTTATAAAGGTATTTTCGTCTTTTTTTACTATTTGCAATGGTTAAGCATGAACAGTTAATGATCAACTTTAACTAAAAGGGGGTTTGCTGTCAATTTTTTATAAAGTTATTTATACCTATAAAAGGATAAACCTCAGGTAGATTATGTGTCTAATAAAAAATTTATTTATTTTTTAATCACTATCATTTTTTTAAAATTTATTTTTTCTTTATTTTTTAATCTAAATAGTGTTTTTTTTGTGTAAAGACTGAAATGCCCATAACACCATTAACGTTGATTAACAGTTGACGAGCGAAAGGACTAAACTAATTGATTTTGGAAAATATTAGGCAACAGGAAAATTAAAACATTAAACATCAGACTAAAAGTAATAATTTTAAAAAAGTTAAGAACTGAAATAATTTTCACCTTTAGTAAGTATACGTTTTGGAATATCTTATCTAATTGATAAAAGAGCTTATTTAATCCTAAAAACTCTTTTCAGCTTTTTTTGTTTTTTTTGTCATTTAATTATTACCCCAATAGAGCTTTTGAAGTCAACTAACAGGTATCTGAACACATCTTTCTCGTTCTCTTTCAATTTTAAGCATTGGGAATTATATTTGTTCTTTAGTTTCAGTTTTTTTTTTTATATACAATATCCAAATTGCAATGTTGAGGAACACTTCAAATTTCTTATGCTGCAAATGGAATATGAGATATAAGTTGTATTGATTTAGTTAGAAAAAAATAAAAATAAAACTTGTAAAAGTTTGTTGATTTTTTGCTCTCTTAGCTTGCATTTAGTGAACCATATTGGATTTGAGTGTGTAGTGTAACATGGGATTGTATGGAAAATAATTAAATAAATTCTTTGGTATGGTTTGGAGTTTAATTGTATTGGAATTTTGTTAATAAAAATTAGTAATTTGAATTATTTTTTTGTAGATAATTTTTTTGAATAAAATTTATGATTGTTTTAAAGTGAAAAGAAAATATTTAAACTATTTTCAAATAAAATGATATTATTTCTAATTATTTTATGAAATAACATTATTGTTTAATTTAATTTATTAATTGTCATATTAACTTTAATGTATTTTACAAGATTTTATAAATTTATTATAAAATGCATAAGTAATCAAATTCTGTGATATTTAGCTTTGTTATCTAATGAATATTTAAATTGTTGTAAAAAATATTAAATTAAAAAAATATATAGTTAATTGTTTTATATTTAGTCTACGTGACTAAATAGTCTTGGTGGCTTGCCGCAATGGGACTAATTGAGAGATGAGATTATTAGTCTTAACGTCTTTACTAACAAGAAACAGTTAGCTAGTCCTCTCGCAAAAATAATTCTTTGCACATGTTTTAAAAGAAAATAATAATGATATATATAAAAGAAAAGAATTTATTGTTGTGGGTTATCATCATATAATACGAGTAACTCATCAACCTTGAGATATAATCTCATTTTGACTAGTAAATTGCACATGTTTTAAAAGAAAATTATACTCTTATTACTATTATAATTTTATATATACTTTTATTTAATATAATTATATAATTCATATATTTATAATATATTTTTTAGTTTTTAGTTTAAATTAAATAAACATTCGAAAGTACAATTTAATTAATTAATATTTAAAAAATAAGTAAATGAGTATTTAAAACTTAAATTAATAGATAAATAATAAAATTATAAAACAAAATAAATTTTGAAATACTGTACAAAAGATATCTTCTTCCTCAAGTCACAACACAAACAAGACAAAATTTTAAATCTTTGTTTTGGAAAACAGATAATTCTACTTGAATAATAAAAACAAACAACCCTAAAATTAAAAGATATAATTTCGTTATATTTATATCAATATAGTATTATTACACAATAACTATGTCAAATGACAAGACACAATTACAATTGGGTACACTGTGTTGTTTCAGCTGGATTTTATATGTTTTGCTAGGACTTGGACCGCAACTTGAGTTTGTTGTATAATTCTTGTGATATAGAATGATGTTGGACTGTTAATGTAGGTTGGGAACAGGATTATTAGGAAGAGAATTCATTTAAGTGTCGAACATGTTCAACCATCAAGGTGTAAAGAGGAGTTGAAGTTGAGAATAATTCGGAATGATGAGTTGAAGGCAGAGGCAAAAGCACGAGGTGAAAAGATCAACACAAAAAGACAACATGAAGGACCTAAGCCTGGTTTCATGGTGGAGGGTGCTACACTCGAAACTGTTACTCCTATTCCCTACGATGTCGTCAATGATCTCAAATGGGGTTGCTGATATGTATCTGTTGCCTTTAATTTTCTCGATGGTTGCTTCTTTTATATCAAAAAATTTTATGACTTGAGGTTGGTGTTTTGCTTAGATAAATTGACTTGTATTAATTTCATATTTGAGTAGCAGTTTTTGGCAATTGGTCATTTTATTTTACTAGTTTGTGAACATGACTTAGCTTTATGGAGATGCATAGGTCTTGCTTTTCAAAAAGATTACATTTTGTTGTGGATGAATGGGATGATAATACAGAATTAGAAAACCTGGAGACATAACCAAAAGAGAAAATATTAAAACTAGTCATCAGCATCCTAACGTGATGAACTAGATGATCTACATCGTCTCTGGAAACTATGTCTCCATTTGCAGGGTCGAGTAACATTTAACGTCCACAAATGAGAGAAAACCTCTTTCTAGCAGCTAGTGTAATCCCAAACAAGCTAGCTCTAGTTTCAGCTTCCTCAACATAAACACAAACTCTTAGGAAAAACAGCAGATTTTGCAATTGACACTGTTTAGTTTGTAAGGATTGTTTGAAGGTGGCTTCCACCTAGCATCAGGTTTTCTCAAACATGAACATGATTATAATTGTCAACCAAACAAAATATGCAAAATTACATATTAACTGATCGACTGCATCAGTGATATAAAAATAACCCAGTTCCACTCAACAAGAATAATAGAATAACTAGTGGTGATTTTTCAAGATGAATTAGATGATGAGATTTTTTTCTCTTATTATCATTTTTCTTTTCGATATATAAGATATTTTTCATCCACTTTTAAGCTTAAATAAAAAGGAGAATCTTTGAAGCAGAAACCTCATATTATTGCGTAGAGACAAATTATATAAAATCTCACTAACACAAAAATATTTTTATATTAATGGGATAAAGATTTTGATTGAGCATCTTAAGACAGCGAAATTCGATAAAATAGAAACTTGTTTTGTACTGATGAAAGATTACATTGAGCATGTTATGTTTTGTTCTTTTGTATGTCTTTTTCCTATATTAATTATTATTTCTACTGTTTTCCACTTCATCTTCCTCTTTTAATAAAATTTAATTGTTAGCTTTTTTCGGCTACCTAGTACTAGGATTAATGTTATGCCTTGACAGCTTGTTGACAACACTCTAAGCTAATACAAATTATATAATGAGTTTTCACAAATTGCGAGAAAAGAATGTCTCCTTACTCTTTTCAGCTAGCTAGGGAAATATGCTAGTATAATAACTTGAGAAACAATTCATGTTATATTTACGGGTGTATGATTCATTGTTATTTTTAGAAGCAATATGTCTCCCCACTTGCATATTTTTTGCGATCACTTATGTGTAACGAAGACTATTTTGAAAATAAGAGGAGAAAAGTACAACTAACTCCATTCGCTTACAAAAGACTAGGTCCTGATACTGTTCCACAACAGCACATGGCGTTGTCATATTGAACTCTATCTTTTTATACTCATTGTTATTTTATATTAGAAAATAATTGACGGTGTTGTTATATTGATTTTATTGCAGTGGTCATTGTGGTGCATTTGTGCTTATGTATGCTGAATACATCGTTGCACGCAGACAGAAGTTCGATTTCAAAGCAAAGCAAATGAAAGCTCTTAGGGGGAAAATGTCTATTGAAATATTTGCAAACTCTACACCATTAGACGATGATGAAACTTAACATTGACATGTACTTTTTCCCAAATTATTCTTTATGTGAATAAATATTTTTTGTAATATCGGGTCTCCTGGAAAATACTCATGTTTGGTTGCTGGTTCCCCAGTTAATGAATATAATATAAAGTTGTCATTAAGTTCAAATCTGAAAAATTGTAAAGATTATTGTTAAACGATCCAAAAATGATAAAATTACAAAACATTATCCTTTAAAAAGTGAATCGAAGAACTACATAAATGTCAATAATTTATCAAAGAGACTGAAGTCTATCTCCTGCAATGATTAAAAGAAAAATGCAATTAGATACAACAAAACAGAAAATAATATCTTACATAAAACTTTGTACATATGATTAACAATACCTTACAGCAGTATATCATCCTGATTCAAATACTTTAGGATTTTTGCATATTTGGCTGTTATGACCGTGGCGCCAACAATTTTTACACATTCTGCATATAATCTCTTCTCCAATAGAAGGTATACCTTGTTTCCTCGGTCGACCTGGTGGACGTCGGGCAACAAGTGGCAGAATAATTGTATTTGCAACCTCAGCAGGGACCAACCAGTGAATAGTACCGTACACATGAACAGTGGGTACCGTACACGTGAATAGTACACGTGAGAGAGAATTCGGCTGGGTTCGTTCCAGCAGCTCTTAGCTGCTGCCTAAAGCCAATTTTCACCATTCTTCACTCTCCAAAACACCAACCATCATCATCAAACACCAACACATTATTAGTTTCACAATTACATCGATTATTCATCAAGGAAGACGAAGATCTGCGGAAGAGAAGTCTCAGCCGGACCAAAGCGGATTTCGACTCTACACGTCTTCGAATGGGTTGTATTGCATCCCTTTTCTTTTCTTTATATTTATTCGATTGTATGAGCAGCTAATTTTATTGTTAGGTGGTCGTAGAAACCATGAACGAATTTGGATATTTGATTATGTAATATTTTCTATGTGTTATTTCATGATATTGATTTTGAGCATATTTTATATTATTACTTTGTGTTCAATTCTTGTGTTTTGCGATTGCGAAAGTAGATTGCATGCTCTTTGATGAGAACCGATTTGATATTTATTGTAATATTATATGAGAAATCATTGAAATTACAATAGCGCTTAATTGACTCAAGAATCAATACTATGTTAGTTTCGATAAGAAATTACTTAATTAACCTTTGTATTAGATTAACGACGGTTTTTAATTAAATGCACTCTAGGACCAATAGGTGTATTTGATTGAATTCACATACCATTGCGGGACCACTACAACGTGGTGTGGCCTTAGTTGAAGAAGTCTTATCATGTTAATAACGTGCTTCATAATAGTCAATGTTTCCTTATCCGGGATTGTGACCGTGTGACCACCTAGCTTTCCTTCCATTTGAATTCGACTCGCTTATTTAATTGTTTTAGTTGTTAATTTTAGTTTAATCAAATCCCAAACATCACTTGATTTATTTTATTGCATTAGGTAATCTTTAATTTATAAAATTAGTTCCACCACTTCCTTGTGGATTCGACTTCGTACTCACGGAAACATTATTACTTCGACACATCCTGCACTTGGAATTTATTCCCACGCGTTTGAGCGTGTCAGTAACTCTCGAAAATGTTTCACTACATTATTCATCAACTCAACAATATTAGTTGTCATAGTGTTGTACCTTTTTCTCGGAAAAAAGGCTCGCGCCCATCACTCTTCTCCAACATCAACAACATAATCATGAGCTCCAACACTAATATTCGACAACTGTAGCATGTAAAATGAGTCATCATTAACTCGATAGGCCTTAGTTGCCTTCCTAAATGGTATGGAAAGATATTTGTTCTTATAAATAGAAACCATGTTTCATTCTAAATGCATGAAACAAGCACCGTGGTATGCATTTGGAAAAACCGTTGCAATCGCTTTGACAATACTGTTTTTCCTATCAGATACAAAAACAAGGTCTTCAACCTCTCCAATGGTATCATGCAAACAAGATAAAAACTAGTTTCATGTAGCATCATTCTCGTAATCCGCAATACCAAATGTCAATGGAAATATTTGGTCGTTCTCGTCCTGACATATAGCCACAAACAAGATGTCACCATGTGAACCCTTCATAAACGTGGCATCAATTGCAATAACTGGTATAATAGCAGCATTAAAACCATCTATGCACGCTTTCATGGAAAAGAACATATACATTAACCTATTTTCAACATCAGTCATAATGTTCGCCATCGTCCCTGGGTTTGTTTCCTCTAACATGTGACAATAATAAGGTAACATACTAAAAAAAACTTCAGCTGATCCATGTACCTCTTCCATAGCAATATGTTTAGCCCGATATCCTTTGTGGTAATTTATTGTAATGCCCAATTTATTTTGGATATCTGTTATGATTTGCTTTGGTCTGTAGATACGACCATCACGAAATTTCTCCTTGATATGTTGTCTAATAAACTATGCACTAGCCTTTCTATTCCATGAAAAAAAATTTTCCATTGAGCAATTGTGTTTGTGGTCAAATTTTGTAATCCGAAAAAAATCAGTGTTTGTAACCTTGAATGCATGTAGCAGCCATTTGTATTCTCCAACAGCACAACATACCTCAAAACGTGAAGTATCCAACTTCCACACTTTCAAATTGAAACGATTTGCAGCAACATACCTTTTTAATTGGGAGTGCAACTTTTTTTTATTGTCAAAGACTTCCCCATTTGCAATTAGAATTAGCATAGGTCTCGAAGCTACTTCAATATCATCAATTGAACACATTACAGACGTGGCTCGAACCAACTCTCCATTACTGTTTCGAACACCCTGAACATCTTCTGACTTGTCACTTTCTCTAGCTACGTTACTAAAATCATCAACAAATTGAACTTCATCATGAACCGTAACATCATTGAAATTTGGTGTGTAGGTCTCCTGAATATGATTACTTCCTTTCGATGAAGGAAACTAAAATTGATGGGATGATATTATTGAGTAGATAACTCTGGAAAACATTTATGCTTGAATTGTCGGTGACTATGCTCAATCTCAAACACAGTAATACAAACTAAAGGGTCAACATTCTTTTGACGCAATAATATTACAACCTCATCATCATCACTTATCTCTACCAGCATGATTGGGTGGATGGTATCAGCAATCGTCTTTATAATAACTCGATAACTGTTTCTGTCAATCCCAGTGACATCGTACACTTTATCTAATAGTTGAGCAAAAGTTGCATCCCTTGGAAATAACACCCATTTTGATCTCTTGCCATCATACCAATAAACTCCTTGTTCACATACCCAATGTCCAACCCAGTTAATTATCAATTGTACATCATCCATGCTCATTCCTGTATAAAAAAAATAAAAATTAAATTAAACTTTGCATCATGCTGACCCGGGGGGTTATCAAAATGTCGGGTAGGGCTGGCCCGACGAAAAAAGTATCGAGTAGGGCCGGCCTGATGAAAAAAATATCGGGTAAGGCCGGCCCGATGAAAAAAGTATCGGGATCGAGCCAGCCAGATGAATAAAGTATCGAGATCGGGCAGGCCCGATGAAAATAAAAAACAATTGATGAAAATCCGTTCTTCATTTCTTTGATGGAGGATTAACAAATGTGAAATGTCTTAAATTGATTGAAAACCCAAAAAGATGTGCATTGACTAATAACTATAACCAATTATAGTAAAAATAAAAGTTTAACACTAATCTTGGAATTTTTCAATGTTAGGACTTTGTGAGATAGTTTGAATGATTTTGCAAAGGTCGGAGTTTAGAAAGATGAGAAATATAGATTTTCTTGGCTTATGTTTGGTAAGAGATCTATGAAGAAAAGAAGAGAGCAAAAATAACAAAATGTAAAGAAGAAAAACAATAAAAGAACAAGTGAAGAAGAACCGGATGAAGAAGAAGAAGAAAACAGTGAAAACAGTGATGAGTGGGTAGGGTTAAAAGTAAGGGCAATTTTGTCCAATAAAATATTTGGGTATGGTTTGTAAAAGTTAGTGGAGGGTGGGTATATTTATAATTTTATATTTGTTTTTGGACAATTTTACTAAATTCCCATTAATTTTTAATTAATTAATTCAATATTATTTAAAGCATCTTAGGTATTTAATTACCTCATTGGTGGAAATATCACTGATAACTATAATTGTCATAATTAATAAGAAAATATTGACAATACTTTATTAAAGATCAATTCATAACTATGGTATTTTTTATATATATAATCTCTTTTGAAATAATGATCATCACAAGAGACTAAAGAAAATTAATTAATTATTAATTAATTTTTCCACTTTTGCTTTAGCATATTTTGGGAGTATGTGGGACTTGCATGGTTCTGGCTTTACCTAATAGAATGTCATATAAAATATTCATGACCTTTAATAAAAGTATTGTTCATTTTTATTAATGATTTATTTTCTTTTAAAAAAAATGATATTCTTTAAAAATTTTAGGAATTGTTATTACAATATAATACATAGTTTGATTGTTAATTATATTATAATCTAAGAGATATAGGTTCATTACATAATGACATAATGACATAATGACATAATTGTTTGTAAAAATGGCCATACTAATGTTAGGTTAACCAATTTATTAAAAATATTTGGACTGTAAATGCATCACAATTCAATACATATTGTTTAATATTATATATATTGTTTTGAAAGAATATTGTTATATATTATAATTTGTTTGTACTGTTATGAAAAAGCTTTTAAAATTAAATACTGTAATTTCCTTGTTGATCTCAAGTTATTGTCTTTAGTGCTATTATGCCTCTTAAAATTATGTGTTAGCATTTATAGCTTTCGAGATTTATTTTTTTTAAGGGTATAATTACAATATTACAGCTATTGAGATTTGTGCGTCCGGATATCTACTCCTATAGTGACGGTTCAGATATTTACTTCAGACATCTACTCTTACAATAAGAATATGGGGAAAAAACTACCCACATATGTTGATAAATACGTACGGTGAGACTTGAATCCTCACTACTGAAGTGGGAGAGAGATACACTAACCACTTGAGTTATAAGTGGATATGCTATTTTTTTTTTCCAAAAGTAGTATTTCCCATATTTACAACCTCATTAATACTTTTTTTTTTATTGAAAGATGTACAATTACAATATCAATAACTGTCGGAACCTGTCGAGATTAGCCACTAAACGCGCGGCTCGAATATCTACTCCCATAGCGGGAGACTAATACTCCCATAATAAGGGGAGAAAATTACCCACACATATACATGGTGGGAATCGAACCCCACACCACTAAGGTGGGAGGGAGGTGCAATAACCACTTTACTACAAGTAAATGTGCACAAGCTCATTAATACTTAATCACCTCAAATTCTATTATAAGAGGACAGTTAAATATTTATCATTTTCAAAATTAAGAAATTATATTTTCATATTTTGAATAGAAAATATGATTTGTTTATTAATTCTTAGTTCTTTAATATGAATTCTAAATATATATATATATATATATATACATACATATATATATATATATATATATATATATATATATGAACCGTTAAATAGCTAGAAATTTTTGCATTTTATTTTTTTCCGAAAAATAGATATAATTTTAATTTAAAAAAATAATATAAATATAATCTACAAAAATAATAAAAATTAGTTTTACTTATTTCTATAGTTGAACTTAAATTTTAAAGCCATGTATAAAAATTATTTATGTAAAAGGGAACTCATATCATGTCAAGAAAAATGGGAAAAAAACTAAGGGTGAAGAGAATAGATAGACACCTGAAGACAAATTTAAATGTGTTTTTTTTTTAAAAAAAAAATATGAGATCTACCTGTATAATTGTATTTTTAGATAATAGTGAGAATATATATTTACATACATTAGTGTTGAACTTTAGTGACTTGGAGGAATTTGAACTTCAAACCATAAAATAAGAGGACTTGTAAAAAAAAGATATATCTACTGTTGGTAGTTTTAAATAAATTTAAAATAATTAATTAATAAAAAATAACTTTAACACAACTTGAAATCATATTAGATTGCCGTCCAATTAAGATATAGACACACCTAATAACATTAATTAATTAACAATGATCATACTTTATTGGCCCTTCCTAGTTCCTACGTTAACCTAACCAATTAATTAATGTGCTGCATATGGTATTTTGCAGAAAAAAATATAATGTTTGGTATTAGTTGTATTTTTTTTTTGTCTTTAACTGCAGAGACAACATTGAGAGAAACATTAAACTGCTACAAAATTATAAAATTATGAACAATTAACAGTTAGATCCCTAAAATTTACTCATCTATAAACAAAATTAATTTTTATATTTATTAACAAAGACTCCCCGCAATTAGTCAAACCCCATCTAAGTTAACGGTTGGCCATGTTTAACTACTAAAAAAGACCAAAAATCCCAAATAAATATATATAAATACTAATATTCATTAAAAAATATATATATAAATGTTAAAATTTCCACCGTCTATCTAACATTTTTATTTTTTTTATAGTTTTTTTATTTAATTAATATTAATAATTTTATATATTATTTGATGACATTTTGGCCTTTTAATAGTAAAAAATGGTCAACCGTTAAATTGGATAGAATTTGATTAACGACGGGGGAGATTTTTATTAATAACTCAAAAATTGATTCCTCTTGTACATAAATAAACCTTAGGGGATCTAACTGTTATTTAATCTAAAATCATTTAGCATAAGAGTAATGGCAAATACAATTTGATAATATATAATGTAAAATATGTCATGGATTGTAATTTTGTATCAAAAATTGAAATATTATAATCAAATTGGTGAGCATCATTTGGTAGGGGAAAAAAAATGTGAAAACTTACATCATAAACAACCCAATTCGCCTCTGAGTGTGAACTCAAGAAAATGAACTCAGAGCACATTTTTTTAATACCTCTAATAATTAATCACATACCACTAATTGACCGTTCAATTGAACCCTTACTATTGAGGTGAGAAATGCACTAATCACTTGAGTTATGAGTGGTTGTTTCTCAAAACACGAGTTAATTACATTGTTTTTTAAATTTTATTATTAAAACTATTGTTATCAATTTTTCAATTGATCTATAAAAACAAAACGAAAATTGTAAATATAACAAAGATGGGTTTTAGACTATTAGTTGTAATTTTAGAATTCAGTTATAAAGACAGGACATGCATAACAAGAAGGAAATTAACTATGATAACTGAATATTGAAAGGAAAAAAATGGTGCATTGGAGTAGGAACAAATATAATATAAAGACAATTTGTGATTAACCCTGGATTGTCATGCATTGGGAATCGAAACTTTTATCTATCTTTGATAATAAAAAAATAATAATATATTAAAATGTATTATATAAACACTTATTACTACTATTTTAAAACAATAAAAACTTTCGGGATTAACCTACAATCTCGGTCCGTGATATCATATATCACACCATTAAGCCTTCCTATAAATAGTGACCTTGAAGTCAGATTGAGGGACTGCTTTTTTACACTTTAACTCTATCACGCATTTGGATACTCAAACTCTTAGACTTATTAATAGTAACCTAAGCTCTACCAATACTGTCAAAATGAAACGTATTGTCGACCTTTATCCTAGCGGTCAAAAAACGGTCCAAGTAGACTTGGACCTACAACTAACCCAAAGCAATTGACCAAAGTCCAAAAGACACTAAAGACTAAAGCCCAAAGGCCATCAGCTATTCATCAATAGGCTAGACTAAGTCCAGATAATAGTGATGTAAGCTTATTCTATCCCCAAGATTTTAGGAATAATTACGATATCGGGGCACAATCTTCTCACCTACCCCAACGGGCCCTAGACCTCCTCCTATAAATGCAGACCCAAGCTTCAGAAGCAGGGGTCATGCGATTCCACACAGTTATGTTGAGCAAACAACTATCGATTAAACACTCAACTTGACGTTATATGAACTTACTGTCAGCCACCCCTCGACACTATCAACGCCAAACCTCGGTACAAACTGTTCGACCACAATTGACTTCCATCCGATAGATTTCGATTCCATCTATGCTTGATATCCGGCATAGGTCGATATGCTCGACAATTGATTGACTTAGGTTTGGTTTTGAACCTTGTTCCTTTACATGTTCTCATATATCTACTAAGTTGAGCGTCAGAGTCTATTTAGCTAGGATCACTATGGTGATACAAGTGCTTTGTGTTCATTGTTTCTGTCTTTACATGTTGTTGGCCCCACCTTCAACTTGGATCGTAGATTTCAGCATCTACATCTATCTACTCATATCACTGAGTTCATCAGCCTTGCTCCTTCGCTCTCATACTTTGATAACTCACCATTCTTCAATTTACGTTAACGTACCCAGGTCCTAAGCCCATACATTCGACACCCAGTGTCAACCTATGGTTTGTTTACTCTGTACTTTACTCATTCTACACATTATCTTATCAATTTCAATTGACTTGATTGTAGCAGTCCTTGTGGTTGGCACCACCTTAGTGATCCAAGTGCTCTACTTTCACCATTTCCGATCTTGGTTGTTGATTAAGATCAATTGTAGATCCGACTATCTACAGTAATTAAGTAATTGAACACATAAATGAAGTTAATAAATAATTTTAATCGATTTTTAAGTGAATGGGTAAAATAATTTGTCTAATCTCCCACCTTCCCTTCCCTAAAATAATAACCAGTCTATTTTTAAGCCCACGTATGAGGAATATACCGGTCTTGTTCGCTGATAAATATTTCATGTTTTCAAAATTGCACAGCTTCACTATTTCTTGTATCAGCCCTCAACTCTTTCAACATCAGAGCAAGAACATCTCAAGAAGGCAATTTCATAACATAAAAGACAGTCGATCTCCTCCTTTACATCTTCATACTTCAAGAATAATATTTTATGAGAATTGTTTAAACTAGTCTTCAAACAATAAGCCAACAGATGTTTCCAAATTCGGTGCTTCCTGCTCTTCTTCCTTTCTTTGGAGGAGGTGGATTTGTTATCTGTTCCTGAACGTTGGAGCTTATCCTTTTTAAGGTGTGCCATGGATTTTTTTTTAGGCCAAACGGGGCAGAATTTCCACTATGGATCGGAGCAGTCTCTTAGGCTCGCTGATAGCAGGCCGATAAGGAGCCTGGTTTGCCCTGAGTCTGTCAAACACTGGGACTCTGTTGCTGGGTTCTGCTGTGTGGTTTGGAGATGTGAACCCCGGAGGTAGCGCAGCCCGTCCAAGAGTAGTTGGCAGAAAGGCCCCCGCGGTAAGGACTGCACCCGCCACTTGTTCCATGTGGGCCTACATCTTCAGCTGGCCATCAATAACCATCTATATGCTATTCTAGAGCAATAGTACGCTTCTTCGTAGCCTTCGCAAGTAAGGGAGCTTTGGAGGCATCGCCGTCCTCATTCATTGCCTGGAGGGTAAGGTCTGGTACCTCAGATCTTGTGGTACGGGATCGACCCATCAATGGTGTAAATATGTGAATGTCTCAATAGTAGATGTGAAGCAAACAAAAACTTAGTTTAGTAAGTGTGTCTTAGGTGTTTAAGGGGTACCACGTTGGTCTTGTGAGTAATCCCCACTGGAGGCATCAAACTGTCAACCGAAAAAATTGCGTGAAGTAGATTAGTGATTTTAGATTTCAAGTTAACGGTCAAAGTGTTAGGATCTTAGAAAGTCCATTTTTTATTGTGTAAGCGTATTGCTCAAGGGCAAGTTCATGTGTAAATGTTATACAAATTAGTCCAATATCGAACACATGTCCACACTTTAAAAGACATTTTTATTTAACTTATGTTTCCCTCATCTCTTTCTTTCTCTATCTTATTCCTCCTTAGTTGCCTTAGGAGAGTAAGCAAATTTAGCTAAATAGTAGGAAGCAATATGTTATAGTATAAACTAAGCAAAAAAGAAAGAGAAAGGGCAAAAAGCTTTCCTCTTATTTGCCAACCCTCTTTTCTCCAATAAGAACGAGGTATTTATAGAGTTGGAAGGTAAGAAGAGGGCAATTGGTAATTCTAGTTGACAGGAGTACATGTCCCTCTGTCATCACCCAATTGCACCTTTTTCCACGCAGTACCTGTTGTGTAGTGACCGCATGCCCCAAAGGGTTAGGATATTGCCATGTAGAACTGCTACTCCGCTAGCGTCTGACGAGTGGCTTTCCTGCTTGACTTTATTGGTTAGAAAATATGTGGATGCCAGTTGGATTTTTCGCCATACATTTAAGGCAGTTGATGTGTCACTGGAGGCTTATGTTTGCTTTTCCTGACAATAGGTACTTATGCCCCTTTAATTAGGGGATAAGTTCTAGTTACCTATGCGCCTCTGTCCTTTATTTGTGCTTTTTTAGAGGTAAAAAAAATGTCTTTTGTTCTCCTCTCTGGTTATACCGTCAACTTTTCACGTCAACATCTTATAATTCTAAAATTTTATAGGAAATTTAGTAAAATTGTTCAATCAGTAATCAATAATTGTAAAACTATTAAGGGTCCACTAATTTTTACAACCGCTATCCAAAGGTTTTATTTGGACAAATTTGCCCTTACTTTCACATTTGACCCAGACTCCACGTTTTCACTTTACAGTTTTTGACTTGCTTGTTTTTATTGCTGTTCATCTCAACTGTTGTTCATCGCCACTGTGCCACCAATAAACAAAACCGTCGGGTCGCAGTGGCCTGATGACATTTAATCATCGGGCCACGGCTGGCCGACGGTTTTCTTTCATTAGGCCGTTCAGACTAAACCATTGGCCAGCCTGCAAGCATCACCATGAAACAAAACCAGATGAAATCAAAGCATCGGGCCACTGCGACCCGATGAAATTAAATCATCGGGCCTACATGATTTGATTAAATAAAATTTATATTTGTATTGTTTAGTATGTTGATGAATTCGATTTTTTTTTTATGCAGGCTAATATTCAATGGTAAGTGAGAAGTTGCTTGACACGATGAAAATTAAGGAAAATTTTTTTTTCCATGCCAAGATAACAACGTATTCTAAATGGGGTTGCATCGAGCTGCTTAAGAGTAAACTCACGGAACGTCAACAACAACAAATAAGAGCAACGTGCTTTGGGCATTTCTTAGATGTTAATGAAATGTGCTTCACGGGTCAATTTTGTCATCACATCTTGTTGCGGGAGTGCCATGTGGACAATGCTGAAATCGAAATGTGGTTTTTGATTGGCGGGAATAGAATACGGTTCAGTGCAAACAAGTTTTGCCTCGTCAGCGGTCTACGTTTTGGGGATACAGTCGTCCCTACTGTACATGAAGATGATATGTGTAGAATTTGGCAGAAATATTTTAAGGGAGCGAAAAAGGTGACTGGAACAAAATTGCAAAGTTTGTTCGAACGTATGGAGGAAGAACATGATGCTGATGATGACATGATTAAAGTAGCTTTGTTGCTGATCTTGGAGATGACATTGCTTGGAAAGGACCTGAGGACTAAGGTCGAATATTGGGCAATGAAGTTGGTTGATAACTTAGAAGAATTCAATCGGTTCCCATGGGGTTCATTTGTCTATTCAAGGACATTCAACTCTTTATCGACCTGTTGCAAAGGTCGAGATCAGAAGTTTATGGAGAAGGCTAAAAAGGATCCAAGCCATACAACAGAGAAGATCAACCTGTATGGATTTGTCTATGCTTTTCAGGTAATTTTAAGTGTTTACTTTTTTTACCCTTAACCTCTTGAAAACTCTTATTGAAACATGGTTTTGTTTTATTTGGTAGGTGTGGGCAATTGAAGCGATTCCGCTGTACTCAAAGAAGAAGTATGCTACCAGGGTGTCTCGTACAGCCCCTCGTATTCTCAACTGGGAAGTGAAAACGACTCCTGGATATGAGGCTTTGAGAACTGACATTTTCAATAGGCGAACGGTATGAACTACATTCAAATACTTCTGTTAGGTATATAAATTGTTATTATAACACTATGTGGGCTGTTTTTTTTTTTTTTTGGTTAGATTTCAACGTTTCAAACTTTGAAACCAACGGAGGAAGAACTGAAGTTGTCCTATTTTATGGGGTTGGATACGGGTGCCATCTCAAATGATCCGTCTGCCCCATATATAGAGATTGGTGATCAGGAAGATGACGAGTACTGTCATGACACTCATAGTGATGATGTTGCTGAAGAAGAGCAACCACAACCGAAAGATTAGCAAGCTGAAATAGAAGAAGAGCGGCCTATTGGACGGAGGCCATCGGTATGTTGCCAATATTGTCCCTTAATTGTATTGTTCATTAAATATTATGTAAATGTTAATTTAACTTTTTCTTGGACATTATGCTAGGACTCAGAAGATTTGAATAGAAAATTAGATGGCCTCCACATAGAAGTAGCCTGTCTAAAGACTTCTATGACCGCACTGAATGATAAAGTTGACAAAGGGTTTGCAACCCTACAAACAGAACTTGATGAGATGCGGAAAGGAGTTGAGAAATTGATTGAAGTTGTCTGCAAGACAGGAGGCAGTGATGAAAAATTTGCAGCTGGAACTGAGGTGCCACAGGTAATTTATTTTTTATTTAATCACGTCGACATTTGTCATTTCCTTTTTGACATTGTATTAACCGTATACTGTTCTATTAATTGCATCAGAGTGACGACATCTTTGATACAACCTACAATGTGGACGATACAACTGATCTCAGAAATGATGAAGCAAAGGAGGAGGGTCTTGAACCCGATCAATGCCTGTAGCTTACTATTTACCGTCCTCCCTCTCCCTTGGCGAATATCCCGAGTGCCACAGGTAATCAGAGTGTCGAAGCTCTTGAAAAAAAAAGCATTCGGCGTAAGATATGGTATGAGGAAAAAAAAAGCGTTCTGCATTCGTATCTAGCCCGTACATTGACCCGACTAGGCCAAAGAAGCAAAAGACACGGTCCTCCCATCCAATTAAGTTCGAGCCGTTAAAACCGGTTCATAAGGAAGTGAAGTCGGAGTATGAGGCTTTCAAAAAAAATAGGAAAGCTAGGTAAGCATACATAATTTAAGTGCATAACCTATTTTCAGACTTCTATTTTTGTTGTGATGTTTTAATCTATATTCCTCTTAATATTATATCGTATATGCAAGTGCTACGTTGGGGCACCACTAGATGCGACCCCTGAATTTTTCAAGACGTTTGAGAGTGCGACCGACTGGTTGGACAGCTTGGTTAGTAAATAACAGAAATTATTTTGTTACTTTCATGCTAATGTCATTAACTTGCACTGTTCCTTATGATGAGTTCTCAATGGCAATTTTTTTTTCCATGTTCTAACCACAAAACAGACCATTTTTTCCCAAAATTACAACTTGATTGACCCAACATTCTTTGTAAGTTGTAATTGAAATATAAATTATTTAATAAACTTTCCATGACTTAATTATAAAGAACATACTGATATTTTAAATTTTTGCAGACAACCCTTCAACACATGTGGAAAAAACTTCCTAAGAACAAGAATGGAACCATACCGCAGGAGGCATACGATCCCCTTACCTTTCCTTGGGAGGATTTTTACCTTGGCTATGTTCGCGGAGAACGACCCGAAGGGTCTCGTCCATGGTGGGAGATCGATAATGTAAGTGTAATCATGCATCTATTTTACAGTACAATATCTTTATAAGTTAAATGCTAATTATGTGTTCAATGTAGTTATTGATGCCTGTGAATGTGGATGGTTATCATTGGGTGTTGGCGGCTGTCAATCTTGTTGAAAGAAAAGTACGGATCTATGATTCTTATGTAAGGACACTGATCCGTCTTTTCGGGAGCAATATGTCGTCCCGCTAGCAGTTCTTCTGTCGTCCCTTATGTATAGCGGAGGCTATTTTCAACACAGGGGGAGACAAGTACAGGTCACTCCATTTGCATGCAAAAGACTAGGTCCCGATACTGTTCCACAACAACGGGGGGCGTAAGTGAAATTGAACTCAATATTTTTAAATTGATTGTTATTATAATTGATTCAATAATTGACAGTGCTATTATATTGAAATTATTGCAGTGGTCACTGTGGTGCTTTTACACTTGTGTTTGCTGAATACATTGTTGCACACAGACAGAAGTTTGATTTCAATGCAAAGCAAATCGAAGCCCTCAGGAAGAAAATGTCTATCGACATATTTACAAACTCTGCAAGGCTAGAAGATTCAGATGAAGAATGACTTGTACATTTTTTGAAATTTTCATTTATGTGAATATTATTGGTTTTTGGGAATGATTGTAAATTTTGGTTATTGGAATATTATTGGTTATTGGGAAATTATTGGTTGTAGGTATATCATTGGTTATTGGAAATTATTGTAAAATTTTTCTTTGATTTTTTAAACGTTAATTTTTACGCTTTGATAAAATGATTGGAAAAGTCGCATCGAATGGAAGGATGCGCAAAAGATTGAACATTGTGCTATGAAGTGTATACACGTTGAGGTAAATGCATTGATTTCGTAAATCAGGTTTTGGGTTGTTAGAAAAACAGAGGAAACTTTGGCAAAAATTTCATAAGTTATTTGATTACAAACTCTTCAAACAACCAAAATAAAACTGTTAATTGCATACAACAAAACAGCTAACTGTAATTGTACAATAATAAAACTTTTCAAATGCATACATACAACAAAACATTGATTTCGAAATAGTAAAATAATGTGAATTATATTGTTCATTTCCTGCAATTCCACGAATCAAAATGCAATTAAATACAACAAAACAGAATATCATAAATAAATCAACATCATATCTTGCATATCCTCATCACCCGGATGGTTTCGCTACTTTAGGATTCTTGCATGTTTGGTTGTTGTGGCCTTGGCGCCAACAATTTATACACCTTCTGCGTACAACCACTTCTCCAATCGAAGGTATACATTGTTTCTTTAGTCGACCTGGTGGGCGTCGGGCAACTGGTGGAAGAACAACAGTATTTGCAATGTCCGCTGGGACCAACCAGTCACCTTGATGGCCTACTGGATGAATCTCACCACTGTATGCTGAAAGCAGATAAGCAGTCGAGTAGTAGGGTGAGGTGAATGTTGTGTAATGCAATCCTTTTTATTTTATGGCAGCTAAAGCATGTGCACATGGAATCTGATCAAGATCTAATTCCCTACAACTGCATGTACGGTTTTCTAAATCAACAATGCCATTATGTTTTCCATCGTGCACCTTAAACTGGTACAATGCAATTGGGGACACCTTCATATGTTGCGCAGATTCATCACTAACCCCAATAAGTGCCTCAACCCTTTCTGTCAACTGCGTATCGTAAGAAGCAGCCACTGTACGCCGATCATGAAACCAACGTTGCATCATATCTCGAATACGGTCAATCACAGCAACAATGGGTAACTCTCGAAAATCTTTCACTGCATTATTCATCGACTCAGCAATATTGGTAGTCATAATGTTGTACCTTTTTCTCGGACAAAATGCTCGGGACCACCTCTCTTTTCCAGCATCAACGACATACTGATGAGCTCCAACACTAATGCTGGACAACTGTAGCATGTAAAATGAGTGATCATTAACTCTGTAGGCCTTCGCTGCCTTCCGAAATGGTATGGAAAGATCTTTGTTCTTATAAATGGAAATCATATTTCGTTCTAAATGCATGAAACAAGCACCGTGGTATGCATTTGGAAAAACCGTTGCAATAGCTTTGACAATACTGTTTTTCCTATCAGATACAAAAACAAGATCTTCAACATCTCCAATGGTATCATGCAGACGAGATAGAAACCAACTCCATGAAGCATCATTCTCGGAATCCGCAACACCAAATGCCAAAGGAAATATTTGGTCGTTCCCGTCCTGACATACAGCGATAAACAAAATGCCCTCATATGAACCCTTCAGAAACGTGGCATCAATTGCAATAACCAGTCTAATGACAGCATTAAAACCATCTATGCATGCTTTAATGGAGAAAAACACATACATGAACCTATTTTCATCATCAGTCTTAATGTTCGTGATCGTCCCTGGGTTTGTTTCCTCTAACATGTGACAATAATAAGGTAACATACTGAAAGAAACTTCAAATGATCTGTGTACCTCCTCCATAGCAATATGTTTAGCCCGATATCCTTTGTGGTTATTTACTGTAATGCCCAATTCATTTTGGATATCTCTTATGATCTGCTTTGGTCTGTAGATACAATCATCACGAAATTTCTCCTTGATATGTTGGCCAATAAACTGTGCACTAGCCTTTCTATTCCATGAAAACCTTTTATCCATTGAGCAACTGTGTTTGTCGTCAAATCTGGTAATCCGAAAAAAATCAGTGTTTGTAACCTTGAATGCATGTAGCCGCCATTTGCATTCTCCAACAGCACAACGTACCTCAAAACGTGAAGTGTAACACCCCCTGACCCGACCCGGCTGGACCGACCCAGGGAGCGCTACTTGGTTTTCAAAACTTTCTAAATTCATTTTTTTATAAACTGAAAACCATATAAATTATAGTTTCAAAAATCTTTTTCAAGTGAGCCCGACACTTAAACTTTTTATAAAAATTCGGCAGAGTACCGTTTGTTTTTCGGATTTTCCAAAACCTGTTATTATACAATTCAATTCAAACACAATTCTCAATTTCAACACTTCTATAACATTTTCAAACAGTTGCGCACTCTGCCGTTTAGTGCGACTTACCATCACAATTTATAAAATAAAACAAATCAGACTTTAATATTTACAAACATTTTAATAATAAAGGACATGAATCATAAATAATTAATTACAGAACATATTTACAGACTCACTGTATATGCATGCTTACAAAATAAACATATATATATGTACAACAACAATTGTAGCTACCAAACTGTATCGACTCTGGGATTCTGTCAGCAATCTCTCTCTCTTCAGTCCTTAGCTTCTTCGGAATCCCTGGTACCTACGCGTTAGAAACAAACTAACGCGCTAAGCATAAAGCTTAGTGGGTGTACTATAAACTCAAATATAAATCATAAATATCTTTTAATCGGAAATCATATCACAATGTATATATATTTCAATTCAACTCAATGATGAAAATAATCATGTTAATCTCAAAACCAAACCTTAAAGCAGTTTCGATCACTTTGATTTCAATGATAATATCAACATTTAAAATCAATAAATAAAATCATTCAATTCATTCAATACTGGCCCGCTAGAATACTAAACATATACGGACTGGAATATGGGTCAAACTCCCACCGAGGATGAATCCTACGAGTGGTACGTGTCTCCCAACTCTAGGACCGTGGGTACGGAACCTAGAGAGGTAGATAACTCTCTATCCCAGGAATGAATCCTTAGAAAGGTACGTGAACTCCCAACCCCCAGGACGAATTCTGAGGAGGTACGTGTCTCCCAGCCTCTGGACGAATCTAAGAGGAGGTACATATAATCAATCATCAATATCAATCAGTATCGGCGCAATACTGCTCAGTAAAACCCAGCTGGTATACCAACCTCCTATATCCATTTCTATGTTTCCGTATCCTAGGGCCGTTTCCGATAAACCAAATTCACAATCAGTTTCGTAATAGTTAATCAAGAACCGATAATTACTCGATCAACATATAAATCACGTAATATCCTTCAAGAATCATACTCAATAATTTTACGAAAATCTAAATCAATTATTTTTAACGCACTCGAAATATTCGAAAACGAAATCGAAATATGACCTATCACAAAATCAACAATAAAGACATCAAACATCGATTTTTTTCATATACAATAAACAATTTTCATACGAAAATCGAAGGCTAGAAGTCTCTACGAAATCGAAAACGAAAACGAAAACAAAAACGAAAACGAGAACAAAAGCGAGAATGAAAACGAAAACGAAATATTGTTCGTAAAGGTTCCGAAAACGAAAGTACACCAACCTGGAATCCATTTTTCGTTCGAAAACCCGCGGTTCTACGATTTCGTTTCCTTCCCTTTCCTTTTTCTCGTCACTTTTCCTTTCCACTTTCTTCTTCCTTTTCTCCTTTCCTTTCTTTCTTCTTCTTCTTCTCTCTTTTTCCTCGGCTCTTTCTCTCTCTTCTTGCTGTTTTTGTTTTTTCTCGCTTCTGCGAGAAGCTTCTCTTTTTTTTTATATTTTTTTTCGCTACCGCGACCTGTGGTCGCGCCACCAGGTCGCGATACTCACTGGAGTGCGCACACCGCCTTCATCGCGAGCGCGCCTTGGTCGAGCGAATGGTCGCATTGCTCTCTGCCCAATTTTGACATTTTCATCGCGAGCAGCTCATCGCGACCTGTGGTCGCGGTGACTGGTCGCGATGCTCACTGCCAGAAATCGCGTTTTCCACCGCGAGCAAGCCATCGCGACCTATGGTCGCGGTGACCAGGTCGCGATGCTCTCTGGTTCAGTTTTTCAAATTTTTTTTTTCATTCTTCATTTTCAATCATTCAATCTGGTCCGCTGGAAATCATAACAAAATTTATTTTCACATATATAAAATTAATTACCCAAAATCCGGGATGTTACATGAAGTATCGGACTTCCACACTTTCAAATTGAAACGATTTGCAGTAGCGTACCTTCTTAGTTGGGAGTGCAACTCTTTCTTACTGTAAAAGACTTCCCCATTTGCAATCATAATCGGCATAGCTCTCGAAGCTACTTCAACATCATTAATTGAACACATTACAGACGTGGCTCGAACCAACCCTTCATTACTGTTTCCAGCACCCTGAACATCTTCGAACTTCTCATTATCTCTGGCTTCGTTATTGAAATCATCAACAACTTGAAATTCTTCTTCAACCGTAGCATCATTTAAATTTGGTGTGTAGCCTTCCGGAATGTAGTTACTTCCCTTCGATGAAGGAAACTGAAGATTGATGGGATGGCGTTGTTGATTAGATGACTCTGGAAAACATTGTTGCTGCAATTGTCGGTCACTATGGCCAATCTCAGACACGGTTATACAAACTAAAGGGTCAACATTCTTTTGACGTAATAATATTACAACATCACCATCATCACTTATCTCAACAGGCATGCTTGGGTGGATGGTATGAGCAACCGTCTTTATAATGACTCGAAAGCAGTTTCTGTCAATTCCAGTGACGGCATACACTTTATCTAATAGTTGAGCATAAGTTGCTTCTCTTGGAAATAACACCCATTTTGATCTCTTGCCATCATACCAATAAACCCCTTGTTCACATACCCAATGTCCATCCCAGATGATTATCAACTGCACATCATCCATGCTCCTTCCTGCATTCAAATAAAAAATGTAAATAAAACATTGATTCAATTAAAGTATCAAAACTCCCGACCTGGCATGAACAAAACTCATCGGGGCAAGGCCATCGGGCTTACATGATAAAACCATCGGGCCGCCATGTGAAAATACATGATGAAAGAAAACCATCGGGCCAAGGCCATCGGGCCGCCATATGAAAATACATTATGAAAGAAAACCATCGGGCCAATGCCATCGGGCCGCCATGTGAAAATACACGATGAAACAAAACCATCGGGCCAAGGCCATCGGGCCGACATGATAAAACCATCGGCCCAAGGCCATCGGGCCGCCATGTGAAAATACATGATCAAAGAAAACCATCGGGCCGCCATATGAAAATACATTATGAAAGAAAACCATCGGGCCAACGCCATCAGGCCGCCATGTGAAAATACACGATGAAACAAAACCATCGGGCCGATATGATAAAACCATCGGGCCAAGGCCATCGGGCCGCCATATGAAAATACATGATGAAAGAAAACCATCGGGCCAAGGCCATCGGGCCGCCATATGAAAATACATTATGAAAGAAAACCATTGGGCCGCCATATAAAAATACATTATGAAAGAAAACCATCGGGCCGCCATGTGAAAATACATGATGAAACAAAACCATCGGGCCAACGCCATCGGGCCGCCATATGAAAATACATTATGAAAGAAAACCATCGGGTCAAGGCCATCGGGCCGCCATGTGAAAATACATGATGAAACAAAACCATCGGGCCAACGCCATCGGGCCGCCATGATAAAACCATCGGGGCAATTTCATCGGGCCGCCATGTGAAAATACATAATGAAACAAAACCATCGAGCCAATGCCATCGGGCCGCCATGTCAAAATACATGATAAAACCATCGGGCCAAAAACAATGAAAAAACATGAAGAAAAACCATCGGGCCAAAACCATCGGGTCGGCATGATGAAAAAAATTTTTTTATAAAAATTCGTTCTTCATTTTTTTGATGGAGGATTAACAAATGTGAAATGTCTACAACTGATTCAAAACCCATAAAGGTATGCATTGACTAAAAAAAAAAAGTTTAACACTAACCTTGGAATTTTTTATGGAGAAAAAGACTTTGTGAGATGGATCGATAGTTTATTTGCAAGAGATAACTTGAGAATTTCTTGGCTTAGGTTGGGTAAGAGATTTATGGAGAAGAGAAGAGAGGAAAAATAAGAAAATGTGAAGAAGAGAAGAGAAAAAGCGACGACGACAGTGCAGGAAAAATAAGAAAGTTGTCTAGATGAAGAAGAAGAAGAAGACAGTGCAGTGGTGTAATATAAAAGTAAGGGCAATTTTGTCCAAAAAATAGCTTTGGGTAGATGTTGCAAAAATTAGTGGAGCTTTAGTAGTGTTGCAACTGTTGAGTACTGTTTGGACAATTTTGCTAAATTCCCAATTTTATATAGGCATTAAAATATTCGGCTAGCAAATTACTAGCTTTTTTAATCAACTATTTTAAATCAAGGCAAAACAGTTCTTTCAACCAATTTGTTAAAGTTAAATTATAACTATATTTTTTTTTGTACATTGGGTGGAGGACGATTCCAAAGTTAAAAGATATAGCTACCACTAAACTCTCTGTACAACCACTTTGTTTGTTACCTTTTAAAAGATCTTACAATATCCAAATTGCATTGTTGAGGAACACTTCAAATTTCTTTTGCTGCAAATGGAATATGAGATAGCAGTTGTACTGATTTAGTTAGAAAAAAATAAAAATAAAACTTGCAAAAGTTTGTTGATTTTTTGCTCTCTTAGCTTGCATTTAGTGAACCATATTGGATTTGAGTGTTTAGTGTAACATGGAATTGTATGGAAAATAATTAAATAAATTATTTGGTATGGTTTGGAGTTTAATTGGATTGAAATTTTGTTAATAAAAATTAGTAATTTGAATTATTTTTTTGTAGATAATATTTTTGAATAAAATTCATGACTGTTTTAAAGTGAAATGAAAATATTAAAACCATTTTCAAATAAAATGATATTATTTCTAATTATTTTATGAAATAACATTATTGTTTAATTTAATTTATTAATTATCATATTAACTTTCATGTATTTTACAAGATTTTAGAAATTTATTATATAAAATGCATAAGTAATCAAATTGAATATATTTATTTTATTTGTATCAATCAAATTCTGTGATATTTAGCTTTGTTATCTAATGAATATTTAAATTGTTGTAAAAAATATTAAATTAAAAATATATATAGTTAATTGTTTTATATTTAGTCCCATAACCATGAGACTTAACTAATCCAACAAGAAACAGTTAACTAGTCCACTCGTAGAAATAATTCTTTATAGCAAATGTGCACTGCGTTGTTTTAGCTGGATTTTACATGTTTTGCTAGGACTTGGACTTGGACCTGGACCGCAACTTGAGTTTGTTGTATAATTCTTGTGATATAGAATGATGTTGGATTGTTAATGTAGGTTGGGAACAAGATTATTAGGAAGAGGATTCATGTACGTGTCGAACATGTTCAACCATCAAGGTGTAAAGAGGAGTTGAAATTATGAATAGTTCGGAATGATGAGTTGAAGGCAGAGGCAAAAACACGAGTTGAAAAGATTAGCACAAAAAGACAACTTGAAGGACCTAAGCCTGGTTTCATGGTGGAGGGTGCTACACTCGAAACTATTACTCTTATTCCCTACAATGTCGTCAATGATCTCAAATGGGGTTACTGATATGTATCTGTTGCCATTAATTTTTCTGGATGGTTGCTTCTTTTATATCAAAAAATTTTATGACTTGAGGTTGGTGTTTTGCTTAAATAAATTCACTTGTATTAATTTCATATTTGAGTATTAGTTTTTGGCAATTGGTCCTTTTATTTTACTAGTTTGTGAACATGGCTTAGCTTTATGGAGATGCATAGGTCTTGCTTTTCAGAATGATTATATTTTGTTGTGGATGAATGAGATGATAATACAGAATTAGAAAACCTGGAGATATAACCAAAGGAGGAAATATTAAAACTAGTCATCAGCATCCTAACGTGATGACCTAGATGATCGACATCGTCTCTAGAAACTATGTCTCCATTTGCAGGGTCGAGTAATATTTAACGTCCATAAATGAGAGAAAACCTCTTTCTAGCAGCTAGTGTAATCCCAAACGAGCCAACTCTAGTTTCAGCTTCTTCAACATAAACACAACTCTTAGGAAAAACAGCAGATTTTGCAATTGACAGTGTTTAGCTTGTAAGGATTATTTGAAGGTGGCTTCCACCTAGCATCAGGCTTTCTCAAACATGAACATGATTATGATTATCAACCAAACAAGATATGCAAAATTACATATTAACTGATTGACTGCATCAGTAATCTGAAATAGCCCAGTTTCACTCGACAAGAATAATAGAATTACCAGTGGTGATTTTTTAAGATGAATTAGATGATGACATTTTTTTCTCTTATTATTATTTTCCTTTTCAACATATAAGATATTTTTCTTCCACTTTTAAGTTTTAAGCTTAAACAAAAAGGAGAATCTTTAAAGCAAAGATCTCATATTGTTGCATAGAGACAAATTATATAAAATCTCACTAACACAAAAATATTTTTATATTAATGGGAGAAAGATTTTGATTGAACATCTTAAGACAGCAAAATTCGATAAAATAGAAACTTGTTTTGTACTGTTGAAAGATTACATTGAGCTTGTTATGTCTTGATCTTTTGTATGTCTTTTCCTATATTAATTATTATTTATGCTGTTTTGCACTTCATCTTCCTTTTTTTAATAAAATTTAATTGTTAGCTTTTTTCGGCTCCTAGGACAAGGATTAATGTTATGCCTTGACAGCTTGTTGACAATGCTCTAAGCTAATACAAATTATATAATGAGTTTTCACAAATTACAAGAAAAGAATGTCTCCTTACTCTTTTTAGCTGGGAAACAGAGACAATGATATCATGTTTGCAAACTCGAACCATCAATACCACCAAACTCAAATAAGTAAACTCTTAGTTGCTGATAATGCATCTGGGTTTGGTACAGCTTCCACCAGCTGCAGACACGCTGATCAAGATCTCGATTCCTATATTGACAATCAAAGTCTAGAGCTCAGAGCATTTATTCGACTTCAGGTACAGCTGTTTGATTCCTACACAATCTTAATCTGTTTTTTGGTTGATTGAAGTTGGTGACCCTTTTTCATGAAAACTATCTGTGATCTCCCAGAATCAGAAACTGCGGGCGATGGTGGGTTTGATTATGGAGAAGCAAATCCTGAGAAAAGTAGAAGAAAAGGAAAGAGAGTTGGAGAGAGCCAAGAGAGTGAGAAGAGAACTGGAAGAGAAGATGAAGCAGAAGAGTGAATAGAATCAAATGTGGTTCAACGTGGCCAAACAAAGTGAAGGCAGTCTCTAGTACAGCTTCTGCTTTACAACAACGATGATGGCAATAATAATAACCATAACCATGCAATTGAAGGGTTTGGGGAGACAAATGGAAAAGATGATATTGATGATGCGCAGTCTCCGATACAACAACTGATCAAGAATTGTAAGGGTCGCGGCGGAGGTAGTCATGGCCAAGGTTCCGGAACCGACAGTTCCGGTTTTGGAACCGTCGGTTCCGGTTCAATATTTTAAACAACCAGAACCGGGATCGGGGAGGTCCCGGTTCCGGTTGGAACCGGGGAGGAACCGCCGGTTCCGGTTCCTCCCCAGTTCTTTGGAACCGGCGGTTCCGGAGAAATAAAAAAAAATTACAAAAATTAATTAATTAAAATTAAATAAAATTAAAATTTATAAATTAATTAATAAAAAAAATTTAAATGTATAAATAAAATGGTTCATTTGTTCAACTTCAACAAGAAATTTATTACGATAATAATAATATCATAAATGATAAAACTATAAAATTGAATAAAATAAAATAAATAAATAAGAAATTAGGGCTTGTACTTAATTTTATCTCAATTAAGCTGCCTACGTATCCTCTAGGAGGAATCAAAGCCCACGTAGTTCTTTTACCTGTTATGTTTCGGAGGTGATCAATCGTCGCTTGTTCCTTCGGTAGCCGTTGTATCATCGTTGGTGTCGAAAAAGTCATTGTCGTCGGATACGAGATCCAATTCTTGCTGCCGGTATGAGGCCTCGGTCCAGTCGTCAACACAGACCTGAATCTGTATTGAGTCAGGACTGAGCAATGCCCGTCTCTCGTCGAGAACATTGCCACCTGCACTAAATTCCTGTTCAACTGCCACGGTCGAGACAGGGGTTCCAAAAATTTGCTTGGCAATAAGGGCCAAAATTGGAAAGTTAGTTTCGTGTTCCCTCCACCAATGTAGGATGTTAAAGTCTTCGCTGTCCAAAAACTCAAAAGAGGTGTTTACGTAAAGATCAACCTCTGAAACATAGGTTGATGAAGACGAAGAACTCCCCTGTGCCTTTGATTTTTTGGACAACACACTTGACCCTAACTTCTTTAATGAGGGAAAGCGAGAACGAGAATGACTACTTCCGCTTGCAGTCGGTTGCTGAACATTAATGTTCAGCGAGGGACCGTATACAGAACAGTATTCGTCATACAATGAATAAAATAATTGTCTAACATTATTATATAAAGCACTAATATCTACGTTGTGTAGCCCTAGATATTGATAATAAAGTGTTAAATATTCATATAAACTATCAAATTTACACCTAGGATCAAAAACTGAAACAACAGTATATAAATCGAAGGAATGTCCCTATAATAATTTAACCATCTATCTCTCATTGCAGCAACACATGCAAATAGTTCTATTACTTGTGCACATTCATTAAGTGCATCTACAATATTAATGGATTCACATAAAAATAAATGTGAAGTTGGATAATATATACCGGATAAAGCGGTGGTTGCATCATGAAAAACTTTTAAAAGCATGCAAATTTTAGTACAAACATCCCAATGATGAGCATACAAATTAACACTACTAACATTATGCTGCATAAATCTAACTAATAATTCTCTATAATCATAGTTTTCACAAAGCAATTTATATGTGGAGTTCCAATGAGTTGGAACATCACAGGAAAACCTAATTGGATGTTTCCCGTTAGATTTACAATACCTAGCCCATTATTTCATAGTGCTAGGATGTTTCCACAAAAAGTATAGGGCATCCCTAATTGGTGTAATCCATTCTTGAAGTGTTTGCAAACCATGTTGTACACATATATTTAAAACATGGCAAACACATCTTTGATGAAAAAATCTGCCGCCAGAGTAGGGTTGACACAATTGAATTAATTGTGGAACGGCGGCAGTATTGTTTGCAGCGTTATCAAAACCAATTACAAAAATTTTACTTTCAATACAATATTCTTCAAAAATAATTTTTATTAATTTGTAAATATTAACGGCAATATGGGTGTCGTCAAAAACTCTAAATGCAAGAATTCGTTTTTGCAATTCCCATGATTGATCAACATAATGGCAAGTAAGTCCTAAGTATGAATGTTTTTGCCAATGATCGCTCTAGATATCGGCACAAACAGACACACGACCCATATAATTTTGAAAATATCTAACTAATGCTTTTTTTTCTTTTTTATAAATGTCACACATTGTACGTTTTAATGTGGTCCTAGGTACTCTACATGCAGCGGGATTTAAAGCATTATGACAATATTTTAAAAAACCAGTATTTTCGCCAAAACTAAAAGGAAGATGTTCAGTCGCTACCATTCTTACTAGTTGTTCCTTATTATTTGCATCACTATATTTAAATAAAGGATGGTTAGAAGATGTGTACCTGGAAATTTGGTATTGTCCTCAGCTACGCTTATGCTCAGCTTCGACTGGATGCTTGGTGTTGATGTGTTTCCAGTACGTCCCGTATCCTCCGGATTTGTTCCACTTAAACTCTTTGTTGCAATAGTTGCAAGTGACCACAACTTCCCCCGATTCCTTTTCCACCCTCCCCATATGAACTTTAAAAAGTTCAGATTTGTACTTTATCAAATCTGGCTGTGGACCTTGTACAGTTTCAGTTGGGGAGGGGGGGAGGGGGAGGGTTTTCACAAGAGGGATCAAGGGCCCCAGACCCAGAGAGATAGGGATGAGAATATTGAGGAGTAAAATTAGGAGGAGTATCATTACCAAATATTACCTCCTCAAATTGTCTATGATGTAGGTACTTATCAAAATTTGCATCTGGGCCAGCGGTACGGCGACTTTGCACTTCTCTAGCATTTAAATCTGGTAGCTGCTCAATGTCTCTGCCGGAAACGGACCTTCTGAAAATTGATCGTCGGCCTCCAGAAATAGACGGTCTTGATTGTGATGCCATTATAAATTTATAATGGTAAAAAATACAATTTAAATAAATAACGAAAAAAATTGTAGTATTGAAAAACAAGAACAAGATTAAGAAAATAACTGACTGAAACTTTGAGAGAATTAGATAAAAATTGAGAGAATGAGAGAAATATTAACAGAATGAGAGAATGAGATTGAGAGAAAATGGTGTGAATTGAATTGAAGATGAGTGGAGTTTATATAGTTTTTTGGATTGGGAAAAAAATAATATTTTTTAAAATTTAGGGACCCAAACTATAATTTTGTAAGGGGGTAAAATGTAATTTTACACCCAATGAGCCGTTGAACATCGGCTCCTTGGGTGGTCAGGCTGCTGCCACCTGGCAACAGCAGAAACAGCAGCCTAACATACTGTGTGTGGCCGTTGGCCAACGGCCACACACATTTTAATTTTTTTTTTTTTAAATTTTTTTTTTATTTTTACAAATTAAAAAAAAAAAAATTAAAAACCGTTAGGAACCGAAACCGGGCGGTTCCTTGAACCGGCGGTTCCTTGAACCGGCGGTTCCTTGAACCGGCGGTTCCTTGAACCGGCGGTTCCGGTTCACTTGTTCAAGCTAACCGGAACCGGGACCTTGGGTCCCGGTTCCGATTTTCGGTTCTGGAACCAGTTTTTAACCGGAACCGTCGGTTTCGATTAAAAACCGCCGGTTCGGTTCAAACCGCCGATTCGGTTCGAACCGAACCGGGGCCATGACTAGGCAGAGGTGATGTATCGGTTCTGGTGCTGCCCTGTCGTCACCTATGTCTCTGTAAACATTGCGAGTTTCAATTCAACTGTTGTCCTGTTTGTAATTCTGTCAAGAATGCAGCTTTAAACCTTTTTTTAGGATATTATTAAAATTCCCCTGTAGCTTGATGTGTTCGTCAAAATTCCCTCTCTAGTTTTATTAATGGTCAAAATCCGCCCTATAGTTTGATTTATTTGTCAAAATTCCCCTTGCCGTCAGTTTTAATTACTAAAATGCCACTGACCGTTAACTTTTCAGTTAGTAATATTATTAAAATACTCTTCTAATTTCATATATTAGTCAAAAGTTTCCCATAGTTTAATTTATGATCAAAATCACCCCCATAATTTCATTTTATAGTCAATTTTTCTCCTACAATCAATTTTAATTATCAAAATATGTTTAACCATTAACTTTACGTTAGAAATTTTAGAGCACCAATGGTATAAAGGTAAATATCTATATAGATTAAATTAAAATATTTTAATGTATAATATTAATAAATCTCTACACTCTATCATATGATGACATTAGAGATCAAATATAAAATATTAATAATTTTAAATTTTAAAATCTATGGAGATGGACATGGAGGTCTATTTTTTAATTTTTTATTTTTTAAAAAAAATATTTTGTGTTTATACTCTCTACTATCCATCTATGGAGATGGACAGTGGAGATCCGTCGTTTTTTTAAAAGTTTTTTTAAAAAATTTGGTAATTGTTTTTTAAAAATTTTGTATTTATGATATCCACCGTCCATCTATGGACGATGGAGATTCAATTTTCTTAAAATTTTTAAATTTTTAGGTTTTTAAAATTTAATCTCTAATGTCCATTATAATATCGAGGACGATGGAGATCCATCTTTTTATTTTTAATTCTTTTTAATTTTTTTGTAATTCTTTAATATAAATTTCTCCACCGTCTCCACCACTCATCTATGGACAGTGGAGATCCAACTTTTTAAAATTTTTAATTTTGATAGACGGTGGAGATCTAACTTTTTTATTTTATAAATTTTTAATTTTTTAATATTTTAGATTTGATCTCTAATGTCTATCGTAATATAGAGATGGATGGTAGAGATTAATATTTTTATTTTTAACTTTTTAATTTTTTTTTAAAAAAATTGGTAATTTTTTTTAAATCAATTGTATTTGTGATCTCCACTGTCCATCTATGCACTGTGGAGATCCGATTTTTTTAAATTTTTAATATTTTAAATTTGATCTCTAATATCCATGATAATATGGAAATGAATGGTGAAGATTCATTTTTTTATTTTTAATTATTTTAAATTTTTTGGAATTGTTTTTTTAAAAAAATTGTGTTATGAACTGCGAAGATCCAATGTTTTTAAAATTTTTAAATTTGCTCTCTTATGTCATCATATTATGTACAGGGGAGATTCATTAATATTATAAATTAAAATATTTTAATTTAATCTATACAGATATTTACCTTTATATCCTTGATGTCCTAAAATTTTTAACATAAAATTAATAGTTAAAGGTATTTTTACAATTAAAACTGAGGTAAGGGGAAAATTGACTATAAAATGAAATTATGGGGGTGATTTTGATCATAAATGAAACTATGAGAAACTTTTGACTAATATATCAAATTAGAAGGGTATTTTAATAATATTACTAACTGAAAAGTTAACGGTCAATGGTATTTTAGTAATTAAAACTGACGGTAGGGGGGATTTTGACGAATAAACCAAATTATAGGGGGAATTTTGACCATTAATGAAACTAGAGGGGGGATTTTGATGAATACATCAAATTATAGGGGAATTATAATAATATCCTTTTTTTTTTATTCCTAATTGTATTGTAAGTAAACAGAAAATTGAATCAATTTGGCAGTTTCAGTTGATTCCATTTAATTGTGTCATCTTATTTTTAGGAATTTAGGAATTGGATTAATAATAGGTAAAAAATCATTAGTCATCAGCTTTTTTTCATAATTATTTTTTGACTAATATTTAATGTTTTGATTCTTCTGGTCCTTAATTTTTTTAAAATCAATTAAATTAGTTAATTTAACCAAATTTTTAGCAGTCAAACTTAATAGAATTTACACGAACAATTACTGCGAGCAAACATATTAATGACGAGGAACACATTTTTGCTATGCTACTAATTCTAGGTGAGGAGAAGAAATCATGTAACGAAGGTGATTCTTATTTGTACAAATGGTATTTTGAACTTGGAACAAGCATGAAGAAATTAAAGATACATCTTTATCTTTTAATTTGACCTTAAAAAAAATTAAAAAGTATATAAATTGTATAAATAAAAAAAATATTTTCCTCTCTGTTATTGTTTCATTTTCAATTTTTACATGGGCTGCCTTTGAAAAGCTAGGCCCAGAAAAAAATTGGTTCGTGTGCTATGTCGACTGGGAGGAGCCCATAAGTTTGGTTTCTTACTGTGTTTTGTTTCTGGAGTGGGCTGTGGAAGTGGATTGGGCTTGGAAGATAAACGGGGCTGGTTAGAAGGGTTTGAGCAATAAAATTGAAAACCCTAGATACAATAGACAAAAGTTAGGGTGTGCAGTTTTGGTTGGGGTATATAAACAAACTAACGCCATCGCACTAAAATGAAAACCAAGTGAAGGAGAAAGAAGAAGATGCCGGCCGGTCATGGGCTTCGATCGAGGACGCGCGACCTGTTCGCTCGAGGTTTCAGGAAGAAGGGTTACATATCTCTCTCCACATACCTGAAAACCTACAAGATCGGTGACTACGTCGACGTCAAGGTCAACGGTGCCGTCCACAAGGGCATGCCTCACAAGTTCTACCATGGCCGTACTGGCCGCGTCTGGAACGTCACCAAGCGCGCCATCGGCGTCGAAGTCAACAAACAGGTACCCGAACACATCCTTATCTTTTTCTTTCGATTTTAAGCATTGTGGATTGTTCTTCAATTTCAGTTTTTTTCTTTACAATATTGTTGAGTAACTCTTCAAATTTATTATGCTGCAAATGGAATAACAGATATCAATTGCATTGACTTAGTTAGAAAAAATAAAAATACTTGTAGAGTTTGTTGATTTTTTGCTCTCTTAGGTTGCTTAACTAAATAAATAGTTGGTCTGGTTTGGAATTTAATTGGATTGAATCATTTTTATTACAAAATCTAGTAATTTGAATTATTTTTTGTAGATGAAATTTTTAAATCATGTTTGAATAAAATAAAATTACTTTAACAAATTTATTATATAAAATGCACAAGTAATCAAATTGAATATATTTATTTTATTTGTATCAATAAATTCTGTAATACTTACATTTGTTATCTATCAAATATTTAAATTGTTTTTAAAAAATATTAAATTGTTTTGTATTCTGTAATACCATGTGTTTGGTATGAGACTAATTGAGAGATTGGATTTTTTTCACATAAACTAGGCCTACCGCACAATTAATTCTTTGCAGCAAACTTACCCTACGTTGTATCAGCTGGATTTTACATGGTTTTGCTAGGATTTGGACTTGGAGTTGGACCGCAGCTTATGTTTGTTGTACAATTCTTGTGATTATATTGGACTGTTAATGTAGGTTGGGAACAGGATTATTAGGAAGAGGATTCATGTGCGTGTCGAACATGTTCAACCATCAAGGTGTAAAGAGGAGTTGAAATTGAGAATACTTCGGAATGATGAGTTGAAGGCAGAGGCAAAAGCACGAGGCGAAAAGATCAGCACGAAAAGACAACCTGAAGGACCTAAGCCTGGTTTCATGGTGGAGGGTGCTACTCTGGAAACCGTTACTCCCATTCCCTACGATGTCGTCAATGATCTCAAAGGGGGTTACTGATATGTATCTATTGCCTTTAATTTTCTCGATGGTTGCTTCTTTTGTATGAGAAGAGTTTATGAGTTGAGGTTGTTGGTGTTTTGTTTAGATAAATTGACTTGTATTAATTTCATATTTTACGAATTTTTGAACATGGCTTAGTTCATAATGATTATATTTTGTTACGGATGAATGGGATGATAATACCCAATAGTCATCAGCACCCTAAAGTGATGAACTGGATGATCTACATCGACTCTGGAAAATATGTCTCCATTTGCAGAGTCGAGTATCATTATTTAACGTATCCGATTCCACACTTAAATGAGAGAAAACCACCTTCTAACAGTTGGTGTTTAGCATATAAGTTTTTACCGTTTTGTTTTGCGAATTGCTTGTATTGCGAATTGATTGTAGCGTGATTTGCAAATCATTCAATGGTTGGGATTGATGTGTTACCGTGGTGCGTGGTGTAGATGATTGATGTAATTTGCATGGGAGTTGGACAGGGTTTTTTTTTTTTTTTTTTTTTTTTGAGAGAAGGATAACAAAGCAGCAACCACAAAACAAACTTAGGCCTGGATATCAGACAGAAGGTCCTGATTCAGCCAAGGTGTTGAATCATTTAACATGTGAGTTTGTGTTATGATCTTTATGATTTTTATTCGTTTATGTATTGTTTTTACCTGATATTGTTGCCTAATCTAGGTTGGTAGCTCTGCTTAACCAGCCGCTGACAGTCACGCTAGGTCACCAAGCAATGAAATAATGTTACTTAACTCAGGAACCGTTACTCCCATAATTCTATATGGCTTTCACAGCTTTTTCTCCATTTATTTATGTACTACTGTCATTTTTTGTGATTGTATACTATGTTCAATTCTGCTGGTCCTTTGGTTTCCAAGCACCCCGTAACACTCATCAAATACAGCTCATTATTCATCTTCAAGTCATGCAAATCAGCCTTTTAATCTCTCTAGATCTCATCCTCTCACACCAAATACTCCTCAGTGTTATTAAAATATTTGAGTTTTTGAGCACATTATTTTTAGTGTTAAGGATGTTGTGATTTTTGTCACTTGGTTGTGTAGTGTGCAGTGTGTGCTTTTGATATTGTAGTGTGCAGGATTACGATTTTTGTTGCTTGTGTAGTATGCAGTAGTTATGGTCACGGTTAAGGAACCGGCAGTTCCAGTTTTGAAATCTCCTGTTCCGATTGAAAATTTAGGGGCATTGGAACCGGGACCGTAAGGGTCCCGGTTTCGGTCCCGATTCCGGTTAGAACCGGAGGAAGAACCATGATTACGGTTCCTTCTCCAATTTTAGGGAACTGGCAGTTCAATCGCCGGTTCCCCAATTGGAACCGACCCCCCATTTAAAAAAAAATAATAAGAAATTAAAATAAATTAAAGAAAAATTAAAAGTGGGTACTGAGTGAAAATAAAATTATGATAATATTATAAAACTATAAATTAAAAAAATATTCAAAAAAATAAATAAAAAATTAAGGCTTACACTAAATTTTACCTCAATTAAGTTGTCTATGTATCCTCTAGGAGGAATCAAAGCTCACGTAGTTTTTTTACCTGTTATGTTCTAGAGGTGATCAATCGTTGCTTGTACCTTCGGTGACCGTTATATCATCGTTGGTGTTGAAGAAGTCATTGTCGTCGGACACCAAATCCATTTTCTGTTGTTGGTAGAGGCCTTGGTCCAGTCGTCAACACAAGCCTGGATCTGAATTGAGTCAAGACTCAGCAATGTTCGTCTCTCTTCGAGAACAATGCCACCTGCACTAAATTCCTGTTCGAGTGCCACGGTCGAGGCAGGGGTTCCAAAAATTTGTTTGGCAATGAGGGCCAAAACTGGAAAGTCAGTTTCGTTCTCCCTCCACCAATGTAGGATGCTAAAGTCTTCGTTTTCCAAAAACTCAAAAGAGGTGTTTATGTAAACATCAACATCTGAAACATAGGTTGATGAAGACGAACTACACTGCGCCCTTGATTTTTTGGTCAACACGCTTGACCCTAACTTCCTTAAAGTGGACGGAAAGCAAAAATGAGAATGACTACTAGTACTACCACTTTCGCTTGGTTCCAGTTGCTGAACAAGAATGTTCAGCGAGGGAACGTATAAAGAACGGTATTCGTCATATATTCAATAAAATAATTGCCTAACATTATTATATAAAGCACTAATATCCATATTCGCTAGCCTTGGAGATTGATAATAAAATGTAAAATATTCATACAAAATATCAAATTTACACCTAGGGTCAAAAACTGAGGCAATTGTATAAATCGCAGGAATGTCCCTATAATAATTTAACTATTTATCTCCCACTGCATTAACACATGCAGTTAGTTCCGATAGTTGAGCACATTCATTAAGTGCACATACAATTTAATGGCTTCACATAAAAATAAATGTGAAGTTGGATAATATATACCGAATGAAGTTGGATAATATATACCGTGAGATTTGAAATACCTAGCCCATTATTTCATGGTATTAGGATGTTTACACAAATAATATAGAGCATCCCTAATTGGTGTAATAAATTCTTGCAGTGTTTGCAAACCATGTTCTACACATATATTTAAAACATGGTAAATACATATTTGATGAAAAAATCTGCCGCTATAATAAGGCTGACGCAATTGAATTAATTATGGAATGACAGCAGTATTGTTTGTAGTTCGAACCGAACCGGGGCCATGACTAGTATGCATTGTGTGCTTTTGGTATTATAGTGTACAACTTTTATTATGTCTAATTTGGATTTGTTACATTGTATAGCTGATTTATTTTTGGTACTGTAGTGTGCAGCTTATATTATGTCAAATTTGGATTTATTATATTGTATACCTAATTTATTTTTGGTATTGTAGTGTGCAGCTTATATAATGTCCAATTTGAATATGTTATACTAAATAGCTTATTTATTCAACTTTATTTAACATCAAATATATAAAGTGCAAATATTTATTTATATTATATCCAATTTAAAGTGTCAAATTATTTAATCTTAAAGTAGACATTTCAATTGAAGTATTCTTTTGCACAAATTTTATATAAATAGAAGAAATTAATGGATATAACATGTAAAAAAAAAAAATGATTAATTTGTGAAGGGGAAAAAATCCAAATGGGTAAATAAAAATGAACATAAATGTGTTATATGAGGGTGTTTTAACCATTTAAGGACCAAAATAGTTCTAAACAATTAATATTTTATTTTTATCTTTTTCTAAGCGTAATTTTATAAATTAGCATCAAATAGTCCTTATAAGGGTATTTTTTTTTATCTTTTTTACTATTTGCAATGGTTAACCGTGAACAGTTAACGATCAACTTTAACTGAAAGGGGGTTTGCTGTCAATTTTATATAAAGTTATTTATACTTATAAAAGGACAAACTTCAGGTAGATTATATGTGTCTAATAAAAAATTTATTTATTTTTTATTCACTATCATTTTTTAAAATTTATTTTTTATTTAATAATTTATTTTTTCTTTATTTTTTAATCTAAGTAGTATTTTTTTGTGTAAAGACTGAAATGCCCATAACATCATTAAAGTTGACTAACAGTTGACAAGCGAAAGGACTAAACTAATTGATTTTGAAAAACGTTAGGCAACACGAAAGTTAAAACATTAAACATCAAACAAAAAGTAATAATTTTATAAAAGTTAAGAACTGAAATAATTTTCACCCGTAGTAAGTGTACGTTTTGAAAGATCTTATCTACTCGATAAAAGAGCTTATTTAATCATAAAAACTCTTTTCAGTTTTTCTTTTTTGTGTCATTTGATTGTTATCCTAATAGAGCTTTTGAAGTCAACAAACAGGTATCCGAACACATCTTTCTCGTTCTCTTTCGATTTTAAGCATTATGAATTATATTTGTTCTTTAGTTTCAGTTTTTTTTTTTTTTTTTATAATATCCAAATTGCATTGCTGAGGAACACTTCAAATTTCGTAGGCTGCAAATGGAATATGAGATATTTGTTGTATTGATTTAGTTAGAAAAAAAATAAAAATAATGAACAGGATTATTAGGAAGAGGATTCATGTACGTGTCGAACATGTTTAACCATCAAGGTGTAAAGAGGAGTTGAAGTTGACAATAATTCGGAATGATGAGTTGAAGGCAGAGGTAAAAGCACGAGGTGAAAATATCAGCACAAAAAGACAACATGAAGGACCTAGGCCTGGTTTCATGGTGGAGGGTGCTACACTCGAAATTGTTACTCCTATTCCCTACGATGTCGTCAATGATCTCAAATGGGGTACTGATATGTATCTGTTGCCTTTAATTTTCTCGATGGTTGCTTCTTTTATTTTACTAGTTTGTGAACATGGCTTAGCTTTATGGAGATGCATAGGTCTTGCTTTCCAGAATGATTATATTTTGTTGTGGATGACTGGGATGATAATACAGAATTAGAAAACCTGGAGACATAACCAAAAGAGGAAATATTAAAACTAGTCATCAGCATTCTAACGTGATGAACTAGATGATCTACATCGTCTCTGGAAACTATGTCTCCATTTGCAGGGTCGAGTAACATTTAACGTCCACAAATGAGAGATGTAATCCCTAACAAGCTAGCTCTAGTTTCAGCTTCCTCAACATAAACACAACTCTTAGGAAAAACAGCAGATTTTGCAATTGACAGTGTTTAAAGGTGGCTTCCGCCTAGCATCGGGTTTTCTCAAACATGAACATGATTATGATTATCAACCAAACAAAATATGCAAAATTACATATTAACTGATTGACTGCATCAGTAATCTGAAAATAGTCCAGTTCCACTCGACAAGAATAATAGAATTACCAATGGTGATTTTTCAAGATGAATTAGATGATGAGATTTTTTTCTCTTATTATCATTTTCCTTTTCGACATATAAGATATTTTTCATCCACTTTTAAGCTTAAATAAAAAGGAGAATTTTTGAAGCAGAAACCTCATATTATTGCGTATAGACAAATTATATAAAATCTCACTAACACAAAAAAAATTTATATTAATGGGAGAAAGATTTTGATTGAACATCTTAAGACAGCGAAATTCGATAAAATAGAAACTTGTTTTGTACTGTTGAAAGATTACATTGAGCATGTTATGTTTTGTTCTTTTGTATGTCTTTTCCTATATTAATTATTTTTAATAAAATTTAATTGTTAGCTTTTTTCGGCTACCTAGGACTAGGATTAATGTTATACCTTGACAGCTTGTTGACAACACTCTAAGCTAATACAAATTATATAATGAGTTTTCACAAATTGTGAGAAAAGAATGTCTCCTTACTCTTTTTAGCTGGGGAAATATGTTAGTACGATAACTTGAGAAACAATTCATGTTATATTCACGGGTGTAAGATTCATTGTTATTTTCGGGAGTAATATGTCTCCCCACTTGCACATTTTTTGCCCTCACTTATGTGTAACAAAAGGCTATTTTGAAAATAAAGGGAGAAAAGTACAACTGACTCCATTCGCTTACAAAAGACTAGGTCCTGATACTGTTCCACAACAACGTGGGGCGTAAGTCATATTGAACTCTATCTTTTTATACTCATTGTTATTTTATATTGGAAAATAATTAACGGTGTTGTTATATTGATTTTATTGCAGTGGTCACTGTAGTGCATTTGTGCTTATATATGCTGAATACATCGTTGCACATAGACAGAAGTTCGATTTCAAAGCAAAGTAAATGAAAGTTCTTAGGAGGAAAATGTCTATTGAAATATTTGCAAACTCTACACCATTAGACGATGATGAAACTTAACATTGACATGTACTTTTTCTCAAATTATTCTTTATGTGAATAAATATTTTCTATAATATTGAGTCTCCTGGAAAATACTCATGTTTGGTTGCTGGTTCCTCAGTTAGTGAATATAATATAAAGTTGTCATTAAGTTCAAATCTGAGAAATTGAAAAGATTATTGTTAAACGATCCAAAAATGATAAAATTGCAAAATATTATTCTCTGAAAAGTGAATCGAAGAACTACATAAATATCAATAATTTATAAAAGAGACTGAAGTTCATCTCCTACAATGATTAAAAGAAAAATGCAATTAGATACAACAAAACAGAAAATGATATCTTACATAAAACTTTGTACATATGATTAACAATACATTATAGCAGTATATCATTCTGGTTCAAATACTTTAGGATTTTTACATATTTGGCTGTTATGACCGTGACGCCAACAATTTTTACACCTTCTGCATATAATCTCTTCTCCAATAGAAGGTATACCTTGTTTCCTCGGTCGACCTAGTGGACGTTGTGTAACATCCCGGATTTCGGGTAATTAATGTTATATATGTGAAAATAAATTTTATTAGTAGAGGGGGTGTAAATGTAATTAAATGTATGCTTATTTTTATGATTTCCAGCGGACAAGATTGAATGGTTGAAAATTAATGTATGAAAAAATTAAAAAGTGAACCAGAGAGTATCGCGACCTGGTCACCGCGATCACAGGTCGCGATGGCTCGCTCGCGGTGGAAAACGCGATTTTTGGCAGTGAGCATCGCGACCAGTCACCGCGACCACAGGTCGCGATGAACTGCTCGCGATGAAAACGTCGAATTCGGGCAGTGAGCAATGCGAGCTCCAGCGCGACCAAGGCGCGCTAGCGATGAAGGCGGTGCGAATGTCCAGTGAGCACCGCGACCTGGTGGCGCGACCACAGGTCGCGACGACGGTCGCGGTAGCGAAAAAAAGAGAAGCTTCTCGCAAAAGCGAGAAAACACACAGAACCCAGACAGAGCGAGAAAGAGAGAGGAGAGGCCGCGAGAAAGAGAGAAAGAAGAAGAAAAGAAAGAAAAGAAGAAGAAGAAGAAAGAGAAAAAAAGAAGAAAGGAAAGGAAAGGAGAAAAGGAAGAAGAAAGTGGAAAGGAAAAGTGAAGAGAAAAAGGGAAAGGGAAGGAAAACGAAATTGTAGAACCGCGGATTGTCGAACGAAAACAAGGATTCCAGGTTGGTGTACTTTTGCTTTCGGAATCTTTACGAAAAATATTTCGTTTTCATTTTCGTTTTCGTTTTCGCTTTCGTTCTCGTTTTCGTTTTTGTTTTCGTTTTCGTTTTCGATTTCGTAGAGATTTCTCGCATTCGATTTTCGTATGAAAATTGTTTATTGTATGTGAAAAATCGATGTTTGATGTCTTTATTGTTGATTTTGGACTGATTTTGTGATAAATCGTATTTCGATTTCGTTTTCGAACATTTCGATTTCGTTAAAAATAACTGATGGAGATTTTCGTAAAATTATTGAGTATGATTCTTGAAGAATACTATGTGACTTATATGTTATTGAGTAACTATTGTGAAATTTATTGCGAATATCGTTTATCGGAAACGGCCCTAGGATACATAGACATAGAAATGGATATAGGAGGTTGGTATACCAGCTGGGTTTTACTGAGCAGTACTGCGCCGATACTGATTGATATTGATGATTGATTATTATGTACCTCCCCATGGATTCGTCCAGGGGCAGGGAGACACGTACCTCCTCAGGATTCGTCCTGGGGGTTGGGAGTTCACGTATCTTCCTAAGGATTCGTTCCTGGGATAGGGAGTTATGTACCTCTCTAGGTTCCGTACCCACGGTCCTAGAGTTGGGAGACACGTACCACTCGTAGGATTCGTCCTCGGTGGGAGTTTGACCCATATTCCAGTCCGTATATGTTTAGTATTCTAGCGGGCCAGTATTGAATGAATTGAATGATTTTATTAATTGATTTTAAATGTTGATATTATCATTGAAATCAAAGTGATCGAAACTGCTTTAAGGTTTGGTTTTGAGATTAGCATGATTATTTTCATCATTGAGTTGAATTGAAATATATATACATTGTGATATGATTTCCGATTAAAAGATATTTATGATTTATATTTGAGTTTATAGTACACCCACTAAGCTTTATGCTTAGCGCGTTAGTTTGTTTCTAACGCATAGGTATCAGGGATCCCGAAGAAGCTAAGGACTGAAGAGAGAGAGATTGCTGACAGAGTCCCAGAGTCGATACAGTTGGGTAGCTACAATTGTTGTTGTACATATATATGTTTATTTTGTAAGCATGCATATACAGTGAGTCTGTAAATATGTTTTGTAATTCAATATGTATGATTTAAGTTTTATATTTGTATTATGTTTGTAAATATTAAAGTTTGATTTGTTATATTTTATAAATTGTGATCGATAAGTCGCACTAAATGGCAGAGTGCGCAACTGTTTGAAAATGTTATAGAAGTGTTGTTGAGAATTGAATTTGAATTGATTTGTGTAAAAGCAGGTTTTGGGAAAGTCCGAAAAACAAACGGTACTCTGCTGAATTTTTGTAAAAAGTTTAAGTGTGGGCTCACTTGAAAAAGATTTTTGAAACTATAATTTATATGGTTTTCAGTTTATAAAAATGAATTTAGAAAGTTTTGAAACTATAATTTATATGGTTTTCAGTTTATAAAAATGAATTTAGAAAGTTTTGAAAACCGAGTAGCGCTCCCTGGGTCGGTCCGGCCGGGTCGGGTCGGGGAGTGTTACACGTTGGGCAACCGGTGGTAAAACAATTGTATTTGCAACCTCAGCAGGGACCAACCAGTCAGCTTGATGGCCTATTGGATGAATCTCACCACTGTATGTTGAAAGCAGATAAGTAATCGAGTAATATGGTGAGGTGAATGTTGTATAATGTAATCCTCGATGTTTTATGGCAGCTAAAGCATGTGCACATGGAATCTGATCAAGATCGAATTCTCTACAACTGTATGTACAGTTTTCTAAATCAACTATTTCATTCTGTTTTCCATCGTGCACCTCAAACTGATACAATGCAATTGGGGACACCTTCATATGTTGCGCAGATTCATCACTAACCCCAATAAGTGCCTCAACAATTTCTGTCAACCGTGTATCATAAGAAGCTGCCATTGTACGTTGATCATGAAACCAACGTTGCATCATATCTCGAATACGGTCAATCACAGCACCAATGGGTAACTCTCAAAAATCTTTCACTGCATTATTCATCGACTCAATAATATTAGTTGTCATAGTGTTGTACCTCTTTCTTGGACAAAAGGCTCGCGACCGTCACTCTTCTCCAACATCAACAACATAATCATAATCTCCAACACTAATGTTTGACAACTGTAGCATGTAAAATGAGTTATCATTAACTCGATAGGCCTTAGCTGCCATTCTAAATGGTATGGAAAGATCTTTGTTCTTATAAATATAAACCATGTTTCGTTCTAAATGCATGAAACAAGCACCGTCCCTGAGTTTGTTTCCTCTAACATGTGACAATAATAAGGTCACATACTAAAAGATACTTCAGCTGATCCATGTACCTCTTCCATAGCAATATATTTAGCCTGATATCCTTTGTGGTAATTTAATGCAATGCCCAATTCATTTTGGATATCTGTTATGATTTTCTTTGGTCTTTAGATACGACCATCACGAAATTTCTCTTTGATATGTTGTCCAATAAACTGTGCACTAACCTTTCTATTTCATGAAAAAATTTTCTCCATTGAGCAACTGTGTGTGTGGTCAAATCTTGTAATCTGAAAAAAATCAGTGTTTGTAACCTTGAATACATGTAGCCGCCATTTGTATTCTCCAACAGCACAATGTACCTCAAAACGTGAAGTATCCAACTTTCACACTTTCAAATTGAAACGATTTGCAGCAACATATCTTTTTAATTGGGAGTGCAACTCTTTTTTACTGTCAAAGACTTCCCCATTTGCAATTAGAATTGGCATAGGTCTCGAAGCTACTTCAACATCATCAATTGAACACATTACAGACGTGGCTCGAACCAACTCTTCATTACTATTTCAAACACCCTGAACATCTTCTGACTTATCACTTTCTCTGGCTACGTTACTAAAATCATCAACAAATTGAACTTCATCATGAACCGTAACATCATTGAAATTTAGTGTGTAGCTCTCCTGAATATGATTACTTCCCTTCGATGAAGGAAACTGAAAATTGATGGGATGGTGTTGTTGAGTAGATAACTCTGGAAAGCATTTCTGCTTAAATTGTGGGTGACTATGCTCAATCTCAAACACGGTAATACAAACTAAAGGGTCAACATTCTTTTGACGCAATAATATTACAACCCTATCATCATCACTTATCTCTATCGGCATGATTGGGCGGATGGTATTAGCAACCGTCTTTATAATAACTCGATAACTGTTTCTGTCAATCCCAGTGACATCGTATACTTTATCTAATAGTTAAGCAAAAGTTGCATCTCTTGAAAATAACACCCATTTTGATCTCTTGCCATCATACCAATAAACCCCTTGTTCACATACCCAATATCCATCCCAGTTAATTATCAATTGTACATCATCCATGCTCATTCCTGTATAAAAAAATTAAAAAATAAATTAAACTTTGCATCATGCTGACCCGGAGGTATCAAAATGTTGGGTAAGGCCGGTCCGATACTATCAAACTGTCAAGTAGGGCCGACCCGATGAAAAAAGTATCGGGTATGGCCGACCCGATGAAAAAAGCATCGGGATCAGGCCGGCCCGATGAAAAAAAAATAATTGATAAAAATTTGTTCTTCATTTCTATGATGGAGGATTAGCAAATGTGAAATGCATAAAATTGATTGAAAATCCAGAAAGATGTGCATTGATTAATAATTATAACCAATTACAGTAAAAATAAAAGTTTAACACTAACCTTATAATTTTTTAATGTTGGGACTTTGTGAGATGGTTTGAATGATTTTGCAAAATTCGGAGTTTAGGAAGATGAAAAACAGAGATTTTCTTGGCTTAGGTTTGGTAAGAGATCTATGAAGATGAAAAAATAGCAAAAATAACAAAATATGAAGAAAAAAAACAATAAAAGAACAAGTGAAGAAGAACCGGGTGAAGAAGAAGACAATGAAAACAGTGATAAGTGGGTAGGGTTAAAGTAAGGGTAATTTTGTCCAACAAAAATATTTGGGTATGGTTTGTAAAAATTAGTGGAGGGTGGATATATTTGTAATTTTAAATTTATTTTTGGATAATTTTACTAAATTGTCATTAATTTTTAATTAATTAATTTAATTTGTCCCACACTATAATAATAAAATATTATTTAAAGCATCTTAGATATTTAATTACCTCGTTGGTGGAAATATCACTGATAACTATAATTGTCATAATTAATAAGAAAATATTGACAATACTTTATTATTTTTATATAATCTCTTTTGAAATAATGATCAAGAGACTAGGGAAAATTAATTAATTTTTCCACTTTTGCTTTAGCATATTTTCGGAGTGTGTGGGACTTGCATGGTTCTGGCTTTACCTAATAGAATGTAGGGGTATTATCGTTTTTTCCCCGAAGTATTAAAATATATTATTTTCCCTTCTAATTTGAAACTATTACTCAAAATTCCTCCTACCATTATTATTCTATCAAAAAATATCATTTTACTCTTATCATTTTATTTTATTTCTATTTTATTCATTAAATTATTATCTTTATTAATTATATAAATATTTAATTATATAAAAATAATTTATATAATTAAAAAATATAAAATAATGGACTAGATAAGACTTTTTTTTTAAAATAAAAAATAAATTATTCACTAAATTATCACCTTTAATTTTTTTTTTAAAATTTTTTTTTACCAATGGGTCCATTGGATGGAGATATTTTTATCCAATCTACTGGAACAAATCTCATCTGGTCCATTCTTTTTTATTTTTTAATTATATAAATTATTTTTATATAATTAAATATTTATATAATTAATAAAGATAATAATTTAATGAATAAAATAGAAATAAAATAAAATGATTAAGGATAAAATGGTTTTTTTTTTATAAAATAGTAATGGTATGGGAAATTTTAGGAAATAATTTCAAATTAGGGGAGAAAACAATATATTTTCATATTTCAGGGGCAAAAACAATAATACCCCATAGAATGTCACATAAAACATTCATGGCCTTTAATAAAAGTATTGTTTATTAATTAATGACAATTATTGTTGTCAACTTTAATACAAGTATAGTCAATTATCCAACATCATTTCATGTGTGTGAAGTTACAATTCAGGCACTAATTAATGATCAAATATCCAAGTTATTCTTATGGATTTTTTACATTAAAAAATTAATAAACTCTTATAATGTTGCTTTTTAATTCATAAAGCATGTTCATTAAACTAGTCTCACATTTCACTTATTTAATCGGCAAAAATAAAAAATAGTAAAAACGTTTCTTATAATAAGAAATTCGTAAAATATAATAAATTAAATAAATCCGACTAAAATTAATAAGAATATTCCTATAAACGTTCCATTCCAATTATATTAAAAACATTTATAGAAAAATTGTAATTGCACTAATATATAACAAAGATGCATATTAGTTGTAATTTTTAGTATTCAGTTATAAAGACAAGAGATGCAGAACAAGAAGGATTATAAAAAAAATTGAAAAATATTGGTCATGATAACCACCAATTTAGAGAACATTGCCAACAATTGGATAGAAAAAAAAAAGTCAATCAAATATCTATAAAAAAAAAAATTGACAAAATGAGGTTGGCCTAGCGATTTGTCCCTTACATTTACACCTTTGAGATTGTGAGTTCGAGTATTATCTATTTCCCCGAATCCCAAATTAATTGTAATTATTCAAAAAAAAAAAAATATCTATAAAAAATGAAAAAAATTTCCCTTCAATCATTTATATTCTTTAAAAAAAAAAATGGGTCTTTTCCTCTCGTTTCTTCTTTGAAGCAACAGTGTGTAAAAGTAGTCATCCTTAGGGCCACTCTTCCTTCTCCGTGGCGGTAGACCTTTGTCCGATCTAAAAAAAAATGCATATTAGTTGTAATTTTTAGTATTCAGTTATAAAGACAAGAGATGCATAACAAGAAGGATTATAAAAAAAAATTGAAAAATATTAAATAACCATCTAATGATAGACTTATAGTATACATCTCTCCTACTTCAGTAGTAAAGATTTAATTTTTACAATATCTGATGAGTATATTTAGTGATTGAGCTCAATAGATTAGGACAGTTTAGTCATGGCCCCGGTTCGGTTCAAATTGACAGTTTTGAACCGGGACCGACGGTCCCAGTGACCAGAACCGGGACACCCGGTCCCGGTTCCGATTAGACTCCAAAAAAAAAAATCGGAACCGCCGGTTAAGAACCAGCGGTACAAGGAACCGACCGGTTCCAGTTCTAACCCTTTTTTTTTGTATTTTAAAAAAAATTAAAAAAATTATACAAATATTTATTTAAATATAAATAAATATATAAATATATATATATATATCCCAATACAATTGGACCACATAAAATAATTTAGAATATTAAATATAAGTATAAAGCCCAACATTATTGTTAGGCTACATACCAATTGGACCATAACCCACTTTAATTTTTCTTTTGTAACTTAGCTTTTATAAGCCACTCAACCTCATACACAACCCTTTTCTTTTCAACGTGGGACTAAATTGCATTTGCCATCATTACTCTAACTCAACAAACAGAATGGTTCTTATGTGAAGCCTTCGTTCGGGTAATTCTCAATCTTTGGAGGCAGCAGCCCTTGTTCCACTTAATGAAAACTATGTATAATCCGTAATAATATGAGTATATTTTTAGTTGATGTGTCCAAATCAGATGGTTTGAGAGGGGCCTCTGCTGTAGGTTTATATTGGAACTAAGGATTCATACGTAGCATGAAAGGTACTGGATCAATGGGGATGTATGTTTTTGCTAGTGGTATAGCGTTAGAAATATCTAATATGATACACAGTTGTTACATGTCATAGTAGTTTTGCTCCTGTTATTACCATACCTTTTGCATAAGGAATAATTAATACTCACAAAGCATTGGCAGCTTATTGACTCACAAAGCACAAATAAAAGCGGATAAATTTAATACAACTAAGAAACAAAAAGTTTACAAAGAAATGAACCCAAATGAACTATGGAAATAAATTTAATACAGCTTATTGTAGTAGGTGTTGAGTTCTTTTTTTTTTTTTTTAATCACCAAACAAACTATGGAAATGGAAATGGAAATGTCCAAGTCACCACATATAATCAAGTTTAACAACATAAATGATAAATAAGACTTTTTATTCATTAAACCAAAATTTTTAACTATATTCAAATCCCACATTGAAAGAATACAAGATTTGAACCATCTTTGCTTTTATATATATATATATATATATATATATATATATATATATATATATATATACACACTGTTAAAATTTTTATTCCCTACCAAAATGATCCAAGCCGAATTACTTTCAGTTTATTCATTTTTAAAATTTTCCTAATCTTAAATTTTTTTATAAAAAAACAAAAAAAAAATTTTTTGTAGTGGGCTGGTTCCAGTTATGGAACTGGCGGTCGGTTCCATAAAACCCGAGGCTTCCTCCTCCGGTTTTGAACCGGGACCGTGTTGGGCTAAAAAAGGAACTGAAATCGGTGGTTTCAAATCCAAAACTGCCGGTTCCGGAACCGTGGCCATGACTAGGACATTTATTAATTTTGTAATTATACTCCTTCTAAAAAAAATTTAAAACTATAACAAATCGTCCACAATTAAAGTCAATCGGTAGTTTAATCTTTGTAATTATCAAATAAAATGAATAATTCTATATTATTTTAAAATATTTTATAATTATATATCTACCTAGAGAAATATTATAAACTAACTATATAAGTTTTTATTATTTTAATTCTACTCTAAATTAAAATTATATATCATAATTAAATAATTTTGAGTTATCTCTCCAAAAATAATTATACTTATTTTTTATTTAAAAAATAAACATATTATAAAAAAATAAAAAATAAATAACGATTATTTTTTCATTCTCTCCCAAAAACACCAAAAACAATTACATTTATCTTTTTAATTTAAGAAATAAATAGATTAAAAAAATGTAAAACAAATTTGTAATCTTTATCTCCAGATCGAGCTCCATCAAATGCAGCTATAAAATGAAGCAATTCGCTTAATTAAATGGAGTGATCTACTCCATCTGATAGGGAGGTCTCGCTCCACTAGAGTGGAGAACAACCTCCATCACGCTCTATCAAATGAAGCAAATATGCTCTTTTTGAAGGAGATTTGCTCCATAATTTTAGATTTTTTTTTTGTTCTTTTGTGGCTCTTTTTGCAGTAGACTTTACATAAAACTTTTTTTTTGTGGCTTTTCTTAATATTTTATATTGGTTAGTTGTAATGAAAATAGAGGTACGAAAAAAAATGGATTAATTTGAATTTTTTTAATGGTTTTTTATGCTTTATATTAATTGGATGTGATAAAAATAAAGTTAGGAAAAAATGGATGAGTTGGTACTGATATTGAAGATACAAATAAAATTGATGAAGATGGAGTTAATTTCAGTTTATGGTAGAATTAAAGTTATTGATAATTATTTCACTTTTGTTTTAGCTAAATTTGACAGTGGAAGGTTTAACTAAATATGAAAAATAGAAGTCTAAAATATTATTCGGTAGAATAGTGTAAAATATCAAAATAATTTGTATTATCTGAAAAATTATCAATTTAGATTTATTTATTTTTTTTTAAAATAGCCATATTAATTTTTGTTGTTTCATCCATTAAATATATAATAATATCAAAATGCTTTCCTTCTTTTCTCTTTAAATTTTTTTTCTAAGCTGGCTCTTACTAAGTTAGGATTTATTGAAAAAAAAATGTCTAAAGAAACTGATTTGATTCGATCTTAGTGAAATAAATCTACAAGGATGTTTATGATACAAAATAACAATATAGACTATTTTATAAATTATTTAAATAGCATAGATGATTGTGAAATTATCCAGACATATACATACAATCATTTTGAAACAAAATGTGAAAGTTTGTGGGACAACTTGAGACATTTTTCTAAAAGAACAAATATTGACCATACTTTATTAAAGTTATTGATTATTTTATATTGACCATACTTTTGGAATAATGATCACCCAATAAGAGACAAAAGAAAATTAATAATTATTAAATAAAATTTATATTCATGCCGTCTAATAAAAGTAGGAATATTCCTATTTTCTCCTTCACATTTCAGTTAACAATAGTTTACCTCTTCACGTTTTAGAAATAGACAATTTTCCCCCTGACGTTAACTTTCCATCCAAGAAGTTACTGTTCCGTTAATAGTGAAGGGCAAACTAGTAAAGTTAAAAATAAAATAAATAGTAAAAAAGATTAGATCTCTACCGTTCATTTGAGGTGAGATGGACAGTAAAGATTGTTTATTCTTAAAAAAAAATTATTATAAATTTTTTAATTTTAAAAAAAAAATTTAAAAGTTTGAATAGGGAGATCTAATCTCCAGATTGGATCTCCACCAAAAAAAAAAAAAAAACAAACTTACTTGCTGGAGATCCAGCCATCCCTATTCTAAATTCACTCGTTCTCTTCTCCTTCTTCATTTATGGAGCTCATCAACTTCTGGTAACTGACCACTCCAAACTGCCTGCTTTCTTCTCACTTGGGTTTGAGCTGTTTGGTTTCTTCTCACTTGGGTTCGATGAAGAACTCTTTTTTTTTTCTTGTTGACGAACCCTTTTGGGTTCGTCACGCTGGAGATCCAGCAAGTTTTTTTTTTTTTTTTTTTTAATTTTGGGTGGATCTCCCTATTCAAACTTTTAAATTTTTTAATTTTTTTTAAGAATAAACTATCTTTACCGTCCATCTCACCTCAGATGGATGGTAGAGATCTATTTTTTTTACTATTCATTTTATTTTTTTACCTTTACTATTTTGCCCTTCACTATTAACGGATCAGTAACTTCTTGGATGGAAAGTTAACGTTAGGGAGGAAAATATCTATTTTTAAAATGTGAGGGGGTAAACTATTATTAACTGAAACATGAGGAGAAAAATAGGAATATTCCATAAAAGTATAATTATTTTTAATAATTTTACACAGCAAACAATAGTGCTTACCTTTTCATAAAATATAAACCATACTTTTTGTAAATTTTGATAATGCGAATGCTGATATTTATGGCCGGTTGACATCTATTTAAAAAATTTCAAATTTTTTATTTTTTATTTTTTTTAACTTTAATAATTTCTATAATTTTAAATATTTTTTAACTAAAAGTATTTATGCATTTTAAGAAAAATTCTTAATCAAACCGTTAATTTTAAATGAATCAACTAATGGTAGAGTACTAAATGTATAATTAAGGTTAAAAATTAACAATTTTATTATAATATAATCAAACGTTAAAGTACTCTATTACAATTCGCTATAATTAAAAATAGTTATTCTTTCGTTAAACTAACAAATTAATTAATGTGTTGAATATGTCAAAAAAATAATGATAATAATAATAATAATAATGTTTTAGTATATCACTAGTGATGTGCATTACTCGATATAAACACGTAGAGCATAAGAGCAATTAAAATTTTTATAATGCAAAATATTATGGGGTAAAATAATATTGAATTAAAAATTAAATTATTAATACACACAAAATTACTTGTCTTGGTAGTTAGAGGCCTCAAAATTTTCTAAGCCACCAAGGTTTAAATCCTTGTGTGTACATGTAAATATATTTTTTCACCACCGTGTTGGGAGTAGACCCCTCCCATTATTGAAAGTAGTTGTCCGAAACGTTGGTCTCGATACTTATCGTCTATTTCAAAAAAACTTATATGGATTTTTAAAGACTCCATAAAAGTCAATAGATATTTAATATGGATTTTTACATATTTTTTAAAAGTCTACAAAAATTTTGAGGTATTCAATATGGACTTTTTTAAAATCCATTAAAGTCATGGGGTATTGAATATAGACTTTTATGAAATATAAAAAAATTAGGAGTATTCAAAAAGTTCATAACTTTTATGGACTTATTAAAAACCTAAACTTTTGTAGACTTTTATTGTAAATTATAAATACCATAATCTCATAATTTCTCCACCATTCACCCTATAAACTTTTGAAGACTTTCAATTTGAGAAGCAACGACGTACGGTTCAAATTCTGAATAAGCAAATCGTTTTTTTTATTTTTATATTACTATTTTTTTTTAAAAAAAAAAATACTTGTCCTTGATTTATTGATTTTAATCTTATAATTTTTTTATACTGTTATATTCTTTTGTTGACATAATACACAATCATAATATACACCAAATACTTTCATTTTTGCGTTATTGTTTGTGTTCCAGTACATATAGGGCTTTCTTTTGTTTGTGCTATGTGTTTAAAATAGCAATATTTTTTGTTTATTGTTTGTGTATAAAACTTTATTGAAGACATTGTACATATGATGCTGTAAAATCCGTGCCATTGAGAAGAAGTTTCGTGTGTCTTGTATAAATAGAAATATATATATGTTTACTTATCATCTAAAAGTTTTAAGATTTACTTATTATTGTATGTTCAGGTAAATATTTTTTTGTGGATTGTGAATTTCCAAATCGACATCAATTCTTAGCACCTTTTCGAGGTGTCCGTTACCATTTATAAGATTTTAACAGTCAAGGTCGTTGCCCTGAAAATGCAAACGAGTTGTTTAATCTTCGTTATGCTTCCCTCAGGAACGTAATTGAGAGGATATTTGGCATATTTAAATCGCGATTCACAATTTTCAAAACAGTTCCTCCATTTCCGTATAAAACGCAAGCAGAGCTAGTATTAGCTTGTGCAGGATTACACAACTTTCTTCGCAAAGAGTGTCGTTCCAATGAATTCCCAATTGAACCAAATAATGAAGCTTTATTGTCACCACTAAATTATCAAGAGGACGATTTTTAACCACTTTTCGAGACTCAAGAACAACAGAGAGATAATGCTAATGAATGGAGGGCTATTATAGCTGGGAATATGTGGGACAACGTGGGGTATTGATAATAATATGGATTAGACTTTTTTATTTGTTTTATTTTGAATTAAAGATATTAGGTTAATAAATAATTAAATTATTTAAAAAAACTTATTATTTTGGTTATCAAGTCATTAACGAGTATGCATTGTTTATTTAAAAAAATATATCATATTTTTTTACATTATATACTTGGTTTCAATATACTATCCAACAAATTTTGATATAATATACACTTGTTTTAAAATGAAAGTCTATAAAAGTCTGCGAAAATCTATCACTTAAAAAAAGTATGTAAAAGTCATTAAAAGTCAATATTGAATACACCTCCCTTAATTCCTTGCCCTGACTTGTTGATTCTCCTCATCGAGAGCTTGGAGTCTTTGGGTGTTCTCATGTATCTGGGAGATGAGGAGTTGAAGTTGAGCTTCCATTGCATCATGGGTTAAGTCGTCGGCCATCGTAGCATAGGCACGTAGAGTAGAGATGTAGCATAGGGACATAGAGCTCTAGCTTTGCTCGTTCAGTGATCGTCGTGCTCCACGGTGGGCGCCAAATTGTAGACCACGAAAATAGTAGGGTAATGATCGGGACACTATAACCTATAAAACTAGAGTATACGTGACCTGTAGGACCCATGGGACACCTTGGTGGTACCAGCCAAATATGCTCAGACGGTCAAGTTAGTAGACTGAAATAATAAAGCGTATACAATGTAGAGAGAATGAGGTAGAGACACTTTCTGTATACCATGCTATGGTCATAGTAGCGTAAGAGCGTAGTTGTGATTGAGAGACATTCGTGAGCGGCTGGCGTTGGCCAAAAATTGCCTGGATAATTGATTCTAAAAAATTATGCAATTGACAAAGTAATTAGAATGCTTAATGATTGCTTAAGGTGTAAAATTGTGTGAACCAACACTTAAAGTCAGGATTGGGTTTTTATAAGGGTGGATCACCTTATATGATACTTTACGATTATCAAGGAAGATCCTCCAACTGTTTGAATCGGTCTCTCTTTCAAATAGTTGATGGAGTCTTGGGTCATGGTGAATACCTCTTGGGCCCATATGAAATTATATTGGGCTTGGTCTTTTTTAGAGTCTTACTAATTTTGGCAACTGCACTTTGTTATCTCTAAACTTAAACTTAGAAAAGTCATGAGATTTTGAAAAGTAATATCATTTTAGTTTCCAAAATGACTTGTCAGACAAGCACCATTCAATAATAATAATAATAATAATAATAATTATAGTTATTGAAAAGTATGTTATATGCATGTGTGGGGTCCCATAATAGACAGACCCTAATATATAATGGACTGACTAGGCTCATAATTGATTTCAGTGAACCCCACAATATTAATCCTTGATTGAAATTCTGACAGCGCCTTTATGACTTATATAAAAGAAAAAATGAAAAAGATTTATAGTGAAAACGAAGCATGAGCGGCCTAAATCAATCAGGAAATCTTGAGATGTCTATGCCTCTAGGGGTTAACTGTAATTGTAATAACTCCCATGACTTTCGTAAAACTAATAAAATTTTAAATAAACATATAGTGTATTTTTTCAGAGTTTAATTTTTATCATATATATTTATTAATATATAGATAGTTTTCTCTTTTTATTATAAAATTAGATATCTTCTATTATGAGAATAGATATTTGGATCACATATTTAGTGATTGATCTCAATAAATACGATAATTATTAATTTTATAATTATACAATTTTTAAAAAAATATCTAAATTTAGTATAAATCATTTACAATTAAGGTCAATTTGAAGGGTAATTTAGTCTTTATAATTATCAAATTAAATGAATAATTTTATATTATTTTAAAATATTTTATAATTATATATCTATCTAAAAAAAATATTATAAACTAACTATATAAGTTTCTATCATTTTAATTTTACTCTAAATTAAAATTATATCTCATAATAAAATAATTTGGAATTCTCCCTCCAAAAATAATTATATATATTTTTATTTAAAAATTAAACACAATATAAAAAAAATAAAAAACTAAACTAAAAAAATAAATAACAATTTTTTTAGTTTATAATATGTCTAAAGAAACTAATTTGATTCGGTTTTAGTAAAATAAATCTACAAGGACGTTTATGATACAAACTAAGATATAGACAATTTTATAAATTATTTAAATAACATAGATGCTTGTGAAATTATCCAGACATATACATACAATCATTTTGAAACAAAATGTGAAAGTTTGTGGGACAACTTGAGACATTTTTCTAAAAGAACAAATATTGACCATACTTTATTAAAGTTACTGATTTATGTTGACCATACTTTTGGAATAATGATCACCATAAGGAGACAAAAGAAAATTAATAAATTATTAAATAAAATTTATATTCATGCCCTTTTATTTTTAATAATGTTTAGACAGCAATCGTACTTACCCTTTCATAAAATATAAACCAAACATTTTATAAATCGTGATAATGTGAACACTTTCATTTATAAACTGTTAAGATTTATTTAAAAATTTTAAAATTTTTTATTTTTTATTTTTTAAAATTTTAATAATTACTATAATTTTTAATTTAAGGTATTTGTATTATTTTAAAATTTTTTTATCAAATCGTTAATTTTAATTAAATTAATTAACGGTAGAGTATTAAATATATAATTAAGGTTAGAAATTAATTAATAATTTTATTATAATATAATTAAATATATCATCTTATAAAAAATAATAATAATAATAATATTTCAGTATATCACTAGTGATGTGCATTACTCGGTATAAACACTTTGAGCACAAAAATAATGAAAAATTTTATAATGTAAAATATTATGGGGTAAAATAATATTATATTAAAAATTAAATTATAAATACATATTATTTATCTTAATAGTTGAGGATTTCAAAATGCTCTAAATTATTAATATTTAAATTTATATATATAAATATATTTTTTCATGAACGTCGGGAGTAGATCCAATAAATCAAATTAGTCAACATAAAGTAACGTGCATCTTAAGGTAGAAAAAGGAAATACTCTTTTGAAAATTAAATGATTATGACTGCTAATTGTCGGTAGGTAGTGGTAGAAGGGGGTGGGAGGCCCCAATACAGCTGTATGTCACGAACTTTCTAGAAGGATCCGGAACGACCTAGAGGAATGGTGAACCTTGTGGAGAAATCTAGAAGGATGGAGAAACTCCTAGAGAAGTTTAGCTCTTGGGATATTCTAGAATGTTGTGGAGACTTGTAGGATGTTCAAGACTTGGAACTCTCTAGAACATGTACATTGTAGGAAAGCCTTGTACATTGTAGAATTGTCTAGAACATTGTAGATAGGTAGGGACCTAGAATGTTCTTTGGTGCCTATAAATAGATGGCACCCCTCATTTGTACAAACCATCCAAGAAATCCAAGAAATCCAAGAATTCAAGAGTTCTAGCATTCAAGCATTCCAAACACTTGTGCTCTCTTCTCTTCTCTCTTCCTACAAGCTTTCTTGAGTTTGCTAGCAAGTTACTTGCCTAGCTCGTGGGGATTAAGGCTGACTTAACCTCTTCGACGGGAGGAAGTGTGTTAAGTGCCGCACGGTTGGCTTAGAAAATACTAAGGCCGTGACAAGTGGTATCAGAGCCTCGTTACTCAACCAAGGAAGAGATAGCATAATGGCAGGAGTCGAGGAAGTTGTCGTCCAAGAGCCAAGCCGTGGAAGGGATGCCAACCCAAGCAGGTCGAGGAAGGACAAATCTCGGGATGCCGCCTCAATCTTGGAGTCAAGGTTGGCTAGGATTGAGCTCGCCATAGCCGATTCGAGGGAACGGCTGGATGTGTTGGAGCAATGCGTGGAGAGGGACATGGGCGATCTTAAGGAAAGGATCGAGGACCTCCGGGGAGACATGCAATTTGGTACTACATCAGGGCGAGAGGCGCAAGAGGGGAACGAGATCTTCCAAGCAAGGTTGGAAAGCACGGTAATGGGGAAGCTCGCGGAGTTCGAGACACTTCTTGAAGACATGCGGGACGATTGGGCCTTATGCAAGAGAGCCGTAAATGGTGGGGCTTTCCAAGGTGCTCCAAAGAAGGAGATACCTAAGCCGAAGGAATTTGATGGCAAGCGTGATGCCAAGGAGGTAGACAACTTCATTTGGCACATGGAGAGGTACTTTGAGGCCGTCAGGATCACGGATGATCAGGAGCAAATCCGGACCGCAACCTTATACCTCGCCGATACAGCCACTCTGTGGTGGAGGAGGAGACATGCCGACATCCAAAGAGGTACGTGCACTATTGATTCTTGGGATGATTTTAAAAAAGAGCTTAAGAAACAATTCTATCCGGAAGATGCTGCATATCTTGCTCGGAAGAATTTGAAGAAGCTCAAGCAAACAGGTTCAATTAGGGATTATGTCAAGGAGTTTACGAATCTCATGCTCGAAGTCCCTAACATGTCGGACGACGAGTTGTTATTCAACTTCATGGACAACCTACAACCTTGGGCGGAAGTAGAGTTGCGTCGTCGCAATGTGCAAAATCTCGCAGAAGCTATAGCTATTGCGGAGTCCCTAATTGATTACCGGAGGAGCGAACCACCCAAGAAGAAACCACCACAGGATAACCATGGCAAAGGTGGGGGAGACAAAGGGAAAGGTCCATACAAGCCTCCGAGTGGGAAAGACAAGGGTAAGCAGAAGGAAGGTCAAGGTAAGAAAGACATCAAGTCGAAGACCAACTGTTTCCTTTGCGACGGTCCTCACTGGGCAAGAGAGTGCCCAAAGCGCAAGGCTATCAATGCATTGGTAGATGAGCGCGAGAGAAGATGGAGGAATCTCACATGGGCTCTCTTCGCATGCTCACCGCCATCAAAGCCCAACCAGCAGCCCCAAAGACCCGAGGGAGTCAGGGTCTAATGTACTTGGATGTACACATCAACGGGAAAGCTACCCGTGTCATGGTCGATACGGGAGCTACAAACTCCTTTGTCTCGGAGGAGGAGGCAAGGAGACTTGGACTGAAGGTGTCCAAGGAGACCGGATGGTTAAAGGCGGTGAACTCTAAGGCGAGACCCCTTATTGGCATGGCTCGAGGAGTAAGCATCAATATGGGTAATTGGAATGGGAGGATAGACCTGACAGTCGCACCCATGGATGACTTCGAGGTAGTGCTCGGCATGGACTTCCTCGAACAAGTCAAGGTAGTTCCTTTACCCTTCCTACATTCTGTTGCTATATTAGAGGATACTCCTTGCATTATTCCAGCCATCGCCAAATCCGGATCAAAGACCCCTCATCTTTCGGCCTTACAAGTGAAGAAAGGCCTTAAGAAGGGGGAGGTGACATACTTGGCCGCGGTAAAGCATGATGAGGGTGGAGTTCCAATGGAGGAGCTACCTAAGGAGATCAAGAAGGTCCTTGAGGAGTACAAGGACGTCATGCCCGCGGAATTGCCCAAGAAACTACCACCTAGGAGGGAGGTGGATCATCAAATTGAGTTGGAGCCGGGAACAAAGCCACCCGCCAAGGCCCCTTATCGGATGGCACCACCAGAGTTGGAGGAATTGAGGAAACAGCTGAAGGACTTGTTGGATGCTGGCTACATTCAATCGTCCAAAGCTCCATATGGCGCACCAGTGTTGTTTCAAAGGAAGAAGGACGGGTCCATGCGATTGTGCATCGACTATCGGGCTTTGAACAAGGTAACCATCAAAAACAAATATCCTATTCCTTTGATTGCTGACTTGTTTGATCAGCTTGGTAGGGCTCGATATTTTACAAAGCTTGATATGAGGTCGGGTTATTACCAAGTAAGGATCGCGGAAGGCGACGAGGCAAAGACTACGTGTGTAACGCGTTACGGTGCTTATGAGTTTCTAGTGATGCCATTCGGCCTCACCAACGCACCAGCCACGTTTTGCACACTTATGAACAAGATCTTCCATCCTTACCTGGATCGGTTTATGGTGGTGTACTTAGACGACATCGTGGTCTATAGTAACACCCTCGAGGAACATGCTCGACACCTACAAGCTGTTTTCAAGGTCTTAAGGGAAAACGAGCTCTATGTGAAGAAGGAAAAATGTTCTTTTGCTCAACCGGAGGTGTACTTCTTGGGGCATAAGATCAAAGATGGTGTGCTCATGATGGATGAAGGGAAGATCAAAGCCATTTGTGAATGGGATCCTCCCACGAAGGTGCCTGAACTACGGTCATTTCTTGGCCTAGTTAACTATTATCGGAGATTCATCAAGGGGTATTCAGCAAGGGCAGCTCCACTCACGGATCTGTTAAAGAAAAACAAGGCATGGGAATGGTCGAAAGAGTGCCAAGAAGCCTTTGAGGGATTGAAGAAGGCAGTAACGGAGGAGCCAGTGTTGAGTCTTCCGGACCATTCCAAACCTTATGAAGTGCAAACGGATGCTTCTGACTTTGCCATTGGGGGAGTTCTAATGCAAGATGGGCATCCTATAGCCTTCGAGAGCCGCAAGCTGAATGATACGGAACGGAGGTATACCGTTCAAGAGAAGGAGATGACTGCGGTTGTTCCTTGCCTTCGCACTTGGAGACATTACTTGCTCGGCTCTCACTTCGTCATCAGGACTGACAACATTGCCACTAGCTACTTCCAGACGCAGAAGAAGCTAAGCCCAAAGCAAGCTAGATGGCAAGACTTTCTGGCAGAGTTCGACTACACGCTCGAGTACAAGCCCGGGAAGGCCAATTTGGTGGCAGATGCACTGAGTCGCAAGGCGGAGCTTGCAACTATGAGGAGTGCGCCACAGGGAGAAGTCATCAGTCTCATCAATGAGGGGCTACAACACGACTCACTTGGCAAGAGTCTCGTGGGACTAGCAACCGATGGGAAGACCAAACGGTTTTGGGTACAGGATGACTTGCTCTACACCGTGGGAAACCGGCTGTATGTCCCAAAATTTGGAAACCTACGGAAGAACTTGATCAAAGAGTGCCACGATACAAAGTGGGCAGGACATCCGGGACAACAGAGGACCAGGGCTTTGCTCGAAGCAACCTACTATTGGCCACATATGAGGGATGACATCGAGGCTTATGTGAAGACTTGTCTTGTGTGCCAACAGGACAAGAACGAGCAGCAATCGCCAGGAGGATTGCTAGAGCCGTTACCCATCCCCGAGAGACCATGGGAGAGTGTCACCATGGACTTCATTTCGGCCTTACCGAAGTCGGACGGCTGCGGATCGATCATGGTGGTGGTCGATCGATTCTCAAAATATGCGACTTTCATTGCTGCCCCTACGGATTGCACGGCGGAGCAGGCAGCTCGGTTATTCCTAAGGGATGTAGTGAAGTATTGGGGCGTGCCAAGAATGATCATTAGCGATCGAGACCCGCGCTTCACAGGGAAATTCTGGACCGAGCTTTTCAACCTGTTGGGGTCGAAGTTGCATTTCTCTACAAGCTTTCACCCACAAACGGATGGGCAAACAGAGAGGGTGAATGCCTTGTTGGAGCTATACCTGAGGCACTTTGTGAGTGCCAACCAGCGAGATTGGGCGAAGTTACTTGATGTGGCCCAATTCTCTTACAACTTGCAGAGGAGTGAGGCGACCCCCCATAGTCCCTTCGAGTTGGCAACGGGCCAACAACCCCTCACGCCGCAGACGGTAATGGTGGGATACACGGGAAGGAGTCCAGGATCGTATAAGCTGGCTAAGGATTGGGAAGAACAAGCCGACATAGCACGATCCTACCTTAACAAGGCCGCGCGAAAAATGAAGAAATGGGCGGACAAGAAGAGGCGACGAGTGGAATTTCAAGTGGGAGACTTGGTGCTTGTCAAGTTGTTGCCCCAGCAATTCAAGGCCTTCAAGAAGGTGCATAAGGGCTTGGTGAGGAAATACGAAGGACCCTTTCCGATCTTAAAGAAGGTAGGAAAAGTTTCCTACAAAGTTGAATTACCTCCGAGGCTCAAAATCCATCCAGTCTTCCATGTGAGTCATTTGAAGCCCTATCATGTGAACACGGAAGACCCTAGCCGAGGAGAGTCTTCAAGGGCGCCAACTGCCGTAGTAACCTCCTACGATAAGGAAGTAGAGGAGATCCTAGCGGATCGAGTCGTGAGGAAAAGGGGTGTTCCTCGAAGTAGCGAGTACCTAATCAAATGGAAGGGACTTCCTACGAGTGAAGCTACTTGGGAACCGAAAGAGGCTTTATGGCAGTTTGCAAAGCAAATTGAAGAGTTCTACAAGGAGACTACGACGAGGACGTCGCCGGATTAGGTGGGAGAGAATGTCACGAACTTTCTAGAAGGATCCGGAACGACCTAGAGGAATGGTGAACCTTGTGGAGAAATCTAGAAGGATGGAGAAACTCCTAGAGAAGTCTAGCTCTTAGGACATTCTAGAATGTTGTGGAGACTTGTAGGATGTTCAAGACTTGGAACTCTCTAGAACATGTACATTGTAGGAAAGCCTTGTACATTGTAGAATTGTCTAGAACATTGTAGATAGGTAGGGACCTAGAATGTTCTTTGGTGCCTATAAATAGATGACACCCCTCATTTGTACAAACCATCCAAGAAATCCAAGAAATCCAAGAAATCCAAGAATTCAAGAGTTCTAGCATTCAAGCATTCCAAACACTTGTGCTCTCTTCTCTTCTCTCTTCCTACAAGCTTTCTTGAGTTTGCTAGCAAGTTACTTGCCTAGCTCGTGGGGATTAAGGCTGACTTAACCTCTTCGACGGGAGGAAGTGTGTTAAATGCCGCACGGTTGGCTTAGAAAATACTAAGGCCGTGACATGTAGCTGTGAATTTGTAGTATTTGCTTTGACATAACATCACTTGCAATCCTCGGTGGGAAGAAATAAAAAAGGGATTTTTGGGAGCATCCTCGATAATGTGTGGAACAAGCTTCAAGGATGGAAGGGGAAGCTTTTCTCTGTAGGAGGGAAAGAGATCCTTATTAAAGCTATTGCTCAGTCTGTTCCTGCCTATGCTATGAGCTGTTTCAAGCTCCCTGTCTCTATTGGCCTAGAAATCCAGAAAATGTGTGCAGATTTTTGGTGGGGGACGATGCAGGAAAAAAGGAAAATGCATTGGTTCTCTTGGAAACGTTTATGCCAGGCTAAGGTGGAAGGGGGTATGGGGTTTCGTGAATTTCAGGCCTTCAATCAAGCGATGTTGGCCAAGCAGGGATGGAGGATTATTAATGATCCCTCTTCCTTGCTTTCTAGAATTCTCAAAGCCAAATACTTCCCTAACACTAATTTCTTAAAAAGAAAACTAGGCTGGAAACCTTCCTTTGTTTGGAGAAGCATTCTCTGGGGTAGGGATACGCTCCAGCGAGGATTGAGGTGGAAGGTTGGAGATGGCCATAACATTGCGGTTTATGATGACCCCTGGATCCCAAGGGCCTCAAACTTTAAAGTTCTTTCTCCTCCTCTCCTCCCGGATGGAACTTCAGTTTCCACGCTGATTGGAGCCTCAGGTTCTTGGTGTAGAGGCTTGGTGCAATTTTATTTCAGGCCTGAGGAGGCTGCAGCTATTTTGAGTATCCCTCTTTGCTCTAGCCCCCTTAGGGATTCTCTGACTTGGCATTTTGACAAAAAAGGCTATTTCTCGGTCAAAAGCGCCTACAGGTTAGCTTTGAAAGCTAACAACTCTGACTCTCCTTCGAGTTCTGGGGCCCCCTTCCCCTGGTGGAAAAAGCTTTGGGCCCTTCAACTTCCGTCCAAAATTAAAATTTTTTGTTGGAGGGCGTGTAGGGAGTCCCTTCCAACTAAAGGCAACCTTTTCAAGAGGGATATTGGGGACTCTAATTTATGCCCTTTCTGCTCTCGCCTCCCTGAATCTTCGGATCATGCCTTATGGGGTTGTAAAACCCGTAGTTCATTTTGGAGTGAGTGCCCGTTCTTCTCTGAGTTGAACTCCTTTCATGCAGTGGATTTCCTTGACAAGATTGTTTGGGTTTCCTCTTGCCGTAGCCTTAAGCATCTGTTGTGTTTTGTGGTTGGATCTTGGTTTGCTTGGAGCTGTAGAAATTCGATCTTGCATAATTTATCTTCTCATCCCGCTTCTGATTTCTGGAGCAGGGCTGTTTGTTTTGTTGATTCCTTGTTGGCTCCTTCTCAGGTCCCTTTGCAGGTTGAGTGTCCTGGCAGCGCTGCTCCTAGGTGGGCTCCATCCTCGGTTGGGTTCAAGGTTAATGTGGATGCAGCTGTCGATTCAGTTTTGGGCCGGTTTGGTATTGGTATTGCCGTTAGAGATCAGCAGGGCTGCTTAAAAGCTGCTGCTGCTTTGGCTTTTCCTAATTTTTTCAGTATGGTTGCCGCTGAAGCCAAGGCTGTTCTTGAGGGTTTTAGATTAGCTGTTGGCTCCGGCTATTCTCCTTTTTGTGTTGAGTCTGATTCTTTACAGGTTGTGAATCTTTGTAGTGGTCTTTCCTCCTCCAGGTGTGAGGAGGACAGCGTCATCCAGGATATTTTGTTTCAGTTTGGTGGTTTTATTAACTCCTTAGCTTTTGCTCCCAGGAGTTGTAATGTTGTTGCTCATCACCTCGCTAGGAGGGCTTTAAGAGTTTCTTCGAGCGTTGTCTGGAATTGTTCCTTCCCTGACTGGTTACTTAAGCTTGTTGAGGGGGACTTTTGTTTTGTTGCTTCTTGATTAATATATTCTCTTTTCAAAAAAAAAAAAAACATCACTTGCAATCAATATTTCACTTTGTTATCTCTAAGCTTCCATCCCTGTCTGCTCTCCATCCCAAATAACAACTAACCAACTAACTAAATTTTTTTTTTTCGACATACAACTTGCTGGTTACTTAAATTTGGAATATTATCAGGTTAAATGAACGCCTTTTTCATCAAGCCATATTGGGCAGTGGAAACCAACTAACCAATTAACTAAAGTAAATAATTAACAAATTAATCACTGAAATTAACAAACTAAATATAAACTAAATATGGATGGAGACCAAAGCTCCCAAAATTTTAAATATCAACCGCGAAGCGCCTTTAAGGTTATTTATCATAACTTAAGTGATACTAGTAAAATTTTAAATAAATATCTAAAATTTACATAAATCGTCTACGATTAAAGTTATTTTGTTAATTTAAATAGGTAGTTTAGTTTTTAAACGTATGAAATCGAACCGTATTGATGAGTACTCAAAAGTGATATTTATTGTCTATAAATCTTATGTATTTTGAGCATGTTTTCCTGATGATGTGGCCTAGGTGAACAGTACCGTACGTGTAAATAGTGCAGTATGAACAGTACCGTACACGTGAAAAGTACATGATGAACAGTACATATGAATTTGTTGATTTTATTGAAACTCTAATGCATGATCAATTTGCTAAAAACAGTGTCTGAAACATGCATTTTTGGGCCCAAATGACACCTTTCCTGTGGTAATATCTTCTCAACTTACTTCTGAGCAGGAAAATAAATTGATTACTGTTTCGTATGCTCATAAATCTGCAATTGGTTGGTCTCTAGCTGATATTAAAGGAATCAGTCCTCTTGATTGTACTCATAAAATTCTTTTAGAGGATGATGCTAAACCTTCTAGGGATGCACAGCGTAGAGTGAACCCCAACATGAGAGAAGTTGTAAAATCTGAAGTTTTAAAATTGTGGAATGCTGAAATAATTTATCCTATATCTGATAGTAAGTGGGTGAGCCCTACACAGGTTGTGCCTAAGAAATCTGGAGTAACTGTAGTAAAAAATAATAAAAATGAGTTAGTTCCCATTAGAGTCGTTTCTAGTTGGCGCATGTGTATTGATTACAGGAAGCTAAATTCTGCAACTAGGAATAATCATTTTCCCTTACCCTTTATTGATCAGATTTTAGAAAGGGTTGCTGGCCACGAGTTTTATTGTTTTCTAGATGGGTATTCAGGTTATTATCAAATTGAAATTGCCATGGAAGACCAAGAAAAAACCACTTTTACATGTCCTTTTGGTACTTTTGCTTTTCGTAGGATGCCATTTGGTTTATGTAACGCTCCTGCCACTTGTCAAAGATGCATGACTAGTATTTTCAGTGATATGGTGGAGCAGTTTCTTGAAGTATTTATGGATGATATATCTGTGTTTGGTAATTCATTTGATAATTGTTTATCTAATCTTAAAAAAGTGTTGATAAGATGCCAAGAGAAAAATCTTATTCTGAACTGGGAAAAATGTCATTTTATGGTGTCTACTGGGATTGTTCTTGGTCATATTATTTCTTCCAAAGGAATTAAAGTAGATAAGGCTAAGGTTGAATTGATTGCTAAGTTGCCCATTCCGAAGAACATAAAAGATATTAGATCCTTTCTAGGACATGCTGGTTTTTATAGGAGATTTATCAAGGATTTTAGTGCCATATCAAGACCCTTGTGTAATCTCTTATCTAAAGACACTCCTTTTGAATGGTCCGATGCTTGTCAAGTTGCTTTTGATAGATTAATTGCATTACTCACTTCTGCACCTATTATACAATCACCTGATTGGAATTTACCATTTGAAATTATGTATGATGCTAGTGATTATGCAATTGGAGCTGTTTTAGGGCAAAGAAAAGATAAGAAACCTTATGTTATTTACTATGCAAGTAGGACTTTAAATAGTGCTCAAATGAATTATTCTACAACTGAAAAAGAACTTCTTGCAGTAGTATTTGCCTTGGATAAATTTCGTGCTTATCTTGTTGGATCGCCTATTATTGTTTACACTGACCATGCAGCATTAAAGTACCTTTTTAGTAAAAAGGATGCTAAGGCTCGACTTATTAGGTGGATCCTCCTACTCCAAGAGTTCGACATCACTATTAAGGATAAAAAGGGAGTAGAGAATGTTGTGGCAGATCATTTATCCAGATTGATTTTTGAAGAACATCCTGATATTCGTCCAATTAATGATTCTTTTCCTGATGAGCAACTTTTTGCTATTACAGAATTACCTTGGTTTGCTCATATTGTGAATTATCTTTGTACAAGTAAGACTCCACCGGATTGGAACGCACAAGATCGAAAGAAATTCATGGTGGAGGTACGCAGTTTCTTTTGGGATGATCCTTATCTGTTTAAGTATTGTGGTGACCAAATCTATAGAAAATGTGTTCCTGATAATGAAATGCATGATGTGATTTCTTTTTGTCATAATGAAGCATGTGGTGGTCATTTTTCTGTTAAAAAAACAGCTGCTAAAATTTTGCAATGTGGATTCTATTGGCCTACTCTTTTTAAAGACACTAATGCATATTGTAGAGCTTGTGAGCGATGTCAGAAATTAGGAGCGATAACTCGTAGAAATATGATGCCTTTGAATCCTATTTTGGTTATTGAAATATTTGACTGTTGGGGCATTGATTTTATGGGTCCGTTTCCTTCATCTTTTGGATATCTTTATATTTTGGTAGGCATTGATTATGTTTCAAAATGGGTAGAGGCTGTTCCATGTCGGAAAAATGATCATAACACTGTTTTGAAATTTTTGAAAGAAAATATTTTCTCTAGACATGGAACACCTCGAGCCATTATCAGTGATGGGGGCAAACATTTTTGCAATAAACCTTTTGCAGCTTTGATGAAAAAATATGGTGTTACTCATAAAGTTGCCACCCCTTATCACCCACAGACAAGTGGTCAGGTTGAACTTGCCAATCGGGAGATAAAACAGATTTTAGAAAAAACGGTGAATCCAAACCGCAAAGATTGGTCTTTAAGGCTAACTGATGCTCTTTGGGCTTACCGTACAGCTTTTAAAACCCCGATTGGCATGTCCCCCTACAGATTAGTCTATGGAAAAGCTTGTCACTTGCCTGTAGAATTGGAACACAAAGCTTATTGGGCTATAAAGACGTTTAATTTCAGTTTGAATGATGCAAGTTCTCTCAGAAAATTACAGCTGAATGAATTGGAAGAACTTCGGAATGAAGCATATGAGAATTCTAGAATTTACAAAGAACGCATGAAAGTTTTTCATGATAAGAAAATTTTAAGGAAAAATTTTGAACCTGGTCAGAAAGTTCTCTTGTATAATTCTAGATTGCATTTATTTCCTGGCAAGCTTCGTTCTAGGTGGACAGGTCCTTTTGTGGTTAAAAGAGTTTTTCCCTTTGGTGCTATTGAAGTTGAGGACCCTAAGAATGGTAATGTGTTTAAAGTTAATGGACAGCGTCTTAAACCATTCTTAGAAAATCTGGTTTTAGAGGATGAGACCATCTCTCTAGAGAATCCGGTCTATGAAGACTGATTTGTTGGACTTGATGTCCAATTTGTTGTAATTGTATTCTTTATTTTTATTTTTATTTTATTTTGTTGGTTTGTTTTGCTTTGTTTTATTTTGTTGTTTTGAAAACTAGCAAATTGCAGAGAAATTGCTTGGAGAACTCTTCACCATCAGGTGCACTCTTTCCTATTCTTCCTCTTCACTTTAAATAAGTTGTCTTTTATCCTTTACTTGATTTATCACATTGAGGACAATGTTTATTTTAAGTTGAGGGGAGTAATAGTCTGTTTAGTATTTTTATTCTCCAATTTGTTGGTTCTAAGTTGTTTGATTTTATTTTATTTTATTTTATTTTATTTTATTTTTTTCTTCTTTCTTTTGTTTGTTTTGCTTCTCAGCAATGATGAGATGTGTAGGTATATTTATAATATGGCATAAAAGAGATGATTTTCTTGATGTTGCAAATTCAGCTGGTTATTATGAATGTGAGCACTAATTCTCTATGTTTCTAGCCGGCAAAGCATTCTTTTTCATACCATTTATAATTATGCAGCCATATTGGTACGTTTCGATGTTTTGGAATCTGCACGAGTTGAAAAGTCATGAATTAAGTGTAGACTTGCATAAACCCTTGTGAGCTTTTGAGCCTTTTATGATTGAAACATTATGCATCAATCACACTTATTCATGTGCGTATGATCTCATTTTTGTGTGTATACTCTAGAACTTGCTTTAAACCATTCGAGACATACATCAACTCAATGACCTGAAAAGGATGGAGGCACTTAGGACACACCACCATTGCCAAATTATCCTGTGCCCTTTTAATATTTACCCCTAGTTAACCCATTTGAGCCAAAATAAGCATATTCTTTCATAAAACCATTATTCTTTCCCCAAAAACTTTAAACATTATATCCTACCCTATTCTATGGAATTGGTAGAGCTTTAAAAGAGATCTTGGTGTTGAAGGTTACTTGTTGTTGATGGATACATGATTGAATGATTCAAGTTGCGGGGTGATTAAGGTTTTTAATCTAAAAAAAAAACAGATAAAAAAAAATTGAAAAAAAAAATTGAAAAAAGAAAATGAAAAAAAAAAAATGAAAAAAAAAAAGAAAAGAAAAGAAAAAAAAGAGAGAGTTGAATTTGATTCTTAGTTATACTAGTGATGTTTATAATGAAGTTTGAGCCCAAAAAGTTGATACATGGCTCCGGTATGAAGTGAATTTTAAGCTTTATGTAATTTATATCTCTTACTTCTATATATGCTCTACTAGTTCCTAGAATCGTTGTGTATTCCATATCCTTTCTTTCTTTAGCCTTAACCCTTAGCTCCATTACAACCCTATATAAAGACCTCTTGATTCAGGTGATATTGATAATGGAGATTTGGAGGACAAGCAAGCATATGGCGGCACACCCTTATGAGATCATTTGAGTGAAATACTAAACTAATTTATGAGTGATATTTTTCTTTTTCTGAGTGACATATCCATGGTGAGACTTGAAGTTGAAGCTTATTTATGCTGATTGGTTTGTGTTGAAACTGAAGCAAGGGAGTGTACTGATTATGACTGAGCTATTATCGATGTTTATGAATTAGCCTTTGCTGTGAAAAAATAAAAAAAAATAAAAAATGTCTAGAAGTTTTGCTCACTCTTATAGTCGCCTTTTGAAACTGTAACATTCTGCCATACAATTCGGCTAATCTCTGAGCTAATAATGTGAAGAAAAATTAGGTAGAATTTGTTTTTAGTGGTTTGAATTTCAATTTGTTTTAAGTCGCTTGAATTGCTAGAGACTAGCAATAAGCTAGTTGGGGGGTGTGATGAGTACTCAAAAGTGATATTTATTGTCTATAAATCTTATGTATTTTGAGCATGTTTTCCTGATGATGTGGCCTAGGTGAACAGTACCGTACGTGTAAATAGTGCAGTATGAACAGTACCGTACACGTGAATAGTACATGATGAACAGTGAAATGGCGGCTTGAACAGTGAAATGGCGGCTTCAACAGTCAATGGACGTATTCGTAAGCAGTGACGTCGTGAACAGTACTGCACAGTACCGTACATGTGAATAGTCATTATGAACAGTACAATGGCGGCTTCAACAGTCAACAGTCGTATTCGTAAGCAGTGACGTCGTGAACAGTACGTGAACAGTGCCGTATTCGTGAACAGTACCCCCGATGAATAGTACCCAGAATTTTCTTATAAATACCCCATGTCCTTCAATTGATAAGGAATCCAGATCCAAGGAAGAAAGAGAGAAAGGAGAGAGAGAATAGAGGAGAAGAGAAGCTACTACCTTTCCTTCCTTCATTTTTATTCTATTTTTGTATTTCTTTTCATGGAGAACTAATCTCCTAACTAAGGTGAGGGGAGAAACCTAAGATTATTTATGTGTATTGTTGATTCAATTTAGACAAGTATTTCAATATAAATTTGGTTTTTGATTTGTTCAATTTAATATTTGGTTTAGCTTCTTTTAATGATTGATGGGTGTTATATAATCTTATTCATAGGTTCAGTCATGCTTTTCCTATTGTTTAGTAAAAACATCCATGCTTTTATAATTTTGGTGAGCCAATAGATTATTTAGAATTTCGATTGGAATTATTTCTTGATAGATTGTTGCTGTAGGTACAGGCTATGCTTGAGATTTTTCCTATAAGAAATTAGTTGTGCTTATATGTAAACACCATCAACCGAATTCATCTTTTCTATGTCTATTCTTATGTAAGTTTTAAGAATATAATTGAATCAATAATATTGCATAAATAATTAAAGGTGGAACCCCGAAGCCTTAGTATTTCTCATTCATAGTTTTACTATCAATTAAACACAATTGAATTGTTTTATCAATTGTAATTTTGCGATCTTTCTTACTGCTCTTCGTGGTACGACACTCGTTACTCCGAGTTATACTGCTACGCGACTCCTGCACTTGGGATTAGCAAGCAATTTTTGGCGCCGTTGCCGGGGAGTGGTTCAAGCAAAGACCGCCGAATTTTCCCTACATTTGGTACACTCGTTCCATTTTCTTTACTTTCTTTCAGTTTACTTATTTTCGTTTTTATTTTTATTTTTATTTTTATTTTTTTTGTTTGTTTTGTATTTTGTTTTCATCATATGCGCTATAGAGATCAATTTGGTAGATTTATTAAGAAGCCTGCATCTGAATCTGAACACGAATCTGAATCTGAATCTGTAATTTGTCTGAGAAATATATTTGCTTCTTCTAGTTCATCTACATCAGTTGGAGACATGGAGGATTTTAATAATGATTTTGCATTGAATAATAATAACAATCCTCCACCACCAGTAAGAACTTTACAGAATTATTTGCATCCAGCACGTAATACTGCTCCTTCATGCATTATGTTACCACATAACATGCCTAGGTATGATTTCAAACCTGGCATGGTTCAACTTCTTCCTTCATTTCATGGTCTAGAGAATGAAAATCCATACTTGCATGTTAGAGCATTTGAGGATGCAGTTTGTGCATTTTATAATCAAGATGAGGGATTGGATTTTGTGAAACTGAAATTTTTCTCATTCTCTCTAAAAGATAAAGCAAAGAGTTGGTTGTATTCTTTGGGGGCTAGGTCTATAGGTTCATGGGATGAAATGTGTGAAGCATTCTTTAATGAGTATTTTCCTAACCACAAAACAATGGCTTTAAAGAAAAAAATTTCAAATTTTGCTCAAACTGAAAATGAGTCATTATATCAAGCATGGAAAAGGTTTAAGGAGCTCTTAAGTTTATGTCCACATCATGGTTTTGAATCTTGGCGTCAGGCTAGTTACTTCTATGAGGGACTTCTCCCTAAGGATCGTCAATTCATTGAGTCTATGTGTAATGGAAACTTCATGAAAAAAGATCCTGATGATGCTATAGAATTCCTGAATGAAATTGCTGAAAAAGCTCATCAGTGGTCTACCCCCAGTCCACTTGATAACACAGATCGTTCCAAGCCTTCTACATCTTCTACTAGTAAAGGAATCTATCAATTGAAGGACGAAGATAGTTGGAAGTTGAAATATGAGACCTTGGTGGCCAAATTAAATTTAAATAACTCTTCTGTGCCTCAATCTGTTAATCAGGTTAATTCTACTCAAATATGTGATCATTGTTATGATATTGGTCATTTCAGTCACAATTGCCCTTCTTTGCAGGTATCGCAGGACCCTCAGGTTGCTGCCATTGGAAACTTTCAGAAACCATATTCTCCTTATTCAGAGGTATACAATCCAGCAACAAGATTCCACCCTAATTTTCGTTGGAGAAATGAACCTCAACAACAGGTAAGTGCTCCTAACCATCAATTTTCAGCACCCAATTCATTTAATTCTAAGCCATCTTTGGTAGATACTCTTCAGGCATTTATGCAGGATCAACAAAAACAAGGCCAGAGGTATGAAACTATATTCACTAAATATGATTCCATGATTGGACAGTTAGTTGAAGAGAATAAGGATATTAAGAATCAAATTTCTAAATTGACTAATTCTCTTGCTGTGAATGAAAAAGGGAAGTTTCCTTCTAATACTGAACCAAATCCTAAAGGTCTAAATTCTTGTGAAATATATGAACATGTTGATTCTTTTACTCTTAGGAATGGTAAAGTTATTGATACTATTCCTTCGGCTAAGGATGTAGAGAAATCTAAGAGTAAAGATAAACTTGATGAGTCCAAACTAAATGATATTGCAGAGAGTTGTCCATTGCCGGCACCTTTTCCAAAAGCTTTACAGCCTTCAAAGAAATTGAATAAACATTCTGATATCTTAGATCTTTTTAGGCAGGTAAAAATCAATATTCCTTTGTTAGATGCTATTAATCAGGTTCCAACATATGCTAAATTTTTGAAAGATATGTGCACTGTTAAGAGAAAGCATAATGTGAAGAAAACTGCATTTTTAGCTGCTCATGTAAGTTCTGTGCTTCAAAATAAAATTCCCCCAAAACACAAAGATCCTGGAAATCCTACTTTATCATGTGTTATTGGAAGCCATTTGATTGATCGTGCTTTACTTGATTTAGGTGCTAGTGTGAATTTAATTCCTTATTCAGTGTACTTGCAGCTAGGTCTTGGTGAGATTAAGCCCACAAAGCTTAAATTGCAGTTGGCTGATCGTTCCATAAAAATTCCAAGGGGAATAATTGAAGATGTGTTGGTTCAAGTAGACAAATTTTACTATCCTGTTGATTTCTTTATTTTGGATACTGAACCTATTTCTGAGACTGAAAATCAAATTCCTGTGATTTTAGGACGTCCTTTCTTAGCTACATGTGATGCTAACATTAGCTGCAGGAGTGGAGTAATGAGACTCAGTTTTGGGAACATGACTATGGAAGTGAACATTTTTAATGTGTTCAAGCAACCACAGGGAGACGATGAATATGAATTTGTTGATTTTATTGGAACTCTAATGCATGATCAATTTGCTAAAAACAGTGTTGTTGATGCTTTAGAGAATTTTCTTGTGAATTCATATGATTCTACTTCACCTGAAACAGTTGAAGTTGCTGAAATTTCTGAAATTAGTGCATTTTTTGATACTTTTCAGGTGCAAGACGCTAAAGGATGGTATCCCAAGTTTGAGAAAATCCCACCACGTGTTGAGAATAAGTCGTCAAGCGTAGAGGTGCCAATTTTGGAACTGAAACCTCTGCCATCAGGTCTGAAACATGCATTTTTGGGCCCAAATGACACATTTCCTGTGGTAATATCTTCTCAACTTACTTCTGAGCAGGAAAATAAATTGATTACTGTTTTGTATGCTCATAAATCTGCAATTGGTTGGTCTCTAGCTGATATTAAAGGAATCAGTCCTCTTGATTGTACTCATAAAATTCTTTTAGAGGATGATGCTAAACCTTCTAGGGATGCACAGCGTAGATTGAACCCCAACATGAGAGAAGTTGTAAAATCTGAAGTTTTAAAATTGTGGAATGCTGGAATAATTTATCCTATATCTGATAGTAAGTGGGTGAGCCCTACACAGGTTGTGCCTAAGAAATCTGGAGTAACTGTAGTCAAAAATGATAAAAATGAGTTAGTTCCCACTAGAGTCGTTTCTAGTTGGCGCATGTGTATTGATTACAGGAAGCTAAATTCTGCAACTAGGAAGGATCATTTTCCCTTACCCTTTATTGATCAGATTTTAGAAAGGGTTGCTGGCCACGAGTTTTATTGTTTTCTAGATGGGTATTCAGGTTATTATCAAATTGAAATTGCCATGGAAGACCAAGAAAAAACCACTTTTACATGTCCTTTTGGTACTTTTGCTTTTCGTAGGATGCCATTTGGTTTATGTAACGCTCCTGCCACTTTTCAAAGATGCATGACTAGTATTTTCAGTGATATGGTGGAGCAGTTTCTTGAAGTATTTATGGATGATATATCTGTGTTTGGTAATTCATTTGATAATTGTTTATCTAATCTTAAAAAAGTGTTGATAAGATGCCAAGAGAAAAATCTTATTCTGAACTGGGAAAAATGTCATTTTATGGTGTCTACTGGGATTGTTCTTGGTCATATTATTTCTTCCAAAGGAATTAAAGTAGATAAGGCTAAGGTTGAATTGATTGCTAAGTTGCCCATTCCGAAGAACATAAAAGATATTAGATCCTTTCTAGGACATGCTGGTTTTTATAGGAGATTTATCAAGGATTTTAGTGCCATATCAAGACCCTTGTGTAATCTCTTATCTAAAGACACTCCTTTTGAATGGTCCGATGCTTGTCAAGTTGCTTTTGATAGATTAATTGCATTACTCACTTCTGCACCTATTATACAATCACCTGATTGGAATTTACCATTTGAAATTATGTATGATGCTAGTGATTATGCAATTGGAGCTGTTTTAGGGCAAAGAAAAGATAAGAAACCTTATGTTATTTACTATGCAAGTAGGACTTTAAATAGTGCTCAAATGAATTATTCTACAACTGAAAAAGAACTTCTTGCAGTAGTATTTGCCTTGGATAAATTTCGTGCTTATCTTGTTGGATCGCCTATTATTGTTTACACTGACCATGCAGCATTAAAGTACCTTTTTAGTAAAAAGGATGCTAAGGCTCGACTTATTAGGTGGATCCTCCTACTCCAAGAGTTCGACATCACTATTAAGGATAAAAAGGGAGTAGAGAATGTTGTGGCAGATCATTTATCCAGATTGATTTTTGAAGAACATCCTGATATTCGTCCAATTAATGATTCTTTTCCTGATGAGCAACTTTTTGCTATTACAGAATTACCTTGGTTTGCTCATATTGTGAATTATCTTTGTACAAGTAAGACTCCACCGGATTGGAACGCACAAGATCGAAAGAAATTCATGGTGGAGGTACGCAGTTTCTTTTGGGATGATCCTTATCTGTTTAAGTATTGTGGTGACCAAATCTATAGAAAATGTGTTCCTGATAATGAAATGCATGATGTGATTTCTTTTTGTCATAATGAAGCATGTGGTGGTCATTTTTCTGTTAAAAAAACAGCTGCTAAAATTTTGCAATGTGGATTCTATTGGCCTACTCTTTTTAAAGACACTAATGCATATTGTAGAGCTTGTGAGCGATGTCAGAAATTAGGAGCGATAACTCGTAGAAATATGATGCCTTTGAATCCTATTTTGGTTATTGAAATATTTGACTGTTGGGGCATTGATTTTATGGGTCCGTTTCCTTCATCTTTTGGATATCTTTATATTTTGGTAGGCATTGATTATGTTTCAAAATGGGTAGAGGCTGTTCCATGTCGGAAAAATGATCATAACACTGTTTTGAAATTTTTGAAAGAAAATATTTTCTCTAGACATGGAACACCTCGAGCCATTATCAGTGATGGGGGCAAACATTTTTGCAATAAACCTTTTGCAGCTTTGATGAAAAAATATGGTGTTACTCATAAAGTTGCCACCCCTTATCACCCACAGACAAGTGGTCAGGTTGAACTTGCCAATCGGGAGATAAAACAGATTTTAGAAAAAACGGTGAATCCAAACCGCAAAGATTGGTCTTTAAGGCTAACTGATGCTCTTTGGGCTTACCGTACAGCTTTTAAAACCCCGATTGGCATGTCCCCCTACAGATTAGTCTATGGAAAAGCTTGTCACTTGCCTGTAGAATTGGAACACAAAGCTTATTGGGCTATAAAGACGTTTAATTTCAGTTTGAATGATGCAAGTTCTCTCAGAAAATTACAGCTGAATGAATTGGAAGAACTTCGGAATGAAGCATATGAGAATTCTAGAATTTACAAAGAACGCATGAAAGTTTTTCATGATAAGAAAATTTTAAGGAAAAATTTTGAACCTGGTCAGAAAGTTCTCTTGTATAATTCTAGATTGCATTTATTTCCTGGCAAGCTTCGTTCTAGGTGGACAGGTCCTTTTGTGGTTAAAAGAGTTTTTCCCTTTGGTGCTATTGAAGTTGAGGACCCTAAGAATGGTAATGTGTTTAAAGTTAATGGACAGCGTCTTAAACCATTCTTAGAAAATCTGGTTTTAGAGGATGAGACCATCTCTCTAGAGAATCCGGTCTATGAAGACTGATTTGTTGGACTTGATGTCCAATTTGTTGTAATTGTATTCTTTATTTTTATTTTTATTTTATTTTGTTGGTTTGTTTTGCTTTGTTTTATTTTGTTGTTTTGAAAACTAGCAAATTGCAGAGAAATTGCTTGGAGAACTCTTCACCATCAGGTGCACTCTTTCCTATTCTTCCTCTTCACTTTAAATAAGTTGTCTTTTATCCTTTACTTGATTTATCACATTGAGGACAATGTTTATTTTAAGTTGAGGGGAGTAATAGTCTGTTTAGTATTTTTATTCTCCAATTTGTTGGTTCTAAGTTGTTTGATTTTATTTTATTTTATTTTATTTTATTTTATTTTTTTCTTCTTTCTTTTGTTTGTTTTGCTTCTCAGCAATGATGAGATGTGTAGGTATATTTATAATATGGCATAAAAGAGATGATTTTCTTGATGTTGCAAATTCAGCTGGTTATTATGAATGTGAGCACTAATTCTCTATGTTTCTAGCCGGCAAAGCATTCTTTTTCATACCATTTATAATTATGCAGCCATATTGGTACGTTTCGATGTTTTGGAATCTGCACGAGTTGAAAAGTCATGAATTAAGTGTAGACTTGCATAAACCCTTGTGAGCTTTTGAGCCTTTTATGATTGAAACATTATGCATCAATCACACTTATTCATGTGCGTATGATCTCATTTTTGTGTGTATACTCTAGAACTTGCTTTAAACCATTCGAGACATACATCAACTCAATGACCTGAAAAGGATGGAGGCACTTAGGACACACCACCATTGCCAAATTATCCTGTGCCCTTTTAATATTTACCCCTAGTTAACCCATTTGAGCCAAAATAAGCATATTCTTTCATAAAACCATTATTCTTTCCCCAAAAACTTTAAACATTATATCCTACCCTATTCTATGGAATTGGTAGAGCTTTAAAAGAGATCTTGGTGTTGAAGGTTACTTGTTGTTGATGGATACATGATTGAATGATTCAAGTTGCGGGGTGATTAAGGTTTTTAATCTAAAAAAAAAACAGATAAAAAAAAATTGAAAAAAAAAATTGAAAAAAGAAAATGAAAAAAAAAAAATGAAAAAAAAAAAGAAAAGAAAAGAAAAAAAAGAGAGAGTTGAATTTGATTCTTAGTTATACTAGTGATGTTTATAATGAAGTTTGAGCCCAAAAAGTTGATACATGGCTCCGGTATGAAGTGAATTTTAAGCTTTATGTAATTTATATCTCTTACTTCTATATATGCTCTACTAGTTCCTAGAATCGTTGTGTATTCCATATCCTTTCTTTCTTTAGCCTTAACCCTTAGCTCCATTACAACCCTATATAAAGACCTCTTGATTCAGGTGATATTGATAATGGAGATTTGGAGGACAAGCAAGCATATGGCGGCACACCCTTATGAGATCATTTGAGTGAAATACTAAACTAATTTATGAGTGATATTTTTCTTTTTCTGAGTGACATATCCATGGTGAGACTTGAAGTTGAAGCTTATTTATGCTGATTGGTTTGTGTTGAAACTGAAGCAAGGGAGTGTACTGATTATGACTGAGCTATTATCGATGTTTATGAATTAGCCTTTGCTGTGAAAAAATAAAAAAAAATAAAAAATGTCTAGAAGTTTTGCTCACTCTTGTAGTCGCCTTTTGAAACTGTAACATTCTGCCATACAATTCGGCTAATCTCTGAGCTAATAATGTGAAGAAAAATTAGGTAGAATTTGTTTTTAGTGGTTTGAATTTCAATTTGTTTTAAGTCGCTTGAATTGCTAGAGACTAGCAATAAGCTAGTTGGGGGGTGTGATGAGTACTCAAAAGTGATATTTATTGTCTATAAATCTTATGTATTTTGAGCATGTTTTCCTGATGATGTGGCCTAGGTGAACAGTACCGTACGTGTAAATAGTGCAGTATGAACAGTACCGTACACGTGAATAGTACATGATGAACAGTGAAATGGCGGCTTGAACAGTGAAATGGCGGCTTCAACAGTCAATGGACGTATTCGTAAGCAGTGACGTCGTGAACAGTACTGCACAGTACCGTACATGTGAATAGTCATTATGAACAGTACAATGGCGGCTTCAACAGTCAACAGTCGTATTCGTAAGCAGTGACGTCGTGAACAGTACGTGAACAGTGCCGTATTCGTGAACAGTACCCCCGATGAATAGTACCCAGAATTTTCTTATAAATACCCCATGTCCTTCAATTGATAAGGAATCCAGATCCAAGGAAGAAAGAGAGAAAGGAGAGAGAGAATAGAGGAGAAGAGAAGCTACTACCTTTCCTTCCTTCATTTTTATTCTATTTTTGTATTTCTTTTCATGGAGAACTAATCTCCTAACTAAGGTGAGGGGAGAAACCTAAGATTATTTATGTGTATTGTTGATTCAATTTAGACAAGTATTTCAATATAAATTTGGTTTTTGATTTGTTCAATTTAATATTTGGTTTAGCTTCTTTTAATGATTGATGGGTGTTATATAATCTTATTCATAGGTTCAGTCATGCTTTTCCTATTGTTTAGTAAAAACATCCATGCTTTTATAATTTTGGTGAGCCAATAGATTATTTAGAATTTCGATTGGAATTATTTCTTGATAGATTGTTGCTGTAGGTACAGGCTATGCTTGAGATTTTTCCTATAAGAAATTAGTTGTGCTTATATGTAAACACCATCAACCGAATTCATCTTTTCTATGTCTATTCTTATGTAAGTTTTAAGAATATAATTGAATCAATAATATTGCATAAATAATTAAAGGTGGAACCCCGAAGCCTTAGTATTTCTCATTCATAGTTTTACTATCAATTAAACACAATTGAATTGTTTTATCAATTGTAATTTTGCGATCTTTCTTACTGCTCTTCGTGGTACGACACTCGTTACTCCGAGTTATACTGCTACGCGACTCCTGCACTTGGGATTAGCAAGCACGTATCCACCCCTATTTATAGCTACCGAATCTTTAATTTTTTTATTTTTTTAAAAAAGATAAATAGCTAGAAGGACTGTAAAAATCGTAGATTTAATTTTATTTAGTTTTTTTATGAATGGATCAGAATATATTTATTTTTATTTTATTTTAGATTTTTTTAATTAGGGATAAATTTATCTTTTTTATATACTTTTAATGGTCAACTGTCTTTTTTAACGATCAACGCTTCACAATAGGGGAGTCTGCAGTCAATTTTCTTATAAGTTGATTATGCCTGTAATTATGGATACTTCAGGTAGATAGGCTGTAATTTGTCATAAAATCTAGATATTTTTTACGGTTAACTGTCTTTTTTCACATTCAACGCTAACAACATGAGGTCTACATTCAATTTTTCTAAAAGTTGATTTCTTCTGTAATTAGGGATACTTCATATATGAGAGATTAATTTGTCTTGAATTATATAATAATATCAAAACACTCTCCTTCTTTTCTCTTTATTAAATTTTCCTAAACTGTTCTAGCTAAGTTAGTATTTATTAAAAAAAAAAAAAGTCTAAAGAAACCATTTTTACTTTTTTGGATTCGTGAACTATTTTTTTCTGATATTTTCCTATTTTTTAAATATTTTATCTTTAAAAAAGTTAGATAAAAATAGTTCCTATAACTGAAAATTTTATAATTTTTTTATAAGTATATTTCATTCTTTTCATAAATTATACAAAAAATTACATTAAAATTAAATAAATTCCACTAAATTTCATCAAATGTGCTTAAATTGTGCATTGGAAAATTTATATATATATATATATATATATATATATATATATATTGAAAGGTAAAAACACATTTTGCATTACATTTAAACTCAATAAAGAAATCCCTTTTAACAATTTTTTCTAAAGGAATAGAAATTTTGATTACAATGAATATATAAATATATTATTAGGTTGCGTAGTATACTACTTTATATACCTAGACAACTTGAAAAAAAAGGTGCTTTACGCCTGAGGGAGGTTTGACACAAGGAGACCCCCTCTCCCCATACCTCTTCATTCTCTGTATGGAGAAACTCTCTCACATCATCAGTCAGAAAATCAGGGATGGCTCCTGGAAGGCTGTTAAGGTTTCTCGAGTAGGTCCTGAAATCTCCCACCTCTTCTTTGCAGACGACCTAATTCTCTTCGACCAAGCCACTGCCCAACAAGCTAAGATCATGAAGAACTGTGTTGATCATTTCTGTGATGTTTCAGGGCAACAGGTTAACTTCGAAAAATTCAGGATTTTCTGCTCCCCTATTGTTGCTGCCAGTCAAGCGCACCACCTAGTCGTTTTGTGTGAGACCCCTCTCTTCAAGAGTCTAGGGAAATATCTGGGTGTTCCCCTCATTCACGAGAGAGTAACCTCTCGCACTTATTGTGATATCATCGAGAACACCCAACAGAGACTTGCCTCCTAGAAGTGTCCCACCCTCAACCTTGCTGGCAGAGTCACCCTCGTCAAAGCAGTCTCCTCAGTCCTCCTGATTTATACCATGCAGTCAATTAAATTCTCTGGTGAAGTGTGCAAAAAACTTGACTCCCTTAACAGAGACTTTGTGTGGGGCCATTCTACTGGGAAAAACCCTGTGCACCTTGTCAAATGGAGGACTATCTGCCTCTCTAAGCATCAAGGTGGGCTCAGTATCAAAAACGCGAGAGATATGAATCAAGTTTTGCTTGCTAAGATGGGGTAGAGACTTATAGCAGCGAGAGAGGTCTCTGGTCACAATTAATCAGACATAAGTATTTTCGGGATTGCACTTTGCTGAACAATTCAAAGTCCAAAAACCCCTGCTCGAGCACTTGGAGAGCCATCACCTTTGGTGCCTCTTTCCTCAACAAAGGGCTTGTTTGGAGAATAGGAAGTGGGACCTTAGTCTCCTTCTGAAATGATAATTGGGTTCCCAACCTTGGCCCACTACTGCCTTTTGCTAAGGTTAGGGTCACCGCAGAGATGTACCATGAAAAAGTCAGTGACTACATCTGCAATGAAAATTGGTGTGTTAATAAGCCGAGTCATGTCCTTCCTCAACCCATCATCCATAAAATTTTCAACATCCATGCTGGAAACAGACACAGCGGCAACGACAAATACATTTGGGGTCCAACCAGCAATAGGAACTTCTCTGTTAATACCTCCTTTGACCTTCTCCAGCAGGGCAGCAATTGGAAATGGGACCTGATATGGAAGCTCAAAATCCCCCCCCCCCCCCTAAAATTGAAATACTTCATTTGGCTTGTTTTGCACGGTAAAATTCTTACTAATACCCACAGAGCTGCAAGAGGTATGGCTAACACTACTACTTGTCCTAGGTGTGGTGATGCTGATGAAGACTTAAACCACCTTTTCAGAACCAGCAAACACTTCGCATCCATTTGGGAGGCTTGTGTCAAAGAAAGTACCAAAGATAGAACTTTCTCCATTAACCTACATGACTGATTCCTTTTGAACTTCAAGAACAGCAAGCTTGATGATGATAGCAGCTCTCAGTATGTAACATCTCAGATTTCGGATAATTAATTTTGAATATGTGAATATCAATTTTGTGATTGGAGGGGGTGTAAATGTAATTAAAAGTATGTTTATTTTTATGATGATTTCCAGGTGGACCAGATGGAACGGTCCAGAAATGATGCATTAAAATTAAAAACGGAGACAGTGAGTATCGCGACTTGGTCACCGCGACCACAGATCGCGATGACCTGCTCGCGGTGAAAAATGTGAATTTCTGGCAGTGAGTATCGCGACCAGTCACCGCGACCACAGATCGCGCTGACTAGCTCGCGATGAAAATGTCAAATTCTGGCAGTGAGTAACGCGACCACCAGCGCGACTATGGTACCACGAGGTGTGCTCGCGATGAAGGCGGTGGAATCGCTCCAGTGAGTACCGCGACGGTCGCGATGACCGAAATAATATAAAAAAAAATTTGGGTTCTCGCAGAAGCCACAGAAACAAACAAGAGAAAAGAGAGAGTGAGAGACCGAGAAAAAGAGAAAGAAGAAGAAAGAAAGAAAAGAAAGAAGAAGAAAGAAAGAAGAGAAAGAAGAAAGAAGAAGAAGAAGAAGAAGAAGAAGAAGAAGACAAGAGGAAGGAAAGAGAAGAGGAAAGTGAAAGAGAAAGAAAAAAAAAGAAGAGGAAAAGTAACCTAGAACCGCGATAGTCGAAAGAAAAACGGTATCCAGGTTGGTGTACCTTCGTTTTCGAAATCTTTACGAAAAGTATTAAGTATTTTTAGTTTGAATCTGCAATTATTTTGAAGATTTTCAATTTTTATGTGTTTATATTATTTCATTGAAATGATTTTATTGTTGATCGCATTTTGATTATTACGATTCCGCTGAAAATACTTGTGTTCGACTATTGTATAAATATTGTTAATTTTCCATGAAAATTTTGAGATATCCGTTGACTTGTAAATTACAGTGAATATTTGAAACTATTTGATCGAAACGGCGCTAGGATACTTAGACATAGAAATGGATATAGGAGGTTGGTATACCAGCTGGGTTCAGTGAGCAGTACTGCACCGATATTGATATGCTATTGATGACTATTATGTACCTCCTCTTGGATTCGTCCAGGGGCAGGGAGACACGTACCTCCTCACGGATTCGTCCTGGGGTAAGGAGACACGTACCTTCCTAAGGATTCGTTCCTGGGATAGGGAGTTATGTACCTCTCTAGGGTCCGAATCCTCGGTCCTAGAGTAGGGAGATACGTACCACTCTTAGGATTCGTCCTAGGGTGGGAGCTATGTTCGACAGACAGCCACTGTGGTCGAACGACCCATATTCCAGTCCTAGATATGTTGAGTATTCTAGCGGGCCCGATTTGAAGTGAATTGAGTAACTTTATTAATCAATTTTACATGTTGATCTTATTCTTGAAGTTAAAGTGATTATAACTGCTTTATGGTCTGATTTTGAAGTTAAAAATGATTTGTAAATGAATAGAATTGAAATATATATATTGTGATATGTTTCTTATTAAAAGTTATTTATGATTTTCATATTTGAGTTTAGTGTACACCCACTAAGCTATATGCTTAGCGCGTTAGTTTTGTTTATAACGCGTAGGAACCAGGGATACTGAGAGGTAAAAGACTGAAGAGGAGTTTCCTGCAGACAGAGGAGTAGAGTCACATTTCTGGGTAGATAATATGCATGTATATACAGAAATTTGTAAACGTTTTGTATAAGTCTGTTTTGTAATTAAATTTGTCTATGAATTCTGTTTTCCATTTCTTAAGGACTGTAATGAATTAATTATGCACTATTTGATTTTGAAAAGTGTTTGAAAGTCGCACTAAACGGCAGAGTGCGCAATTGATTGAAAATGAGATTTGAAGTGTTATTGAATTTGTATTTGATTTTAGTTGTGGAAAAACAGGTTTTGGGAAATCAGAAAAACAAACGGAACTCTGCTGAAATTTTTGTAAAACGTGTATTTCGATGGGCTCACTAGAAAAGTCTTTTTGAATTACAAATTTATATGATTTTTAAATGGTTTGAAATTATAAAATGAATTGAGAAAGTTTTGAAAACCCGAGTAGCGCTCCCTGGGTCGATCCAGCCAGGTCGGGTCAGGGGGTGTTACAGTTTAAGTAGTATCAGAGCGCGGTTTAGGCGTTTCTGGACCAAAAGAGTCTGTATATGCATGCATTGTCTAAAGATACCCATAGGAATGTGTGACTCTAATCTGCAGACCTCTCTTCTGTCTGATATAGGATAAAAGAAATAGAAGGAAGCGGTGATAGACCTGAGAGTCCCGCCAGTGTGGCTGGGCGAGCATCTAGGGAATCAGTAAGTCTGAGAGTGGCAGACCCTGTACAGCCAGCGTTTATGCAGCAAATGGCTGAGTTCTTTCAAAATGTGGCTAGAGCAGCGCCACGAAGATCAGCCATAGAGCGACTGGCTAAACACAGACCCACTGATTTTCATGGCAGAAAGGATGAGGATGCATCTGCCGCAGAATACTGGTTTGAGAGGACGAACAGAATATTGGAGCAGATGCACTGCACACCTGAAGAGAGACTGGAGTGTGCAGTATCCTTATTGCAGGAGGATGCCTACCAGTGGTGGACCTTCATTATACAGACAGTGCGACCAGAGGACAGAACGTGGGATTTCTTTCAGAAGTAATTCCGGAGAAAATATATTGGTCGCATCTATTTGGATAATTTGAAGAGGGAATTTACCAACCTGAAGCAAAGGCAGATGACAGTGACCGAATATGAGAGAGAATTCGTCAGGTTGAGTAAATATGCCCGAGACATGGTGGCGATAGAGGCAGATAAATGTAGAAGGTTTGAAGATGGACTGAATGACTATATCCGCCTACAGGTTGTGTAATATTCTGAATTTCTAAGTAATTGATTTTGAATATATAATTAGACTGTGGATTAATTGAGGAATGTTACAGGTGGCTGCCTTTGAATTCGAAGATTTTACCCGTCTCGTCTCGGCAACTCTGAATGTAGAAAGAATTAAGAAAGAAGAGCAGGCCAGGAGAGACAGAGGGCAGCAAAGAAGAGGGGCAGGGCCATCCAGCTCATATCAGCCCCAGAGTAAGAAATTTAATGGACCGCAGCCTAGTGGTCCAGTGCAGTCACAGAGGCCTATACCTACAGCTAGGCCTGGTCAGTCTGCAACTTCTGTGGCCAGTACCCCTAGGAGTGCAGTGAGGAGACCAGCCCCTGCGTGTGATCATTGTGGAAGAAGACATCCTGGGGAATGCTGGAAGCTTACAGGAGCCTGCCTGAGATGTGGATCTCATGACCATTTCCTGAGGGATTGCCCACAGATTAGATCCCAGCAGCCAGAGAGACCAGCCCCTACTACTTCCAGAGGTAGGAGGCCTAGTCAGGCAGTACCTGAAGGTGGTAGCCACAGAGGAGTGTCAGAGTTAGTGGCAAGACCCGAGAGTTGAGCTCCAGCACGAGTTTATGGTGTTAGAGCTCAGGAAGACAAGGATGCACCTGACGTGATAGCTGGTATTATTTCTATTTTTGATACTACAACTATTGCATTGATAGATCCAGGTTCCACTCATTCCTATATATGTGATGCCATGCTGAAACACCGAAATCTAGAAACTGAACCTACTGAATATGATGTATTAGTCAGTAATCCGATAGGCCAGAGTGTAGTTGTGAACCGTATATACAGAAATTGTCCTATTCGAATACAGGAATGTGAATTTCTAGGAGATTTGATGGAGTTACCATTCCATGAGTTTGATGTGATATTAGGCATGGATTGGTTAACTCGGCATAAAATAGTGATCGACTGTGAACTGAAACGAGTGACCCTCAGAACAGTAGATAGTGCAGAAATCACAATGGTGGGTGAAAGGAGGGATTTTCTCTCCAATGTCATTTCAGCCACCGCAGCCTGTAAACTTATCAGAAAGGGGTATGAAGCATATTTGGCACAAGTGGTTGATTCTAGAAAGGTTAATGTTGAAATCCAGAAGATACCCACTGTGTGTGAATTTACAGATGTGTTTCCAGAGGAACTTCCTGGTTTGCCACCTCAGAGAGAAGTGGAGTTTGTGATAGATGTGGTACCAGGTACGTCTCCAGTATCGATAGCTCCCTACAGAATGGCACCAGCAGAACTGAAAGAACTGAAGATACAGTTACAAGAATTGCTGGATAAGGGCTTCATTAGACCCAGTGTATCCCTCTAGGGAGCTCCAGTGATGTTTGTGAAAAAGAAAGATGGGTCCTTGAGATTGTGCATCGATTATCGACAGCTAAATAAACTTACTGTCAAGAACAAGTACCCGTTGCCGAGAATCGATGATTTATTTGATCAGCTGAGAGGAGTCTGTGTCTTCTCAAAGATAGATCTGAGATCAGGTTATCATCAGTTGAGGATAAAAGAATCAGACATTCCGAAAACTGCATTCAGAACCAGATATGGACATTATGAATTCGTAGTGATGCCATTTGGGCTGACTAACGCACCTGCAGCCTTTATGGACTTGATGACCCGGGTATTCCGACCATACTTGGATCAGTTTGTGGTAGTCTTTATCGATGATATCCTGGTGTACTCACAGATGGCAGAAGACCATGACAGGCACCTCATAGTAGTATTGCAGATTCTGAAGGAGAAACAACTATATGGTAAACTGAGCAAGTGTGAATTCTGGTTGCCTGAGATTGCATTTCTAGGTCACATTGTATCAGCAGAGGGTATTAAGGCAGATCCGAAAAAGATTGAAGCAATAGTGGAATGGAAGCCTCCCAGAAATGTTACAGAAGTCAGAAGTTTTCTAGGCTTGGCAGGTTATTATCGACGGTTTGTGAAGGGGTTTTCCTCCATAGCAAGTCCATTGACCAAGCTACTGCATAAGAATGTCAGATTTGAGTGGACTGATAGATGCCAAGCAGCTTTTGACAGATTGAAGGCAATGCTTGTTGAGGCTCCAGTCCTGATTCAGCCTGTTTCAGGTAAAGACTTTGTGATTTATAGTGATGTCTCACACTATGGTTTGGGATGTGTATTGATGCAGGAAGGCAAGGTGATTGCATATGCGTCCAGACAGTTGAAAAATCATGAGCTGAACTATCCGATACATGATCTGGAACTTGCAGCCATAGTCTTCGCTTTGAAAATTTGGAGGCATTACTTGTATGGTGAGAAATGTTACATATACACAGATCACAAGAGTCTGAAATATCTGCCTACCCAAAGAGAGCTAAATTTGAGACAAAGACGGTGGATGAAGTTGATTAAAGATTATGACTGTATAATCGACTATCATCCAGGAAAAGCGAATGTAGTCGCAGATGCTCTGAGTAGAAAAGCATTCTTTGCTCTGAAGGCTATGAATGTGCAATTACAGCTGAATCCAGATAATGCATTGGTAGCTGAATTGATATGCAGACCCAGTCTAATGCAGCAGATTGCTGATAAACAGAAACAGGATGCTAGAATCCATATGATATGTGAACAAATCCCAGAAGGGAAGCATCCAGACTTCTCAATCAGAGCTGATGGTATTGTGTGTTTCAGAGACAGGATTTATATTCCAGAAGATGAGGAATTGAGAAAGATGATCCTGACAGAGGCACACAGTAGTTCGTATGCGATACACCCAGGTAGCACAAAAATGTACAGAGAGTTGAAAACCCAGTATTGGTGGTCTGGTATGAAGAAAGATGTGATAGAATTTGTGAATAGATGCATGACCTGTCAACAGGTGAAAGCTGAACATCAGGTTCCATCAGGATTGTTACAACCAATAGCAATACCTGAATGGAAATGGGATCGCATCACTATGGACTTTGTCACTGGATTGCCACTCACTCGGAGTAAACACGATGCAGTATGGGTTATAGTGGACAGATTAACGAAGTCAGCACATTTTCTACCTGTCAGAACTGACTATTCCCTGGATCGACTAGCAGAATTGTATATCAGAGAGATAGTCAGATTGCATGGAGTGACTGTATCCATAATATCAGATAGAGATCCGAGGTTTACATCCAGATTTTGGAAGAAGTTTCAAGAAGCCTTGGGTACTCGACTGAGTTTCAGTACAGCCTTCCATCCGCAGACAGACGGACAATCAGAAAGGGTGATTCAGGTGCTTGAAGATATGCTCAGGAGTTGTGTAATTGACTTTGAAGGAAGTTGGGCGGATCATCTCCCATTGATTGAATTCGCCTACAACAATAGTTATCAGTCGAGCATAGCTATGGAACCATATGAAGCACTGTATGGAAGGAAATGCAGGACTCCAGTATGCTAGACAGAGTTAGGAAAGGATAGGTTAGTAGGCCCAGACTTGATCAGACAAACTGAGGAGAAGATGAAGATTATTAAGGATAGATTGAAAGTTGCTTCTGACCGACAGAAATCATATGCAGATTTGAAAAGAAAAGAGATAGAACATGACGTCGGTGAGAAAGTGTTTTTGAAAGTATCTCCGTGGAAGAAAGTGCTCCGATTTGGCAGAAAATGTAAGTTGAGTCCTAGGTTTATTGGGCCATATGAAATCATTGAACGTGTGGGACCAGTAGCCTACAGACTAGCTGTAGCACCCCCCGACCCGATCCGGCCGGACCGATCCGGGGCGCGCCACTCGGACTTTCACATATTTTCAAAACTTCATTTTTTTTTTACATTTTAAAATGCTTGTGAGCCCATAAAACCATAAATAAACTTTTTACAAAAATCCGGCAGAGTGCCGTTTGTTTTTCGGACTTCCCAAAAACCTGCTTTTACACAAATCAATTCAAAATTCACATTTTTCACACAAACACTTCTATCACTTTCAATCAGTTGCGCACTCTGCCGTTTAGTGCGACTTTCACAATTAGTTTATAAAATAATAACAAATCAGACTTAAACATTTACAATCATTTTGATAATAGAATACAGAAATCATAAACTAGTTAATTACAAAACATTTTACAAAACATATTTACAAATTCCCTGTATATGCATGCTTTCAGAATATATACACATAACAAAAGTATAGCTACCCAACTGTACAATCCTGTGACTCGGTCTGCAACTTGCTCCTCCTTCAATCTCTAGCCTCCTCTGGATTCCTGGTACCTACGCGTTAGAAACAAACTAACGCGCTAAGCATAAAGCTTAGTGGGTGTACTAAAACTCAATTAAATAAATTACAATATAATTATTCTTTAAAGAGACAATAAACCACACTATGAATTTCATTTCTAAATCAAGTTCCAAAACAATTAATGTCAAAATCAAGCATTTAAACAATTTTTAATCATTTGAAATTCAACGCATGAATTCGATCCATTAAATCATTCAATTCAGTTTCAATTCAACTCATTTCTGGCCACTAGAATACTAAACATTCTAGGACTGGAATATGGGTTCACGTGATTGTCCGAGATTGCCCCGCAACAACAATCACTAATATCATCGCGATTGTCCGAGATTGCCCCGCAACAACAATCGCTAGTATCATTGTGATCGTCCGAGATTGCCCCGCAACAACGATCACTAAATCGGTGTGATTGTCCGAGATTGCCCCGCAACAACAATCACACAATGATAACGGCGCAGTACTGCTCAGTAAAACCCAGCTGGTATACCAACCTCCTATATCCGTTTCTATGTCTAAGTATCCTAGGGACGTTTCAGTAAAGAATTTTCATAAGCAATACTCAATAAATATACATTTCACACAATTTCTCAAGAATATCAACAATATTCATACAAAATATAAATCATGTATTGTTAACAAAATCTACACAATCGGAATACGATCGAAACGCGATCTAGCATAAAATCAGTTCGAAATCAATAATAAGTGCATCAATCATCAATTTTTCATATAACGCAAACACTTTTCATACCAAAAATCGAAATCGAAAACTATGAACGAATTCGAAAACGAAAATAAAAACGAAGAACGAAATCGAAAACTAAAATGAAAAAGTAAACGAAAGACAGCTCGAAACGATTTCGAAAACGAGAGTACACCTACTTGGAATCCGAGTTTTTCGTTCGAGAATCGCGGTTCCACGATTTCGTTTTCCTTTCCCTTTCCTTTCTCCTTCTTCCTCTTCTTCCTCTTTTTCTTTTCTTTTCTTTCTTCTTCTTCTCTCTTTTTCTCGGTCACTCTCTCTTCTCTTTTCTGTTTCTCTCGACCTCTCACTCTCTTTCTCTTTTCTCAACTGTTTTCTGTGGCTTCCACGAGAAGCCAAAATTTTTTTTATATTTCTGTCGCTGCCGCGACCGCCGTCGCGACCTGTGGTCGCGCCACCAGGTCGCGGTGCTCACTGGAGTGCGCGCACCGCCTTCGTCGCGAGCACGCCTTGGTCGCGCGAGAGCTCGCGCTGCTCACTGCCAATTTTTGACAATTTCATCGCGAGCAGTCCATCGCGACCTGTGGTCGCGGTGGCTGGTCGCGTTGCTCACTGCCAGGTTTTGCCATTTTCATCGCGAGCGAGCTGTCGCGACCTGTGGTCGCGGTGACAAGGTCGCGATGCTCTCTGGTCCAGTTTTCCAATTTTTCATTTTTCATTCATTTTTCACTATTCAATCCGGTCCGCTGAAAATCATAAAATAACCATACATTTAATTACATTTACACCCCCTCAAATAGTAAAAATTTATTTTTCACATATTTCATATATATCAAAAATTCATCACCCGAAATCCGGGATGTTACACTAGCTTTACCTCCAGAATTAGAAAAGATTCATAATGTGTTCCACGTTTCTATGCTGAGGAGATACATATCTGATTCTTCCCACAGAGTTCAGGCCGAAAGTATTGAAATCCGACCAGACCTGACATATGAGGAGGAACCAGTGCATATTCTTAATCGGGAAATCAAATAACTAAGAAATAAAAGAGTGCCACTGGTGAAAGTCCTCTGGAGGAATCATAAAGTGGAAGAGGCTACCTGGGAGAGTGTAGAAACGATGCGACAACAGTATCCGCAACTGTTTCATTGAGGTAAATTTCGAGGACGAAATTTCTTAAGAGGGGAAGAATTGTAACATCCTGGATTTCGGATAATTAATTTTGAATATGTGAATATCAATTTTGTGATTGGAGGGGGTGTAAATGTAATTAAAAATATGTTTATTTTTATAATGATTTCCAGGTGGACCAGATGGAACGGTCCAGAAATGATGCATGAAAATTAAAAACGGAGACAGTGAGTATCGCGACCTGGTCACCGCGACCACAGATCGCGATGACCTGCTCGCGGTGAAAAATGTAAATTTCTGGCAGTGAGCATCACGACCAGTCACCGCCACCACAGATCGCGCTGACTAGCTCGCGATGAAAATGTCAAATTCTGGCAGTGAGCAACGCGACCACCAGCGCGACTATGGTACCTCGAGGTGTGCTCGCGATGAAGGCGGTGGAATCGCTCCAGTGAGTATCGCGACCACAGGTCGCGACGACGGTCGCGATGACCGAAATAATATAAAAAAAAATTGGCTTCTCGCAGAAGCCATAGAAACAAACAGGAGAAAAGAGAGAGTGAGAGACCGAGAAAAGAGAAAGAAGAAGAAAGAAAGAAGAAGAAAGAAAGAAGAGAAAGAAGAAAGAAGAAGAAGAGGAAGAATAAGAAGAAGAAGAGGAAGAATAAGAAGAAGAGAAGAGGAAGGAAAGAGAAGAGGAAAGTGAAAGAGAAAGAAAAAAAAAGAAGAGGAAAAGTAACCTAGAACCGCGATAGTCGAAAGAAAAACGGTATCCAGGTTGGTGTACCTTCGTTTTCGAAATCTTTACGAAAAGTATTAAGTATTTTTAGTTTGAATCTGCAATTATTTTGAAGATTTTCAATTTTTATGTGTTTATATTATTTCATTGAAATGATTTTATTGTTGATCGCATTTTGATTATTACGATTCCGCTGAAAATACTTGTGTTCGACTATTGTATAAATATTGTTGATTTTCCATGAAAACTTTGAGATATCCGTTGACTTGTAAATTACAGTGAATATTAGAAACTATTTGATCGAAACGGCGCTAGGATACTTAGACATAGAAATGGATATAGGAGGTTGGTATACCAGCTGGGTTCAGTGATCAGTATTGCACTGATATTGATATGCTATTGATGACTATTATGTACCTCATCTTGGATTCGTCCAGGGGCAGGGAGACACGTACCTCCTCACGGATTCGTCCTGGGGTAGGGAGATACGTACCTTCCTAAGGATTCGTTCCTGGGATAGGGAGTTATGTACCTCTCTAGGGTCCGAATCCTCGGTCCTAGAGTAGGGAGATACGTACCACTCTTAGGATTCGTCCTAGGGTGGGAGCTATGTTCGACAGACAGCCACTGTGGTCGAACGACCCATATTCCAGTCCTAGATATGTTGAGTATCCTAGCGAGCCCGATTTGAAGTGAATTGAGTAACTTTATTAATCGATTTTACATGTTGATCTTATTCTTGAAGTTAAAGTGATTATAACTACTTTATGGTCTGATTTTGAAGTTAAAAATAATTTGTAAATGAATAGAATTGAAATATATATATTGTGATATGTTTCTTATTAAAAGTTATTTATGATTTTCATATTTGAGTTTAGTGTAAACCCACTAAGTTATATACTTAGCGCGTTAGTTTTGTTTCTAACGCGTAGGTACCAGGGATACTGAAGAGGCAAAAGACTGAAGAGGAGTTTCCTGCAAACAGAGGAGTAGAGTCACATTTCTGGGTAGATATTTATGTTGATGTGTATTATGATTGATATGCATGTATATACAGAAATTTGTAAACGTTTTGTATAAGTCTGTTTTGTAATTAAATTTGTCTATGAATTATGTTTTCCATTTCTTAAGGACTGTAATGAATTAATTATGCACTATTTGATTTTGAAAAGTGTTTGAAAGTCGCACTAAACGGCAGAGTGCACAATTGATTGAAAATGAGATTTGAAGTGTTATTGAATTTGTATTTGATTTGAGTTGTGGAAAAACAGGTTTTGGAAAATCAGAAAAACAAACGGAACTCTGCCGAAAGTTTTGTAAAACGTGTATTTCGATGGGCTCACTAGAAAAGTCTTTTTGAATTACAAATTTATATGATTTTTAAATGGTTTGAAATTATAAAATGAATTGAGAAAGTTTTGAAAACCCGAGTAGCGCTCCCTGGGTCGATCCAGCCAGGTCGGGTCAGGGGGTGTTACACAGTACCTCCTCTTTGCCTTTATCATCTGGTTTATCTGGAAATGGCGTTGCAAGTGTGTTTTCGAAAGGGATTTCTCTACCCCTTATAACACAGCTTGGCATATCTTAAAGAGCAAGAGAGATTGAGCTCATGTTAACAGCACCTCTCTCCAAGCTCCCAACCTGACCCTCAAGCTTATTGCTTGGTCTCCTCTTCCCCCTGGATGGACAAAACTTAATGTGGATGGCAGGCAAGCTAAAGACAGTAACACCATCACAGCTGGAGGCGTTTTCAGTGACAATCACTCAGGCTGGCTGTGCGGTTTTTCTTTGAAGAGAGGAATTGGTTCTGCCCTAGAAGCAGAGCTTTAAGGAGTTTTTGCTGGCCTATATGTGGCTTCGAAGGCTGGAGTGCAGAAACTCATGATAGAAGTTGACTCCTTCACTGTCGTTTCTTTGCTTAGTGAAGGCTGTGTGAACAGCCGCCCCCTTTTTAGCTTAATCAATTGTTGCAGGACCCTCATCAACAACTCTTAGGATTGTAGAATCTCTCATGTTTTTAGAGAGAGTAACAATACCGCTGATTGTATGGCCAAGCTTGGCCACCACCACAACCAGGGGTTCCTGTTTTTTGCCAACCCCCCATCTTGTATTTATGGATTACTCAAGTCTAATTTGCAGGGATTAACCTCTGCCAGACTCTGCCCTTTCTAGCTATTTGCTGGGTTCTTCACCCTCATTCTTACCAAAAAAAAAAAAAGGTATTTAATTTGCTGCCAGCTGAGCAATTGATAATTATTTAACTTTTGCTTTAGCTAAATTTGGGAGTGGAAGGTCGAAGCAAATGTGAAAAATTAAACTAGATCTGATATATTATTCTGTAGAATAAGGTAAAATATCAAAATAATTTGTATTATTTGAAAAATTATCAATTTAGATTATTTTTTTTAGAAATAACCCTATTAATTCTTGTTGTTTCATTTATATATCCATTAAATATATAATATATATCAAAATACTTTCCTTCTTTTCTCTTTATAAATTTTTCCTTTACTAAGTTAGGATTTATTGCACATCCACTCATAGCTCAAGTGGTTAGTGCACTTCCCTCCCACCCAGGGGAGTACTCAGGAATTTTTGTTAGGGTGGGCGAAAATAAAACAATATTTTTTTTTCAACCAACATTATCAATAAGAAGAAATTTAATTAATTGAAAAGTAAAGATAAAACTATATGAGAGATATAATGAATATTATATCTCAAAATAAGAAATTTTTTAATTTAATTTAATTACTAATAGGTAAAATAGTAATAATACTAAAATTAAAGGGCATAATATGTAATTATGTTTAAAAAATTTAAAAAAATTTGTCCGGTAAACTGCCCGGGTTGAAAAGTCACAAAATAGTTTTGATGGTCACAAAATAATTCACAAGATGATACAAGTATGGTGGTTTCATAAAAGACAATATTCTATACGGTTATAGTTTGTTGTTTTTGGAATCTATACATTTATAAGTTCATTAAAAAATTATATTTTATCTGTAAATAGCCATATGCATTTTGAAAGATAAATAAATCGACGGGAAATGGTTGATTTGTTGAAATAATGGGCTAATTACTACTTTAAATGCAAATGTGTGAATATTATTAATCATTTTTCTTCTATTTCAATAATGAAATATGGGCACCAGTTGATCAAAAACGAAAAAATTACAAACTGTTTGGAACTAATAAAAAAATTCAAGACTTATTTAGTAATCCGCTCTAATAATCACATCCACTTATAGTTCAAGTGGTTAGTGTATTTACCTCTCATCTAAGTGGTAAGAGTTCAATTTTCAAATTAGGATCCTCTCCTAACCTAAATTTTTTCTAAACTTTTACACATCTAAATATATGTGGATTTAATAGTTAGGATTTTATATTATATTATCTTTCATTTTAGAAAGTTTTTATGCATTTGAAAATATGTGATACATAATCAATTTAATAGTTAGAATTTTGTGTAAAAGTTTTAGAAAAGATTAGGTTAGGAGAGGATCATAATCCTTAATTTCCACCATACAAAATACCAATAAATATAGATAGTTTTTTTTTCCTTATTATAGGAGTAGATATCTCATATTATAAAAATAGATATTTAAATTACACATTTAGGAGAATGTATTCAATTTAGATTTTATATGACTTTTAATGACTTTTTTTAAGTGAATTACTTTCGTAGAGTTCATGGATTTTTAATGACTTTTATAAACTTTACAAGATTTACAAACGACTTTCATAGACTTTTAATGACTTTATTAAAAATATTTTCATAGACTTTTGTAAACTTTCATTAACTTTTATAATTACAAATAAACTAATATTTAACTTTACTAGCCTATTCAATTTTTATTTAGCAATAATCACTGATACATATTATTAGGAATTTGACCACACACGTATGACAAAAAAAAAAAATCAAATATATAACCAAAATGCTAATTTTTTTTAACATCTGTTACTCATCATATACTTGATATCTTTAATGAAAAAAATTACTAATCTCCATTATTATCAATAAAATAACGTTTGAACATGATAAAAAGAAAATAAATAAATAAATATATTATATCAATCCATTCAAATTTTATATATATCATAATATAATTAAATTATTTAAGTTGTTTATAGGGCGAATAATTATATATAGTGTTTGACCTAATTTTTCACCTATCTATTAATAATGTATTTTAGATTTTAAAATATATATATTTTTAACTTATTATTTAATCTTGACAATATTAAAATTGAATTTTATTTTAGTAGCTTCGTTAAGTACTAACAAAATAGTTAAACTGTACTTTAAAATCTTGAATAACGAAAAGATATAGTATATATATTCACAAACAATCATTTTATAATTTTTTATATTTTTACTTTAAGCATTTTTTAAATATTTTTTAATTTTTTAAAAAACAATCATTTTATAATTTTTTATATTTTTACTTTAAGCACTTTTTAAATATTTTTAAATTTTTTAATTATCTTTCATCCGTATAGTAGGTTCGGGGTGATTACAATTCTTTTTGAATTATTCTTTTCAATAATATGCTCATAGCAAGTGATAATAAAAGTTGTCAATAATTATTTGTCAGAAGATCTTCAAAAGTCATTCAGAGAAGTGAGAGAGAATTTTTGAACATTTTTGTGAAGAATTGTCTGCAAAAGTCTACAAACGTCTAGCATTTCTAAAAATCTATGAAAGTTAAAAGGTCTATATTATTTAGAAAATGAATGAAAATTTATTATAGTAATTTAATTTGTAACTATCAAATTAATTGTCTAAGGGTCAAATTAATTACGTAACGGACAATTAAATGTGTAACGGTCAAATAAATTGTCATGAATCCTTTTGTAATTGTTATTTCATTGAATAAATATATATCGGCATCAGATTATTTTGACAAACACAGAATCATGTACCAAGCAATTCCGAAATATTTTTTCTTTCCATTTCTGAGTAATAGAGTTCTGACAGTATTCAGTTTGCCGGAGTTGTCAAACGACAATCAATTGAAGCAGTTGCATCCTAGGAAACATACGTACCCACAATAGGGAACAAATATGTTTTAAGGATACCGTGTAAAAGATGGGCCTCGGCTTCAAATCTATATTATTATTATAATAATTGTTTATTTGTTTTATATTCAATTATCTTTCCATTAGCGTCTGTTTGATTCATATACTATGTACTAACATATTAAATACCTCATAACTTTTATAGATTTTTTTTTAAATTGTTAAAAGTCTAGATTGAATAGCTTATGACTTTTACAACCTCGTTAAAAATTTAGATTGAATAACTTATGACTTTTATATACTTTTTTAAAACCTATTTTATATCATAACTTTTATAGACTCTCTAAAAATATTTATTTGATATACCTAAATTTTTTAATTTTATAAAAGTATTTAAAATTTTAAATTAAATATACCTTCTTAGTGATTGATCTAATCCTCTAGTCTCTAAACTGAAAAGTCACCGGCGACAAGACTATGAAAAGTATTTTAGTTTTCAAAATGCCTACCAGCCAAGTGCCATACAATTACAATAATAATAAGTATAGTTATTGTCTTATTGAAAAGTATATTATATGTATGTGTGTGTGGCCCAGGTTCAACTGTTTTTTTTGTGAGGACCCTAATATATATAAATTGTAATGGACTGGCTAGGCTTATAATTGAAGTCAATGACCCCGCAATGTTTGTCCTTGCATGTGATTGATATTTTGAAAACGCCTTTGTGAGTTGTCGAAAAGAAAAATTGGAAAACGTTTCTCGGGGAACGAAGCATAGAGCGGCCGAAATCTATCAGGACATCATGTCTATGCCTCCGGGGTTAATTTGCAATAACTCCCATCAATTTAGTGATACTACCATACTAATAAAATTTTAAATAAATATATAAAATTATTATGAATCATCTATGATTAAAGTTAATCCGTTGATTTGAATAATAGTTTAGCCTTTATAATGATTAAATAGCCAATTCTTTTTGTTTTATTTATCTATTCATTAAATATCCAACAAGTTACAACTTTTAAAAAAATTGTCTACAGATTCTCCTGTCATTAGTGTTGACCTTAAAAAAAAAAAAATTAACCCTTAAAATATATAAATATTTAAAATAAATTATAGTCCACCTACTTGAAATTAAGATCTAAGATAGATGATAGAATTTTTTTTTTAAAAAAGAAAGATTTATTTCTTAAAAAACTTAAGATGTTCACCCTTTATCTTGAATGGACGGTGGAGATTTAAAAAAAAAGAGAGGGAAAAAGAAAAATAAAGGAAAAAGAAGAGTGAGATTCACGTTAGGTCCATCACACATTGCGAATGAGGGGAGGTTTGCGAACCTAAGTTCACACTGGTTTATAAAGGTTCTGGAACCATGTTCGCATGCCTAGTTCGGGAACCAGTTTCGCGAACCTGGTTCACGAACAACCAAGGGAGCTTTGCCTCTCATACTTCGTGTAAAGGAGAAGACTCCCTACCCTAACCACCAAATCTTTTATTTTTTTATTTTAAAAAAATAAATAAATATCTAAATGAACGGTAGAGATCTTATATTTAATTTAATTTAATTTATTTAAAAAATTAAAATTTTTCATGAATGGATTAAAATATATTTAATTTTAATTTTATTTTAGATTTTTTTACTAGGGATAAATTTTTATTTTACATATTTTTAATAGTTAATTATTTTTTTTTAACGGTCAACACTAATAATAAAGTGGTCTGTAGTCAATTTTCCTCTAAGGTGTTCCACCTGTAATTATGAATACTTCAGATAGGTAGATTGTAATTTATAATAAAATTTATATGTTTTAAATAGATAATTGTCTTTTTTTACTATCAGTGCTAACAATAGAAAATTTGCAGCTAATTTTCTTAAGAGCTGATTCCTTATATAGGCGGAGTGTAATTTATCTTGAATTATATAATAATATCAAAATACCTCAAGCTTAAATTAGATGTAATTTGATTACAATAAATATATAAATATATATTTGGGTTGCGTAGTATACTACATTATATATCTAGACAGCTTGAAAAAAGGTGCTTAATTTGCTGCCGGCCGAGCAATTGATAATTATTCCACTTTTGCTTTAGCTTAAATTTGGGAGTGGAAGACTGGAAGCTAATGTGATGAATAAAATTGGGTCTGATATATTATTATGTAGAATAAGTTGAAATATCAAAATAATTTGTATTATTTAAAAAATTATCAATTTAGTTTAATTTTTTTTTAGAAATAGCCATATTAATTCTGATTGTTTCATTTATCTATCCATTAAATATATAATAATATCAAAATGTTTTCCTCACTTTGCACTAAATTTACTATTTCACTTTTTGTAATTCCATTTTTACCCCTCATATTATTTTTAAACCAATTTAATTTATTTATATATTTTGATAAATAAATAAATATATAAATTAATTTTATATAAAAAATATACCATCGGAATTATATCGTCAAGAACTTTAAATGAGTACAACATTGATATACATTATTAAGTTATTTAGTTAATTTTTTAATTTATATTTAATTAATTTGTACCTTTTAATTTAATTTTAAATTTTAATATATAAAAAAATTATTTTATCAATTACTATTTGAAAAAGATAATAACCAGTGATTTAATAAAAGCAATCTGTTGAGGACCTAGATCTAAATCTAATAAGAAACCCTAACTTGCACCCCAAACAACTCACACACACGATAGATTTGAGTTAGATCACCTTAATTAGGGATCACCAACTCTCTAGAATGCGGGTTAATTAGCCCCTGCCCTAACCCAATCAATTCTCGAGTGCGAAATTTCAGGAAAAGCTGAATAATCTAGACTCGGATTTTAGTCCTTGTACTAGCCTAAGTAAGAAAAGCCGAAATAGAGAAAGACTCTTAATTTTATTGATAACTGAATGATTAATATTGAATACAAAGTTAGTCTATTTATAATAACTCATTAATCTAACCTAGTCCTAATAGGAAATAATAACAAAAAACCTAATATAATTCTAATAGGAAATAAAGAATACCAAAACAATTCTAATAGGAAATAAATAAAATAGAATCCTAAAACAATTTTAAGAGGAAATAAATTAACTCCTAATACATGTCGAATAGGAAATAAAATAGAAACCTAATAAAATATAAAAACCTAAAAAAAGCGTAACCTACTAAAACTGAAACCCTTTTTTTCCTTTTAAAAAAAATATGGTTCTCATTATTCCCCTTTCCTTCAAGAATGCCCTTACCCTCAAGGGTAACATCTGAAAACCTCTGCACTACACTTGCCAAACTCTTTCTCTTATCCGTCTTTTTCGCTAACTCCTATACCATAAAATCCAAAAAATCCATATACAGTGCCTATCCTCGGTAAGAACAACATTAATCCTCTGTGGCTTGGATAGAGAACCAATTGATTCACCAATGTTGGACCTTACAGTTGATATAATAATAATGTCCTCCTCACCACCTTGAAATCCATCTACTGATTTCACCTTTACAGTAAAACCATCAATGTTTTCATCTTTGTGTCCAAGGGTATCTTCAATTGCAACTACTTGGGTAATGTGGGGTGACACTACACCAATAGTGAGCTCCTTACTTTCTTGAACCGTGATTTGTTCTTTGTCTTTTTCATCCGTCTCATACTCTGGCTCAACATGTGGTAGTCTTATCTCATGAGTTTGCCTTGTCTCCTGAATGACTTCTCTTTCGACTAGTCCTTAAAGTCATGGCCCATGCCTGAAGCCTTGTGATCGTCGTTCTTCTCTAAGAGTCTGTCTATTAATCGGTTCTCTCTCCGTAATTTCAGCCAGTCGACGTTTAATTCTTTCAAAGGACTCTTGATTGTTCCAAGTCGAAAGTGCTAAAGATGCGGTCAACTCTGCTAGAGACTTAAAAATCCGATCTTGATTCTCTTCTAAAGCTTCCAACTGTTGCTTGTTGGACTGTGACCAACTTTCTGATTCATCTCTGTTAGCCATGGCTAAATTGTTTTTTTTTTTTAGCTGCCAACTGAAACCTCTTGAAGAACCCTAAAAACCTCTCAATGAAAATATCAAATTGTTGAGGACCTAGGTCTAGATTCAACAACAAATCCTAACTTGCACTCAAAACAACTCACACACACGAGAGATTTGAGTTAGATCATCTTAATTAGGGATCACCAACTCTCTAGAACGTATGTTAATTAGCTCTTGCCCTAGCCCAAGCAATTCTCGAGTACGAAATCCCAAAAAAAGCCGAAATAGAGAAATACTTAATTTTGTTGATAACTGAATAATTAATAATGAATACAAAGTTAGTCTATTTATAATAACTCATTAACCTAACCTAGTCTTAATAGGAAATAAAGAATCATAAAACAATTATAATAGGAAATAAATAAAATAGAATCTTAAAACAATTCTAAGAGGAAATAAATTATCTCCTAATACATGTCGAATAGGAAATAAAATAGAAATCTAATAAAATATAAAAACCTAAAAAAGCGTAACCTAATAAAACTAAAACCCTTTTTTTTCCTTTTAATAAAAATATGGTTCTCACCATTCCCCTTTCCTTCAAGAATGTCCTTACCTTCAAGGGCAATATCTGAAAACCTTTGCACCTACACTTGCCAAAATCTTTCTCTTATCCATCCTTTTCGGCAACTCCTATACAGCAATCCATAGACAGTGCCTATCCCTGGTAAGAACAACATTAATCCTCTGTGGCTTGGATAGAGAACTAATTGATCTACCAATGTTGGACCTTACAGTTGATATAATAATAATGTCCTCCTCACCACCTTGAAATCCATCTATTGATTTCACTTTTATAGTAAAACCATCAATGTTTTCATCTTTGTGTCCAAGGGTATCTTCAATTGCAACTACTTGGGTAATGTGGGGTGACACTACACCAATAGTGAGCTCCTTGCTTTCTTGAACCGTGATTTGTTCTTCATCTTTTTCACCCGTCTCATGCTCTGGCTTAACATGTGGTAGTATTATCTCATGAGTTTGCCTTGTCTCCTAAATGACTTCTCTTTCGACCGGTCCGGAAAGTCCTGCCCCATACCTAAAGCCTTGTGATCGTCGTTTTTCCCCATGAGTCCGTCTATTGATCGGTTCTCTCTCCGTAATTTCTACGAGTCGACGTTTAATTCTTTTAAAGGACTCTTGATTATTCCTAGTCGAAAGCGTTAAAGATGCGGTCAACTCTGCCAGAGACTTAAAAATCTGATCTTGATTCTCTTCTAAAGTTTCCAATCGTTACTTGTTGGACTGCGACCAACTTCCTGATTCATCTCTGTTGGCCATGGCTAAATTGGTTTTTTTTTTTTTTAGCTGCCGACTGAAACCTCTTGAAGAACCCTAAAAACCTCTCAATGAAAGCACCAAATTGTTAAGGACCTAGGTCTAAATCTAACAACAAACCCTAACTTGCACCCCAAATAACTCACACACGATAGATTTGAGTTAGATCACCTTAATTAGGGATCACCAACTCTCTAGAACTCGGGTTAATTAGCCATTGCCCTAACCCAAACAATTCTCAAGTACGATATCCCAAGACAAGTCGTATAATCTAAACTCGGTTATTAGTCCTTGTACTAGCCCAAGCTTAGAAAAGCCAAAATAGAGAACGATTTTTAATATTATTGATAACTGAATAATTAATTGTTGATAGTGAAAAATGGATTCAACGGTCAACCAAGGTCAACGATGTCATGTAAGGTTACTTAGTGGTTCATTAAGCCAGTTGTGTAAGATTGGTGGTAATGATCCTGCAGAGAAAGTTCTCGCAGGGGCTAAAGGCTTTTTGGAGAAGGCTTTGAGGACCTGTTATCTGCCAAAGAAAAGAAAGATTAGTAAGAGGTATCAGACTTTAGCCGGCGATTTACCTCCGACGATCAAGTCAGTGTTTGTAGTTTTGAGAAGAGAAAGATAGGTTAAATGCTTCTTATGTTTGGTGAGGGTATTTAATCGCTTACTTACTTCTTTGTCAACATGGTTATTTATATCTTCCTTATTCCCGACCCTTTTTAGGAATGTTCAGGTCTCTTAGAGGAGTGGTTAGAAGGAGGTTTCCTTAAACGTGCAACTCCTGATTCTTAGGGATGATCACCGTAGATGATACAAAATATGGTAAGTGAACGGTAACTTGTTTGACCAAAGCATTTACTTTGTCTGGCACCCATGTTGACAGACTTGTGAGTTCTGCTGAAATTGTCAAAGGTGTCAGACTGTTCTCGCTTTATTACTGGCGTTTAAAATTGCGCGGCGAGAACATCTCGTGGTAAAGGAGTTCTCGCTGTTCTATGGGCCTTTTCGGCGGGAGAAGAAGGAATAACCAAATATCAACATGTTGGTGTTTTGTCCCTTGATCCTACGTAGCAGGATGTTATGATATTTTACCTATAACAATACCCCCTAAATATCTGAGAAAGGTATCCTTTTGAGAGAGATTTATTTTTCAGTAGATTAACTTTGTTTGTTGATGTGGCGTTTTCTGTAGGTTCTTCTAGGAATAGACACATGGTTTCACTTTTCCCGTGTGTATTAACTTCCTTTTGAAACTCCAAACATTTTTTGAAATGACAAGACGTGGCAGTTTCTCTTTCTTAGGTATGTTTAGTGCTCCTCCGCCTTTTTGGTTAATGAATGTTCCTCGTATGAAGCGTCAATCATTTGGTATGCTTAGACCAACAATCGGACCCTTCCAACAATAGTGTTGAGAAGTCTAGACTTCTCAACTTCTCAGTTTCGAAGCCGAGCTTATTGGCAACTGAACCAAACGTGGTTACGGTGAAGCACTTGCAACGTTATATAGAATATTACGAGATCCCAGAGATAGTAGAGCTCTTTTTGCCCAAGGGGAGGACAGCGTAGAATCCGCATAAGGGGTTCGTAGTTGTTTATACCTACATGCTGAACTGCAGGGTCATCCTTTCCCTTTAGCCTTTTATCGCGTGTTTTCTCGACGACATTAATCTTGCCTCGGCACAGTTGGCGTTGAACGAGTATAGGGCCCTGTTGGCTCTATAGGCATTGTGGTACTGTCTAGGTTTCTTAGATCCTACTCCCCACAAGATTAGCCACTGTTATTGGCTGCAGTTTTCACCGCAAGGGCCAGGATCATACTACCTTATTTCTTTCAACTCAAGCCAGTGGCTTCCCATTGGTGAGGATGGTAGGAGGCTCTTTGGCAAACTCAATATCTCGGGCGAAGGTAAAGGAGGAGTCATCTGGGGGCTGCCCTTCTCCAACAAATAACTTGGTTCTTTGTTGGGGGAGATTCATGGCGTAGAGTTCTTGCTGACAGAGACCAATAACTTCGCGAGATGTACGTTCCTCGCTTATTCACTAAGCCATGTAGGTCTCAAAGCGCTTTTATTTCCTTGTTTTAATATTTCTTCTCTTTCCGCCGAATATGACTTGTCTTCCTTTTACCCCTTTTTCGCAGATACTTGGAGTGAATGTCCAACATTGATTAGCCATGAGACTCGCTGAGTTTTACGAGTAGTTACTGCCCGCGCCGAGGAAAGGTGCGCTGATACGCTTTGTTAAGACAAAGCGTTGGAGGGGCGTGCCTTTAATTCCTTCCGCAGCTCTACCAAGAACTATCCTTTTAACCGCTCTCGAGGTAAATTTTGGAGAGGCATGTTTTTAATTTTCACGAGTTTTGGTTAGACGTATTTATCCTGACTCTTTTTTTGTTTTAGTTCAAGAAGATGACCCTGTTTCCAGCCGAGAGGTAAGGAACTTGAAAAATCTCCAGGACGCTTCTCGTCGAGAATGAAAAGGTCAACAAAAAAAGAAGCGTTCTCTTGCAAAGAAAGCTGTCGATGCTAGGGTGAGGGTGTTAGTCCCGTTGAAGCGTCGATTTGATGATGCTGGGGTCCCTCCAACTGCTGGCGATGAGGTTTCAGATTTTACCCCTGAGGTTCCTTCGAAGAGGGCTAGGTTGATCGGGGGTCCTGATGACCCTGGTTTAAAGCTAAAGGGGGAAGGAACACCTAAAGTGCATGTGAAGCAAGTCGCGGCTGGGCGTCCTTCTTGCTGGAGGAGACGAATAACTCTCGAACTGGAGGTTCCCGTTCTCGCCCCACAGCTCAATTTCGTGCCTCCTCCTTCTTCTGGGGGCACTCCTGATGTTGCTTTGGCTGCTACCCCCGAATCCGAAGCTCATTTCATCACTGATCCAAAGGAAGATGATTCGGATGAAGAGCCTTTATTACGCCACTCCTCCGTCCAAGGTAAAGGCCATGTTCTTGGAGAAGTCGGGGAATTTCCTGTCCTGGTGAATGAAGAGGTTATTGGAGCCCCTGCTAGACCAGTGGGCGGGTAGGATGCTAAGCCCTCATCGAGCCAACTGGCGAGGAGGATGTTAGGGCTACTGTCAAGTCAGCGACCAAGGAGGATATTGGGGGTTCCTGCCCTTCACATCGAGATTGGTGAGAGCTCGAAGGGTGGCATGCCTTCGTTATCCCAGCCTTCCTTGGAGGTTATTATCCTGCGGGTATTGAAAGAAGAGGTTTGCTCCGAGATGAGGGGTGAGGCGGATGCTTTTTTAGAGACATCGGTTGATAGGCAACTCCATTTTTTCTTTAGTCTCTCTACTTCGATAATTATCATCGTTTGCTCTTTGTTTATTAGTTTTCTGTTGTTGATACTAACTGTTGTTCTTTTCATGATGCAGTTTTGACAAAATTTAATGCTATGGCTCGGGACAGAGAGGTTTTGCAATATTGCTTTGCAGAGCTTAAGGCTGAGGGAGTGAATATGGAAACGGCTAATGAACGAGAAATCCTCAAGGAGAGAGTAGGGGATCTTAAGGAGATAGTGAGAACGCTTTCTGTTGAGAAGGTGGCTCTTCAGGAGAGGGCGAATGGTTTTGAAGACAGGGTAGGCGCCCTTGAAGCTGCGAAGGTGGTCCTCTCCTCTGAGAGAGATGAAGCTCTCGCTAATGCAAACAGTCTTCTCAATGTCGCCGTTGTTGCGTGGGCGAAAGTTAAGGAAAAGCTTGTTTGTTCAGAGGAAAAGGTATTGGAGTTGACAACCACTATCGACACCTACAAGGTCTCTTCTGCTTTTGACGCCTTTATGCACAGGGAATTTAGAAGCGACATCACTGAGTGTCGGAGGATTGTAGAGGATCATATCAGCCCTGATATGCAAAAAACCCTTGACCTGGCCATTGTTCAAAACAGGGCGAAGTCCTTGTCAGACCTTAAAGAGGCTAGGAAGATATGGCGAGCTCACAGTTGGAATTGGGGCTTGCCCATCCTCGATATGGACCTAGAGATTCCTGACCAATTTGGGCATCCTAAGTGCTACAGCACTAAGAAGGCTGGGAGTAACATTCTCGGCTCGAGGGTGGATACTGGTTCTGACCCCGATTGTGAGTACGGGCTCTCTTAGGATGAAGATAAAGTCGCTCTTAGTAATAGGGAGCTTTCAACTCCTTTTGAAAGTGACTCCGAGGATCATCTGAATTTGGCGGACTTGGCCAAGAGAGGGAAATATGTCGATGGTGCTGGTCATTCAGCGAGTTGATGTAACTTTTATAATTATACTGCTGGCCCTTTGGCTATTTTTTGTATAAGCTTTCTGTTGGGATTTATACCCTAAAGGTTGTAATTGTAAATGGTTAAAGACTTAATAAGAATTATTCAGATTATTATTCAAGTTTATAAATATTTTATATTCAGTAATACATTCGTATTGTGCAAGAACATTCTAGATTGCAAGATGTAATATCAAAATGAGTATATGATGGTCATATACAGAAAGGATTCATTTTGAGACATGCAATCTAAAGAGTCCTTAGAGAGCAAACAAAGATGGGTACTTTGTTTGTGATTGATCTACTGCTGCGTTCCATTCTGTAAAGTACGGTGGTCTTATCCTAGACCGCTCATGTAGTTGACATGAGAATGAAGGTACCTTATATGATGGGATCATATAGGACTGGGCCACAATTTATATGAATCTCTCACGAAGATCCGTTAGTAGATGAGATTCATATATAATCGATAAACGATAGCTATTTATATGTGATCTTAATTCTGAGTGTCTTATCGACTCCTTCAGGTTGGATCGTGGCTTTTGATTTACCATGAATGAGGTTGATGTGAATCTCGACCAATATCTCCGTATCTTAGAGTTGCGTTTTAGCTTGTGGCTGGGAAGGTTTGAACACAATAGTGGAATCCACTCCTTCTTGATTGAAGTAGATGAGTAGTTCCCTTAAGGGTTAATTCGGGGGTTGAACGATTATGAGCGCTCTCCTTCTTCCGTGAAGAAGACAGGATTTAATTGTTTATTAGAGAATCAATGGTACTTAAAGGAAAAGATATTTCTAAAGGGGTATAACGGACTTTATGACCCAGCTCTAGTTATGAACTATTTGGGAAGGATCACACTATATGCAATTAGCTATATCAATGGACACTGAGACTTCAGATTGTATAAACACATCTACAGTTCTGAAAGTGCAGCTTCGAGTTTTTATTGGAATAACTCCGAGGTTAATAATCGTGAAATATTAATTAAAGAGTTTTAATTAATATTACTAAGTATTATTGGAGCTCAAAACTGTAGGTCCATTAGGTCCCCTTGCTAGCCCTTATGGTTGTTGGTAACGAGGGTCACGGTAAATTAATTGGATGGTCTAATTAATAGTATTACGAAAGTAATGCGATTTAAATAAAAGAGAATAATTAAATAATGTAATTATTTAATTAATTAAATATTTAATAAAATAATAGAAATTATTAATTCTATTTATTAAATATGAGGTCATGTGATTAAATAATGACTAGGACAAAAGAATTAAAATAATTTGATTATTTTAAAAGTCTTAATAGTCAATTATTAAAGTCTTTAGGGAGATTAAAATAAAAAGGGATTAGGAATCCTATTTTGACATGGTCAAAACTAAAACCCTAAAGACCTAGTATATAAGAGTTATTATACTAAGAAAAATCAATCTAACACATAAGTGAAGAAACAAGAGAATTCGCCCACCACCAAAATAATTCATAATTATTAATTTCTATTATTTTATTAAATATTTAATTAATTAAATAATCACATTATTTAATTATTCTCTTTTATTTAAATCGCATTACTTTCGTAACACTATTAATTGGACCCTCCAAATAATCTACCGTGACCCTCGTTACCAACAACTATAAGGGCTAGTAAGGGGACCTAATGGACCCACAGTTTTGAGCTCCAATAATACTTAGTAATATTAATTAAAACTCTTTAATTAATATTTCACGATTATTAACCTCGGAGTTATTCCACTAAAAACCCGAGGTTGCACTCTCAAAACTGTAGACGTGTTTATATAATCTGAAGTCTCAGTGTCCATTGATATAGTTAATTGCATATAGTGTGATCCTCCACAAATAGTTCATAACTAGAGATAGGTCATAAAGTCTGTTATACCCCTCTAGAAATATCTTTTCATTTAAGTACCATTGATTCTCTAATGAACAATTAAATCCTGTCTTCCTCACGGAAGAAGGAGAGCGCTTATAATCGTTCAAGCCCCGAATCAACCCTAAGGGAACTACTCATCTACTTCAATCAAGAAGGAGTGGATTCCATTATTGTGTACAAACCTTCCCAGCCACAAGCCAAATCGCAGCTCCAAGATACGGAGGTATTGGTCGAGATTCTCATCAATCTCATTCATGGTAAATCAAAAGCCACGATCTAACCTAAAGGAGTCGACAAGACACTCAGGATTAAGATCACCTATAAATAGCCATCGTTTATCGATTATATATGAATCTCATCTCTAACAGATCTTGGTGAAAGATTCATATAAATCGTGGCCCAGTCCTATATGATCTCATCATATAAGGTACCTTCATTCTCATGTCAACTACATGAGCGGTTTAGGATAAGACCACCATACGTTACAGAATGGATCGTGTAACATCCCGGATTTTGAATTATTAAATTTAAATATGTGGATATAAAAATTTATGATATGAGGGGTACAAAATGTATCGCGATCTGGTCATCGCGACCTGGTCATCGCGACCACAGATCGCGATGGGCCGCTCGCGATGAAAAATGATGATTCTTGGCAGTGAGCACCGCGACCAGTCATCGCGACCACAGATCGCGATGAACTGCTCGCGATGAAAAAAAAAATGAAATTCGGGCAGTGAGCATGGCGACCAGAGCACCGCGACCTGGTGGCGCGACGACGGTGGCGACAACAGAAATTTTTTTTTTTAAAAAAAAAAGAAGCTTGTCGAGGAAGCCAGGAAAAAAGAAGAAAAAAAAATAGAGAGGGAGAGACCGAAGGAAGGAGAAAAGAAAAGAAAAGAAGAAGAAGAAGAGGAAGAAGAGAAGAAGAAGAGGAAGAAAAGAAGAAGAAGAAGAAAGGAAGAAGAAGAGAAGGGAAAGAAGAAGAAAAGAAAGAAAGAAAAGAGAAAGAGAAAGGAAAGATGAGGAAGAAAGGAAAGAAAGGGAAAAAGAAAAACTCAGAAGGAAAAAGTTGTAGAAGCGGTAAAACGGTATCCAGGTTGGTGTACACACGTTTCTGAAACTTAGTTTTGATAAATGTTTTGATTGTTATAGATTTTAGATATATTCATATGGATTTGTTTATGTTGGATTATATATATATATTCGTATGGATTTGTTTATATATATTCGTATTTGATTTTTGCATATTGTTGGACAATATTCTGCTCTTATGGAAATTTATTCCAAAACCTGGTTTATAATTCTTGTTTTATGGATTTGACTGAAATTGATATTCGTTGATTTCTGAAACCAAAGAATTAAATTGTTATGATATTTTGAACGGCCCCGATATATGTATAGGGATATTTGGATATAGGAGATTGACATGTCAATTGGGTAAATATATGGCAGTACTGCACCGTGATGTATATTGTCTCTGATTATTGATTATCCGGATACCATTTCCTCGTGAAATGGGAAACCGACTGTTTATATAGGGATACCATTTCCTATGAGATGGGAAACCCGACTGTAAAACCCGTAATCCAGTCCTGTACACCCTGCTATGTGTATCACGGGCCAAATTGAGAATTTATGATTAGAAAATGTTATGGGAAACAAAGAAACGTTTGTTATCAATATTTCTATTTCTGAAAGTACTGGTTTTAAGCTTTATTGTTTATATACACTTTTGAATTTCTGAATTTACATATACTGTTTTATATTATATTACCATTTATTTTAGTGTACACCCACTAGGCAGCTTTGCTTAGCGCGTTAGTTTTGTTTCTAACGCGTAGGTAATAAAGATACCGAGGACGGAAAAGACTGAAGAGGTACCAGCTGCAGAGGAGAGTTCAAAGTCACGGCATCTTTTGGGGTAGTTAGTTATATAAATATTTCTGTATAATGTAATTAGATATGCATGCATATACAGAGGATTTTGTAATGATATTTTATAATAATGTGCTGTAATTATTTTATGTTATACTTTATGTTTTACATTTTTCAAAGGATTTATGGTTAATGAATTGTTTTATAAACTGTTTGAAAGTCGCACTAAACGGCAGAGTGCGCATTTGAATGAAATGAGATTTGAAGTGTTGTTGTGAAATGTATTTGAAATGAGTTTTATTTGTAAACAGGTTTTGGGAAATCAGAAAAAAACAGAGGGAATTCTGCCGAAATTTTTAAAAATTGAATTTTCAATGGGCTCACTTGAAAAGATTTTTAAATTATAAATTATATGGTTTCCAGTTTATAAACAGAATTAAGAAAGTTTTGAAAACCAGATAGCACTTCCTGGGTCGATCCAGACAGGTCGGGTCAGGGGGTGTTACAGACCACATCAGTAGATCAATCACAAACAAAGTACCCAGCTTTGTTGCTCTCTACGGACTCTTTATATTGCACGTCTCAAAATGAATCCTCTCTGTATATGACCATCATATACTCATTATCAGATTACATTTTACAATCTAGGATGTTTTTTCACAATACGAATGTATTACTGAATATAAAATATTTTATGAACTTGAATGATAATCTGAATAATTCTTATTATTTTCTTTAACCATTTACAATTACAAGCTTTACGGCATAAATCCCAACAATCTCCCACTTGCACTAAAGCAAATGGGACATGTCTTGTAATCTGAGACCCTCTAGGTGACCTTTAAACACTTTAGCCGTCAAGGTATTTGTAAATGGATCAGCCAGGTTATCTTGCGATGTAATCTTCATCACGACCACGTCTCCTCGCTGCACTATCTCTCTGATGAGATGATATTTCCTCTCTATATGCTTCCATCTTTTGTGGCTTTTTGGTTCTTTGGAATTGGCCACAGCTCCACTATTATCACAATAAAGTGTCATGGGCCTATCCATATCTGGAATAACTTCCACATCACTCAAGAACTTTTGGAGCCAAACAGCCTCCTTAGCTGCTTCACAAGCTGCTACATACTCGGCTTCCATGGTGGAATCAGCAATGCAAGATTGCTTGATACTCCTCCAAATTATGGCTCCACCACTAAGGGTGAATACTGACGTGAATTTTCTCAAATCCTTGTCTGACTGAAAGTCAGAATCTGTATATCCTAATGGAATCAAATTCTGATGGGAATATACAAGCATATAGTTTCTCGTTCTCCGAAGATACTTGAGAATATGCTTAACAGCAACCCAATGATCCAATCCTGGGTTAGACTGAAATCTTCTAGCTACTCCCACTGCGAAGCAGATGTCGGGTCTTGTGCATAGCATAGTATACATAAGACTGCCTACTGCATATGCACAGGGAATTCGTCTCATATCCTCAATTTCTTGAGGTGTCTTAGGACACTGTTCCTTAGACAAATGAACTCCTTGTCTTGAAGGTAAACTACCTTTCTTGGAGTTCTGTATGGAGAATCGCACAAGTATCTTGTCGATATACGATGCTTGAGACAACGCTAATAGTTTGTTCTTACGATCCCTTATCAATTGGATCCCAATAACATAACTTGCCTCTCCCAAATCTTTTATTTGGCATTGGTTAGCAAGCCAACCCTTTACCTCTGACAATGTTCCTACGTTATTCCCAATGAGTAAGATGTCATCTACGTAAAGGACCAGGAAAACTACTTTCTTGTTAATGATGTGCTTGTACACACAAGGCTCATCAACGTTCTGCTCAAAACCATAGGTCTTGATCGCAGTATCAAACCTAATGTTCCAAGATCTATACGCCTGCTTAAGTCCATAAATAGACCTTTGCAGTTTGCAAACCTTTTGCTTTTGATCTTAGAATACAAATCCCTCTGGTTGCATCATATAGATGCTCTCGTCTAGATTGCCATTCAAGAATGCAGTCTTGACGTCCATTTGCTAGATTTCGTAATCGAATTAGGCAGCTATGGATAAGAGTATCCTAATAGACTTAAACATAGCTACTGGCGAGAAGGTTTCATCATAATCAATGTCTTCCTTTTGGGTGTAACCCTTGGCCATTAGCCTTGCCTTGAAGGTCTCTACCTTCCCGTCTACTCCTCTCTTACGCTTGTAGATCCACTTACATCCTATAGGTTTTATTCCATCTGGTAAGTCTACAAGTTCCCAGACTGAGTTGGAGTACATGGACTCCATCTCGAGATTCATGGCTTTAAGCCATTCCTTTTTGTCAGAATCTTCCATTGCATGTTTAAATGTCAATGGATTATCAACACTATCATTAGAAACGACACCTTGTGCCTTTCCAATGCCTAAGTAGCGATCAGGTTGTCGAACAACCCTTCCACTACGCTTCGGTGGTAGTGTATCTTGACTATGAATTATCTGACTATCAGATGTTTGTGGAATTATAACATCGTCTACAACTCTTGTTGACTGAACACTGGTCGTACCAGTTTCTAGCTCCTTTAACACAATCTTACTACGAGGTTTATGATTACTCATATAATCCTCCTCAAGAAACGTTGCATTTGTCGATACAAATACTTTATTTTCTTATGAATTATAAAAGAATCCACCTCGTGTTTCTTTTGAGTACCCTACAAATAAACATACTTGTGAACGAGGTTCCAGCTTTCTACTCCTATTCTTCAGTACATATACTGAATATCCCCATATGCGAAAATGTTGTAAACTAGCTTTACGACCATTCCACAACTCTAGGGAAGTCTTAGGAACATATTTGGATGGAACTACATTTAGTATGTAAGTCGCTGTTTGTATTACATATCCCCAAAAATAATATGGTAATGATGAGAAACTAATCATAGATCTCACCATTTCCATCAAGGTCCTATTTCTCCTCTCCGCAATACCATTCTGCTGTGGTGTACCTGGAGCTGTGAGTTGGGATATTATCCTATGCTCAACTATGTAGTCTTCAAACTCTCGGTCGAGATGCTCACCCTCACGATCCGATCGTAGTGATTTGATTAGTTTGCCTAATTGGTTTCCAATTTCAACTCGGAATTCTTTGAACCTTTCAAAAGTTTCCAACTTACATTGCATTAGGTAAACATACGCGTATCTAGAGTAGTCATCAATAAATGTGACATAATACTCATAACCACCTCTAGCTCTAACATTCATTGGTTCGCAGACATCTGAATGTATAAGCTCAAGTGGTTGTGTGGCTCTAATCCCTTTTCTTATAAAAGGTTTCTTTGTCATCTTACCCTCCAGACAAGATTCACAGACATGTAAGGTACCGATCTCTAACTGACTTAAAGATCCGTTTTTTACTAGTCTGTTTATCCTATCAAGGTTTATATTTTCAAGTCTTAGATGCCACAGATACGTGTCCTCAACTGGAGAAATCTTTTTGTCGCTTTGTTTTAGGTTTTTCAACTTTAAACAATTCAGTATTAAGCAGTGTTATATGCATTAACGGTCTTAAAACATACAAGTCATTTTCATTTATTTCAGAACAATCATTCATTCCATTTCTTAAAATGATAACTGATTTATCATTTAAAAAACTTTATGAAACTTTTTCATGTAATCTGGATACAAAAATCAAATTCCTTGTAAATCCAGGAATGAAACATACATTGTTCAATAAAAAAAAATGAATAATTATTTGTAGTCTAACTACTCCCACTGCTCTTGCTGGAACGACATCTCATGTTCCAACGTGCATAGTGAAGGACCCCTCCTACAACTTTTGCCAATAATCATTCCAATGTAAAGAAGAACAAAATTAGTTAGTACCCCTGAATATACTATTTAAGGTGAAGAATCATCTTCCACTAAACAAAATTTAATGATAAGTAAATCTGATTTACTTTTCACTTTCTTCTTATTAGAGAGCTGCTCGAGGTACTGTAGACAGTTCCTCTTCCAATGACCAACCTTTATGCAATGGAAACATTTTTCCTTTAGCTTAGTCAGTCGTTGTGCTCTTTATTTTGGGCTTAGCCTTTACTTTACCAGTAGACCTCTTTGTCTTCTTGAAAACAGAAGAAGATGGCTTAGCAACATTTGCTTTGTCGGTCTTACCCTTGGTAATTCGTCATGCGTTGGTTACAGGCTCTAGAGGACATTCCTCCATAAGCACAAATTTAAGGTCTTTGCAGACCAAGATTGCGTTTGTGTTGGTTCCACTTAATAAAGTTATCCCGGTTAATGTTTCATTTACAAGAAAATAATAATGCAGAAGATAACGCTGATATTTAAAGACAAAAATCTAAATTAATATCATTCATTTCATGCATTCATATCAAATGTTATAGTTCGGCATAAAATTAAACATGATGCATAAGCATATTTTAGTGAACTAAAAAATCCTTAAAATTAGTTTCTATGCCACAATAATCCAACATCCCACAAGTAAGTGCCTAGGTAGGCTAGGTCAAATCTCTGCATGTTAGATCGAGACATTCTCAATCGGATAATACACCAGAATAAATCTTTATTCTTATATTATCCAATCATCGCTTTTATTTAGTCAGGACAATAAATTAACAACTTAATTAAGTCCTTTATGAGTGTGACCCATCGTTTCAGAATTCATGAACTTAACTTGAGAGTGTCTAGGTAGGCTAGGTCAGTCCCAAAATACATTCCGAAAACCTATCCGTTAGGAAGTCAACCTTGGTATTGACTCTTGTGGACACCCTCCGTAGGGAGGACGAAAGTAAAGCCGTCACGAGGCGCCACTCAAGCCTCACGGTGTTGAACTAACAATGGAGACTGCGGGATATAATGTCATATATCCCTCTCCCACTCACTATTTGTAATTTAGGATTTTCTTTAAACTAAGAGTTTCTAAAACTCTATGTTTCTAGTATTTACTTAGATTCTACGGTTAATATAAAATCTAAGTTTACTAGTTATAATAAATTATTCAATTTTAACTCTTAAAATATAATTTATTATTCAATTTCTAATTTACATAAACTATTTAAATAAACTAGAAATTAAATGTGAAATTACCAAGTTTTAACTATTAAAACTAAATCACATTATTTGGTCCAATTATGTCATTAATGTTTAATCAAATTAAATCTAACATTAAATGGACCTAACTAATCTAATTAAACACTTTAATATCGATTAGTTATTAATGAGATTTATCAAGTTTTTACTCCTAAAAACTAATATCATTATTTGGTTCTTTTTAATTAACTAATTAATCCAATTAATTTTAATTAATGCAAAGAACCTAACTAATCGTTTTAATTAAACTCTTTAATTTGTTGATTAGTTAATTAATGGATATTACCAAGTTTTTACACCTAAAAACTAAATCCATTATTCAATAGTCATTTATGAAATTGTTTTCTATTTTAATCACATTAAAATAAAATAATATAATATGATAATTATGCATGATATATTATTATGCATGTGTAAGCACACCTAATCTAGATGACATTTATATGTATGACAATACTTTAACATCCATATAATCATCACATGAAAATAAATAAAGTATACGTAATTGACCGAGTGACATGAGTTATCTAACTTAAACAACTCTAATTACAATTGTATTCCCAAGGCATTCCTTGGTCTTCAAGAGTTCTTCTTGGAGTTGAATTCTTCTTGTCTTCGTTTTTCTAATCAAGTCAAACTTGATTTTTATCAAAAGTCAACATCTTTTTCCAGAGGTTCACGTGTTACCTTAACACGTACCCTAGGTCAAGACGAAACCCTAAACAACCCTAACGCGTGAGAAAGTGCGGCTGCCAGCAGCGTAGCCGCACGCACGCAAGGTGCGCGCTGCCCACGCGCGAGCCGCGCTTTCGCGCGCGTTCGTAGGTTGTCTCACCCATAATTTTTCGCTCTGATTTTCTGCCACTTTTCTGGGTTAATATTCACCAATATTTTTCAAAAAATACACAGCAAAATCGCTCGCAAAAAATCCACAAGAACAGCCCCAAAACCTGCCATGACAGTCCCTTGCGCACAAGTACACTGCCTGTTTCGGGTCTGCCGCACAACCGGCTTGTGGCAGAATGTGAGGGCGCGTCCAGGATGATTGTTCGATGCCGTTTGCGTGGTTGTCTTTGTTTGGATCTCTTCTTTCCACCAGTTTTTGAATCGCCTTAATCGGACATCGTTTGCTATGGTTTCGCATCATTTAATTACAACATGTAGGAAATAGCCAATAACAGATTCGCTTTAACAAAAAAAAAAAAACGAAAAAAGAAACCTACAACCCATGACACCATATAATTAACGATCAATTACGTTTTCATAGTCATACAATCAAATCATATAACAATAAAATAAATCATACATTCTAAATTTGTGCCTACACAATAATATATCAATAGATCAAGAATCAATAAGAAAAATAAAAAAAACAAGAAAGATGTAGTTTTTTCTTTTTATTTTGCGTATATACATGAACTTAGAACCAAAGTTTCTGATACCAATTGAAGAGAGTTTTAGAAAAGATTTTGATTATCTTATAACATGCGGAATTGGATTTCAAAATTTTTTCTTATATTGAAAACCTTTTTTCAATCAGGAATGAGTTTCTGTATATACGCAGAAAAAAGAATTTAGTAACTATATATCTTTTTCTTGACTTTCTTTCTTTGATTCTTTGATCTACCATCAGATTTTTTGAACTATGACCCACGGTATGACAACGTGTGTATGGGCACGTCACAGCAAGAGATGGAGGTCACATGAAAAGAACGTCAGCCGAATCCTGCAAAAGAGGGGAGAGTCAGAAAAAAATTTTTTTTTTTCTTTTCTCTCTTTAGTGGCCGAACTCTCTTTCTTTTTTACTTGTGTGCAAGGTTAGATTTTTTCCTAACTATATAACACTTATGTAATAGTCCTTTAGGGTTTTAGTTTGACCAAGTCAAAATAGAATTCTAAATCCTATTTATTTTTAGTCTCCCTAAATACTTGAACCTGTGACCTTTTGGACTATTAAAATAATCTAATTATTTTAATTCTTTTATCCTAGTCATTATTTAATCACATAATTATTAATTTCTATTATTTTATTAAATATTCAATTAATTAAATAATCACATTATTTAATTATTCTCTTTTATTTAAATCGCATTACTTTCGTAACACTATTAATTGGACCTTCCAATTAATCTACCGTGACCCTCGTTACCAACAACCATAAGGTCTAGCAAGGGGACTTAATGGACCCACGGTTTTGAGCTCCAATAATACTTAGTAATATTAATTAAAACTCTTTAATTAATATTTCACGATTATTAACCTCGGAGTTATTCCACTAAAAACCCGAGACTGCACTCTCAAAACTGTAGACGTGTTTATACAATCTGAAGTCTCAGTGTCCATTGATATAGCTAATTGCATATAGTGTGATCCTCCACAAATAGTTCATAACTAGAGATGGGTCATAAAGTCCGTTATACCCCTCTAGAAATATCTTTTCCTTTAAGTACCATTGATTCTCTAATGAACAATTAAATCTTGTCTTTCTCACGGAAGAAGGAGAGTGCTCATAATCGTTCAAGCCCCGAATCAACCCTAAGGGAACTACTCATCTACTTCAATTAAGAAGGAGTGGATTCCATTATTGTGTACAAGTCTTCCCAGCCACAAGCCAAATCGCAGCTCCAATATACGGAGGTATTGGTCGAGATTCTCATCAACCTCACTCATGGTAAATCAAAAGCCACGATCTAACCTAAAGGAGTCGATAAAACACTTAGGATTAAGATCACCTATAAATAGCCATCGTTTATCGATTATATATGAATCTCATCTACTAACGGATCTTGGTGAAAGATTCATATAAATCGTGGCCCAGTTCTATATGATCTCATCGTATAAGGTGCCTCCATTCTCATGTCAACTACATGAGCGGTCTAGGATAAGACCACCGTACTTTATATAATGGACCGCAGCAGTAGATCAATCACAAACAAAGTACCCATCTTTGTTGCTCTCTACGGACTCTTTAGATTGCACGTTTCAAAATGAATCCTCTCTGTATATGACCATCATATACTCATTATGAGATTACATCTTGCAATCTAGGATGTTTTTTCACAATACGAATGTATTACTGAATATAAAATATTTTATGAACTTGAATGATAATCTGAGTAATTCTTATTATTTTACTTAACCATTTACAATTACAAGCTTTAGGGCATAAATCCCAATAGGGCTAAGGCCACTTTTTCTGCGTCTGAGTACCTTGTCTCTGTGGCAATCAAGGCATTGCTGACGTAATATATAGGTTTTTACACTCTGTCTTCCTCTCGGATGAGGACAAAGCTTGTCGCGACGGTGGTTACTGAGAGGTATAAATATAACGTCTCATTGGTCAGTGGCTTCGAAAGCACTGGTGCTGGCCCTAAGTAAGTCTTTAGTTGATGGAAGGCGTGATCACATTGTTTGGTCCATTCCACTCATTTTCCTTTCTTGATCGCTTTGAAGAATTTAAGGCATTTATCGGTGGACCTCACGATGAACCTATTCAGAGCCGCTAGGCATCATGTGAAGCGCTGAAACTCTTTGAGCATTCTAGGTGGCTTCATCTTGACGAGGGCATCTATCTTTTCGGGGTTAGCCTCGATGCCTTTCTGGTGGATGAGAAAACCCAGAAATTTGCCCGAAACTACTCCAAAAACACACTTTTCGGGGTTCAGCTTCATCTCATATTGTCGGAGGATTTCGAATGTCTCTTACAAGTTGCGGGCTTGTTCTTCGGCTGTAAGGCTCTTTATAAGCATATCGTCGACATAGATTTCCATCGTGCGCCCTAAATGTCTAGCGAACAATTGGTTCACCAACCTTTGGTAAGTGGCTCATGTGTTCTTCAAACCGAAAGGCATTACTCTATAATAGTAGAGTCCCTGGTCGATGGTGAACGTTGTTTTTTCTTTGTCGGTAGCGTGCATCTTGATTTAGTTATAGCCCGAATAGGCGTCCATGAAACGGAGGAGTTCATGGCCCGCTGTGGTAGCCACTAGTTGATCGATCTTTGGGAGTGGGATACCATCTTTTGGGCAGGCTTTGTTTAGGTTGGTGAAATCTATGCATATCCTCTATTTCCCATTTTTCTTCTTAACCAATACAATATTAGCAATCCAAAAGAGGTAATGTGATTCTCGGATGGATCCTGCTATGAGCAGTTTCTCAACTTATTCCTTTATGGCAGAGTTTCTTTGGGGGTTAAAATGGCGCCTCTTCTGGACCACCGGTTTGGCGTCGCGATGTACTGCTAGTCCATGGGAAATAGTGGATGGGTTGATTCCTAGCATATTGGCGTGACTCCATGCAAAAATGTTTTTGAATTCCCGGAGCAACTCCGTAAGATCCCCCCTCACTTTCGGGAAGTTCTCGTCGAGGGTTATATCTTCAGTTGGTTCGATCTCCCTATGGCTTTCTCGCACAGTGGGTTCTCATGGGTCCAGGGCGAACTCTTTAGGTACTTCTGCGCGCTCTTCTTCTTCCGCTAGCTTCTACTGTTGTACCTTCCTCCCTTCTTCTCTTTCTTCTCTTTTGCTCTTCTAGGGTACAGTGGACTTGAGGGGGGTTCGCCTTGCTGGAGATAAAGGGTTATCCGAAGGCATTGTCTGCTTCTTTTTACTAGGTTAGTGGAGTCCATGTCAAGGTTTCCTCAGAGAAACGTAATACAGCCCTCCCTCTAGCACCAAATTGTTGACAGCGAAAAATGGATTCAACGGTTAACGAAGGTCAATGATGTCACGTAAGGTTGCTTAGTGGTTCGTTGAGCCAGTTATGTAAGATTGCTGGTAATGATCCTGCAGAGAAAGTTCTCGCAGGGGCTAAAGGATTTTCGGAGAAGGCTTTGATGACCTGTTACCTGTCAAAGCAAAGAAAGATCGGTGAGAGGAGCCAGACTTTAGCCGACGATTCACATTCAACTATCAAGTCAGTGTTTGTAGTTTTGAGAAGAGAAAGATAGGTTAAATGTCTTTTAAATTTGGTGAGGGTATTCAATCGCTTATTTACTTCTTTGTCAACGTCGTTATTTATATCCTCCTTATTCCTGACCCTTTTTAAGAATGTTCATGTCTCTCAAAGGAGTGGTCAGAAGGAGGTTTCCTTAAATGTGTAACTCCTGATTCCTAGGGATGATCAACGTAAATGAGATAAAAGGTAGTAGGTGAACAGTAACCTGTTTGACCAAAGCATTTACTTCGTCTGGCACCTATGTTGACAAACCTGTGTGTTATACTGAAACTGTCACAGGTGTCAGACTGTTCTCACCAGTGTCAAGTCTTCTTTTATTGCTGGCATTTAAAATTGCGCGGCGAGAACATCCCGTCGTAGAGGAGTTCTCGCCGTTCTATGGGTTTTTTCGGCGGGAGATGAAGGAATAACCAAATGTCAACACGTCGGAGTTTTGTCCCTTGATCCTACGCAGCAGGATCTTATGAGATTTTACCCATAACATTAATAATGAATACAAAGTCAGTCTATTTATAATAACTCATTAATCTAACCTAATCCTAATAAGAAACAATAACAAAAAATCTAATATAATTCTAATAGGAAATAAAGAATCCTAAAACAATTCTAAGAGGAAATAAATTAACTCCTAATACATGTCGAATAGGAAATAAAATAGAAACTTAATAAAATATAAAAACCTAAAAAAAGCGTAACCTAATAAAATTAAAATCCTTTTTTTCCTTTTAATAAAAATATGGTTCTCATAACAATCACATAAAATTAATTTAAATAAAATATATGAATAAAATAAAGCAAATTAGAAACAAAGAGGATGTCATTGCACTTTGTAATTGTAATCAGTAATTTAATGCAAATTAGAAAATTTTGTTTAGTGCATGATAGATTGAATTGGATATGAGTACATATAATTGTACTAAAACGTATGTTGTTAAATAAATTTAATTACAATTTTTTTTATACAAAATAATTTAAATTGGATGGATTGTATTGGATTATATTAGATTTGATAGGATGTAATACTGTCATGTGTTTGGTACATTATGAGATTGGACTGAAAATGAATTTAATAAGATTGAATTAAGTTATATTTTTGAATTAATTAAAAATATTAAAAATTATTTTTAATAAAATAAAATAATTAAAAAAAGTTTTTTTTGAAAAAATTATAATTATTCATAATTAAAATATTTATAATAATTTTAAAAAATAAAATTGTTAATTAAGTTTATAATTTATTATATTTTTTTCATTTATTTTAAATTTACAAAAAATAAAAAAAATAAAATTATGGTGAGTTTCACCAATCATAGTATTGAGTTCTAACAATCACTAAACATCGTTATTCACTTGTGAATTCCGTGTTTGAATCCAATTCGTTGTCAGGTGCGATCATCCAAACGCACCCTACAGGTGGGTTTGATCATTGGGCTTTGGTAAATTACCCTTAAAGAATGGGCTTTAAGCCGATTTAAACTACTATAATTACCCATCCAATTAAACGATCAACTCACGTTTTCTACGGTTGACTAATGAAAGAGTATAAATTGACTAATACAGAAAACTGAGGGGGAAGAATGATGTATTCGTAAAAGTGGAGGTTATTTTTAATAATATCCCTTATGAGAACCAGTAGGCCAGTAGCGACCGGTGACTCGCGAAGTTGGAGGAAAAAGCAAAAGTGAAGACTTTTCTAAAGCATGCCAGCAGATAAGGACCTTTTGATGTTGTCCCACAGAGAAATAATACCACAGAAATTCCTATATATTGCTTTCACTTTTAACTGTTGGGTTTACTCTCTAGTGTCTATCCAGCAATTGAAAGCTTCTTTTAAGTATCACATTATCCAAGTAAGTTGTTATCTCTTAGGCCTTGTTTGTTACCTAGGTTAGGATTGAGTTTGGATTATTTTTTATTCAAACCCATATTTGGTACATGTTGGGATTGACAACAGCTAATCCCAACAGTAATTTTTAACCTCTTGAGGCGGGATAAATTTATCCCGCCTCAAGAGGTGGGACAAATTGTCCTACTTTTTTTTTTAATATAAAATATTATATTTATATATAAAATATTTTATTAAAATATTATATATCTTTAATATTAATAAAAATTAATTTTTAATAGTTCTATGTATTTTTAAAAATTAATTTAAATAATTTATTTTATTTAAAATTATTTTTAAATAATTTTATTATTTTTATTAAATTCATTTTATTAATAAAATAATTTTTAACTCAATTTAATTTAAGTAATTTTATTTTTTATTTAATTTTAAATAATTTTATTATATGTAAAAATTAATTTAATTCAACCTGATTTTATCCAGTCTCATACTATCAAATACATCACAGTAATAATTTATTTCAATACATATTGCACCAAAAACATTACAGTATTAATTTAATTATGTTCAATCCATTCGAGTAATGTCCCTCTCCCCTAAATTATGAATGAATTATAATAGTTTAATATATATATATATATAAGTTAGTTTTTTAAAAAAATTCATTATAAATAGTTATATTTATTTTTTAAAAAGTAGTATAAAAAACCATATTTAATTTCTATTATTGGTTTAAAATAATTTTTTACTTTAAAATTAATTTAATCTAATAATTAACCAATCTCAAAATATATTTAATATATAAAACATAATAAAAAATTTTATCCAATCCTATCCTACACCAAACACATGACAGTACTAATTAATCCAATCCAATACAATCCCATAAAAATAGTCCAATCCAATCCAATCCCATGAAACAAACGAGCCCTTGGAGGTTTTGGGTTCACAAAGTATATCCAAGTAATTCAAGCTTTGATTTTGCTGTTACTAATTTATTATTCGATTTTTACTGTCGTTCTGTTAGCTTGATCGGATCCTCGTAGTTGCTGATATACTTTTGCTATTGTTAGTTTTATAATTTGCTCTCTGTAGTTGCCCTTTTGTTTTCCTTTACTTGTCTTTGCTGTGTATACTTTCAAGAAATCCTGCCCTGTCTCCACTGTGCATCAACTAATTTCAGCTTGAGTCACCATCAAATATTCAAGTAAGTTGTGATTTTCGTTCAATCAAGAAACTCTTTGCTATTATGCTTCTGTTCTGTCAGTTTGATCTTCTCCCTGTAGTTGCTCTTTTTGTGTAACATAATTTGTTTTTGTTTGTTTGATCTTCTAGCTCCGTATATATAGCTGCTCATTGATTTATCATAATCTTGTTTTATCTTCAAAACGCAAAAAAGAGAAAATGGCCGAAGCTTTTATCTCTGCTCCTGCTGAAATAGCTACGAAACACGCGGTTGATTCCATAGCAACTCACGTCGGTTACATCTGTAACTACAAGACCAACTTCGAGAATCTGGAGAAACAACTCCAGAACCTCAAGTGCAGAAGAGACTCGGTGCAGCATGCAGTTGAACAAGCAACAAGAAATGGGGATGAGATTGAGCAGCAAGTTGTGAATTGGCTGGATAGCGTGAGCAAGATGATTGATGAGGCAGCAGAGATTATTGATCATAACAAGCGAGTAAACATGCTATGCTTCAAGAGTCTGTGCCCTGATTTCAAGAACCGCTATGAACAAAGCAAGAAAGCAGCAAGGAAGACAGATGATGTGTCTAAACTCTACGATGAAGGGACATTTGCTAGAGTTTCCTTCCCTACCCTTCCAGCAGAGACATGGCATCCAGATGGCTACGAGTACTTTAAATCAAGACAATCCACTTTGGAGAGTATACTAAATGCATTGCGTGATCATGATGTCAACATGGTTGGGGTGTACCGCATGGGCGGCTCGGGAAAAACGACTCTCGTGAGGGAAGTTGCCAAAATGGTTGAGGAAGACAAACTATTTAATAAGGCAGTGTTTGCAGAAGTATCAGATACAGTAGACATACGGAAGATCCAAGGGGTGATTGCAGAAAGGTTGGGTTTGGAATTTCACGAGGACACCGAACCTGTAAGAGCAGATCGCCTTCGAAATCGAATAATGCAAGAGAGTAAGATCCTTTTAATTTTGGATAACATTTGGAAGGATCTCGATTTGGCGGCAGTGGGAATTCCTTTTGGGAATAATCATGTGGGATGTAAGCTATTGTTGACATCAAGAGATATGGATTTATTAAATGAGATGGGTTCTAAAACTAATTTCTTTGTTGATATTTTAGAAGAAGAAGAAGCTCGTAACCTATTTATGAAGATAGCAGGTGTTGGTGAAGAGAAACGTGATTTGCGATCATTAGCCTTTGAAGTGGCCAAAGAATGTGAAGGTTTGCTTGTTGCTATTATTACAGTAGCAAACGCATTAAAAAATAAACAAGAATGTGAATGGAGAATTGCTTTGCGAGAACTAAGCAACCCTCCTTCCTTAGAAAATGTGGAAGGATCGGTGGTGAAAAAGGCATATGCATGCATACATCTGAGTTACAAACAGTTAGAAAGTGGGGAACTCAAGTCAACTTTCTTGCTTTGTAGTACAATGGGATGTACGCAAGATGCTTCCATTGAAGTTTTGTTACGATATGCGGTGGGTTTGAGTTTATTTAAAGAAGAAAATACAATAGAAGAAGTAAGAGATAAAGTAAAAAAATTGGTTCGAAAACTCAAGGATTCTTCTCTGTTACTTGGCACTCGTAACAGTGAAACTTTTTCTATCCATGATGTTGTTCGTGATGTTGGTAGATGGATTGCCAATAAAGATCAGCATAAATTTACTGTCATAAACAATGTCATTCCACGGCATTGGGCTGGTGAAAATACATTGGAAAATTGTACTTCAATCTCCTTACATGATATTGCTCAGCTTCCTAAACCGTTGCAATGTCCAAAGCTTAAATTTTTCTACATGAAAGCCAAGACTCGGTTCACTAGAATCCTTGATAATTTTTTCAAAGGGATGCCGAATCTTATAGTTTTACATTTGGTTGAACTGGATTTATCACCGCTGCCAGCATCACTTCGTCTCTTAAAAAACCTTCAAACATTAGATCTGGATCTGTGCCGCCTGGGAGACATAGCCGAGATCAAAGATCTGGAGAATCTTGAAATTCTTGTGCTTGGTTTTGATTATAATACCAAGCAGCTGCCTGAAGAAATATGTCAATTGACTCACCTAAGGTTTTTGGATTTGAGGGAATGTTCGTTCGTTATTCCACCAAATACCATATCAAGATTAACTCAATTAGAAGAACTGTATATGGGTTATTGGTATAATCAGCGGCAGGTTGAAGAACTGTTCATTGAAGAAAGTGTTGCTAGCCTTGAAGAGTTGAAGAATTTGTCCCACCTGACCGCTTTGGAAATACGTGTTGCAAATGTTGAAAATATACCAAAAGGCTTTGTCTTCCAAAAGCTGAAAAGGTACAAGATAATTATCGGGAATGATCGGGTGAAGAGGATGCGCTTCACGGGAAATTTAAGAACATTTGAAGTCAAATCCGATACCAACGTTTGTTCAGAAGATGGAATAATTAAGCAATTGAAGGGTATTGAAGGCTTGTTTTTAGATGGAAAACAGAGAGTCAAGAATGTCCTTTATGAATTAGATGGAGAGGGTTTTCCACAACTGAAGCATTTTGAAATCAGAAACAATCCCTACATTCAGTATGTTGTTGACTCAACACCATCGGCAACTGGTGATGCTTTTCCCCTCTTAGACACATTGACTCTTTCAAATTTGGTTAGGCTAGAGAAGATATGTCATGATCAACTCACGACAAAGTCTTTTTGCCGATTAAGAACCATAGAAGTAGAAAAATGTGACAAATTGAAGAACCTCTTTTCATTCTCCATTGCCAAACACCTTTCACAGCTTCAAGAAATTGAAGTTGTTGAGTGCAGGAATATGGAAGAGATTTTCATCGATGATAGAGCAGACAATGGAGTAATTGATTCCATGTTCGTCAACCAATTAAACTCCTTGACTCTAAAATCTCTACCAAGGTTAAGAAGGATCTGCTCTGAAGCGACATCTCATGAAAGACGGATGCTATTGACAACGGATGCATCGTCCAGCGAAATCATTTCGGAGGACCAGCTTGATGCTCTGCCACTTTTTAGCGAAAATGTAAGTCTTTTCATTGCTACATAAATCGCATGGAAGATCCATCTTCATAAATGTTGATATGTCAATATTTGATATTTTAATATGTTGTATTTATTTTGTCTTTTTTTATTCTTTGGGGTTCAGTTGTTGCACATATTTAAATTGCAACTGAAACTTTAGACTGCTAAGGCCTGCTTTCTATTTTTTAATTTATTAGCGAGCTTCACTTTGGAAATAAAATTAGTATGCACTGTATAAAACACAATTTTATTGTAGGCTTGATTTTGTATAAAATTTAGTATTAAACTTTTACTTTATTTGATTATGTACTTAACAAATAAATACGACTGTGTCTGCAGGTTGTGTTTTCCAACTTGAAGAACTTGTATCTGTATGGAATCAATGGAAAAAACCAACTTCCATTGTTGTTTCGTTGTGTTCAAAGTTTAACAAGCTTGAATGTTCAAAATTGCAGTAATTTGAAGTATTTGTTTTCATCATCTACTCTGGGAAGCTTTAAGCAGCTCCAACACCTCCAGATATATAATTGCAAAGATTTAGAAGAGTTAATAAGAATTGATGACAATTGCAGCAATTATGTTGAATTTCCATCCTTGGAAAAACTGCACATAGAGAGTTTCCCTGAATTAAGGGAGTTCATCTTCAGTGACAAGGTAGATTACTATGAATCTTATCTCTATTTCTACTTTTCTTAGTTTTTTTTTTTTTTTTTTCATTTTACTAACTTCGGTAACTTTTACAATCTCCGTACAGGTTTCATTTCCTTGCTTACTGGAAATACGTGTTAATTATATGGAAAACTTGAAGATGATTTGGCAGAACCAACTCATTGAGAGCGTTCCGTACTGTCCAAAATTATGCAAAGTGAGTCTCCGTCGCTGTCAAAATCTGGAAAGTCTATTCCCAGCTTCCATTGCCAAGAGTCTTTTGCAGCTTGAAGAGCTTCATGTGGCAACCTGTGGAATAAAGGAGATTGTTTCCAAAGGTGGAGTAGAAGAAGCAGGTGCTAGGTTTGTCTTTCCACAGCTAACCTCTCTGCATCTCAATAACTTAGAAGAACTTAGATGTTTCTACCCTGGTAAACATACTACGGAATGGCCGAAGTTGAATGAGCTGAAAGTGGAGTGTTGTGATAAAATAGATTTATTCAACTTCCAAAAAAATGATGAGGAGGGCCAACTTGATGTCCCAGGGCAACAATCTCTGTTCTTGGTCGATAAGGTATTAGACTCATTTCTTCTCCTTTAATTGTATGCAATTAAAAAGTCATCTGGAGTTATAGTCAAGTATTAACATGTTCATCAAAACTAACGATGTTGATATACAACTTTAATACAAGTCTTTTTTATTGCTTTTTTGAGTTTTTTGAATAAAACTCTTAAAGAGGAATTTTATTAATGGGAAAAAAAATATATAACGACAAAGAAGAGCAGCCTCTTAACTTAATATATTTAGAAAAGAAATGTTTTTTTTTTTTTGATAGCCTCTTAACTTAATATGATGATGTCATATGGTAATTGTTATACTTTCTAGAATATATTCGAATAGACATGAGAAACTATTTGGGAAACAATATTTGAATTAAACATTTTGCCACATTAGTTGGTTTTGTCTTCCTTAAGTTTTATGTAATTGTCTGTGGGGAGATAACACCATTTGATTCTATTTGGTTGATTGTCAGGCCTTCTCCAACTTAGAGAATGTGACAATAAGCAGAAATCAAATCAAAATTGTCTGGCAGAGCCTGTTTCCAGTACACCTCTTTCCCAGACTTCAATTTCTTGAGGTCAAGGACGATGAATCATCAGTTCTTCCACTTGGTATTCTAGAGAAATTTTACAATTTGAAAATGCTTAAACTGACATCTAGTTTATACAAAGAGATATTTTTATATGAAGAGGTCAAGAAACATGCGGAGGCACTTGCACAAATAAAGAGTTTATATCTCGATCAACTTCGTAATCTGAAGCAAATGTGGAAACAAGATTCCAAAATGGACCTAATTCTTCAAAAGCTTGAAATTCTTGAAGTAGTATCTTGTCACAGTTTGATTGTTCTAATGCCTCTCTCAGCATGTTTTGAAAATCTAAAAATTCTGAAGGTAGCTCATTGCAACAGATTGTTAAGCTTAGTAGCAGTCTCAACAACCAAAAGTTTGATGCGACTTGAAGAAATGAGTATATGTTACTGCCAAGAGATGACAGAAGTAATAGCAAACGAAGGAGATGAAATGGAAGGCGAGATTGTTTTCAGGAGTTTGAAGAGTTTGAAACTTTTGGATTTAACAAATCTCACAAGCTTTTGCTCTGGGAGCTGCACCTTCAATTTTCCTTTGTTAGAAAAAATCACAATGAAAGGATGTCCTAAGATGAAGCTTTTCTCTTCGGGAGTCTTGAGCACACCAAAGTTACAACAAATATCGCAAGACTCTACAAACTATGATTGCGAGCGTCCTAGCCTTAACACAATCGTAAAACAACATTGTGAAAAAAAGGTACGTATTAATTAATTAAATTTAATTTCTTCTCTCCTTCACCTCTTTTATTCCCTTTTATGCTTCTGCAATAAACTTTAGCATGTTGTGAACATGAAATGTTCCAAATCAGCTACTGCAAACAAACCGGAAATTAGTGTTTGCTTGTGAAATGGATCTTTGACGAGATTAAATGAATTTTGTTAAGATTTGTTTTCTATGAATGAGAAAAAGTTTTGAATATACAGCATTATAAGAAAAACTCGCATCAAAGAACAATACCATATCACTGGCGTAGTTCTTTATAAAAGCCCCCTCAAAAGTCTAAACCCATCTACACTTTTGTAGAAATTTAATGAATTTTTACGAGATAGTTTTTAAATAAATACTAAGCCAAAATGAAATATACTTGTAAAAAACTTTAGAAGATTTTTTCAAACATAAACTTTTTTTCTTAATCTCTTGATATTTTCCTATATTCCCCCATTTTTGAAAATCTTTGATAAATAGAAACAAATTGGTCTTCATTTTTCTAATCATCATCATTTACAAACAGAACCGTCTGAGAGATATGTGAATTTTAACTACGTGGACTATATTATAACATGTTTTTAATATCTTTATGTTGTAAATAGATGATGATGTGTTAAATGATATGTCAATTATAAATTAATTGCATGGGTTGTCTACTCTCTTAAAGCAAATATTAAATTAAACTTTTTGTGTAATTTTTTGTGGGAGGAACATAACGCCAATTCTTTTTTCTTTTTTTCATTTGATCGGTTGCCAGATCTTCTCCATCTTACAGCAATCATTTTTAAGCAGAGAGGACATCAGATTGGTTTGGCATATACTTCCAGAAGGCCAAAAAGTTAGTCCTTAACTTTTATATATGAGTTGTTCCTTACTTTTCCCCCTTCAAATTATATAAGGTTGCGTGAAATTTGTTTTTATGTGATTTGTCACTAGGAATTTGCCAACTTAAAGAAACTGAGTTTAAGCGGAGATCATGACATCAGAATGATTTTGCAGAGCCAATTTCCACAGCACACTTTTCCCGTACTTAAATGTCTTTCCATCTTCCTTGATGAATCGGTAGTTTTTCCACTTGGTATCTTTCAGATATTTCACAATGTAGAAAAACTTGTGTTGTGTTATAGTTCGTACGAAGAGATATTTTCATATGATGAGGAAGAAAAATATGAGGGGGCACTTGCACAAATAAAATGTTTAGATCTCAAATCTCTTCGTGATATAAAACAAATGTGGAGAAAGGATTCCAAACTGGACCTAATTCTTAAAAGTCTTGAAATTTTGCAAGTTGAGAGGTGTCAGAATTTGATTAATGTGTTGCTGCCTTCGGCATCTTTTGAAAATCTAAAAATTCTGAAAGTAAAGGATTGCAAAAGATTGATAAGCTTAGTAGCAGCCTCAGCAGCCAAAAGTCTTGTACGACTAGAAGAAATGCAAATATGTAGCTGCAAAATGATGAAAGAAGTAGTACCAAACGAGGGAGATGTAAAAGAAGATGAGATTATTTTCCACAAATTGATGAAATTGGATCTGAATGATTTATCCAGTCTCACAAGCTTTAGCTTTGGGAATTACACTTTCAAGTTCCCTGTTTTAGAAAAATTAACAGTGAAAGAATGTTCCAAGATGAAGATTTTCTCTTCAGAAGACTTGAGCACACCAATATTACGAGAAGTGTGGCTAGATCAGACGGAGTATATTTGCGAGAATGACCTTAATAAAATCCTACAACAACATCATGAAGAAATGGTACGTATTGATTAACTAAAGTTTGGTTTCCTTTTTTCCATTACCGTTTTGTTCAAATTTTTTCCCTTTGATGCAAACTTTAGTGCTGTCAATCATGGATTAATAAATATTATTTTGAAGGAAAATTTTAAAATTAACCATTTTTATATTTAACATAAACAATTAATCTTTATAATAAAAAATATTTAGAAATTTACTCTTTACTTTTGAGAGTAAGAATGTCAATTAAATTCTTAAATTCTACTTTTGTAAGTTATATAATTTCCAATAATATTATATAATTAGTTCCTTTAATTTTTTTATTTTTGACATGGTTGACAACTTGACCTTAAGTAGCATTTTATTAATTTTAATTTCCAAGGAACCATTGGAATTTGTCAATAATATTCCAAAACCAATATATGCATTTAGAAATGAGCAACTCCTTTATGTATTTCAAGCGAAGTTTTTTTCTTTTTAAGCCAAAAAAGAAAGAAAAAAAAAGAGTAAACCAATAACAATAGATCTTATCAGCCAGCTAGCACAACTTCATTTAAAACTTTTCGTTCAAAAATTTTTTATATCAAAAGCCACTTCTCTCTCTTTTTGAAGGTTATTAGTAATATATATTTACTGTTTATAATTAATTACAAATAAACAAATAATTTTCTTGGTGAATAAATAGGCCAAAAAATAAAAATACTACCAATATAGAAAAAAAATAATAGGTAATCCTTTTTTCTTTTTTCAGAGAAATCATTGAAAGTGAGAAATGGCAATTTTTTTTTTTAATATTTAAAGATATAATAAAAGAGAAAGGGATGAGGTTGAAAATAATGTTCAAGTTTAATTTAGTAAATAAGATAAATTTAGCTTATTGATTTAAAAATAATAGCTTATTGATGTAAATGTTACTTTTGAAATATGATTATAAAATTAATAAGATACTTATGAAATGCATTAGGCACAAGCTGGTCCTGCTTCCACATATGACTTCTTTCTTTTTCTTTTTTTTTTTCTTTTTCAGAAACCTAAATATTGTGATGGTTAAATAATTTAGAGAATTCTTAAATGGTGAAACCATGTAATAAGATTATCATGCATATATTTATTTTTAAAATATCCTCGCTAAATTTTTCTATGAATTAAATTAAATCAATAATGTAATTTATACATGAAACTGTTGAAAGTCTTATTAGATGGGAGTACTATGATGTGATATTGCCTTGCTTGTATTAAAAGCCTTTTACCACATTAGTTGGTCTATCTACCTTCTATAATTGTTTGTGGGAGGATCATAACACCAATTTGTTATTATTTGATTGGTTGACAGGTCTTCTCAAGGAAGGAATTGAATTTCGATACAATCAGAATGATTCTACAAACTTTTCCAGAACATCGGAAGGTTAGTGTCCTTAATTTTTACGAATAGCTTTTCCTTTTTTAAAATATATAAAGTTGTTTGAAATTTGTTTTTATTTGATTGCTTGCCAGGTCTTTTCCAACTTAGAGCAACTAAGTTTTAGCAGAGATGAGATTAGAATGATTTGGCAGAACCAGTTTCCACAGAAGCATCTCTTTCCCGAACTTAAACTTCTTGAGGTCTCTGAGGATGAATCAACAGTTTTCTCACATGCTATCCTTCAGAGGTTTCATAATGTGGAGAAACTTGAATTAAATTGTTGTTTATATGAAGAGATATTTTCATGTGAAGATGTCGAGAAACATGCAGGGATGCTTGCACAAATAAAAAGTTTATCACTCTATCGACTTGATGATTTGAAGCAAATATGGAAACAAGACCCTAGACTGGACCTAATTCTTCAAAATCTTGAAATTGTTCAAGTAAATTGGTGTGGCAGTTTGGTTTCTCTATTGCCGCCTTCAGCATCTTTTCGAAATTTAACTCGTCTTAGTGTAGAGGGCTGTGATAGATTGATGAGTTTGGTATCACCATCAACTGCAAAAAGTCTGATTCAACTTGAACATATGATGATAAAAAAATGCAATATGATGACAGAAGTAATATCATCAAATGAAGGAGTTGTAACAGGAGAAGAGATTATTTTAAAGAACTTGTGGACTTTGCAACTAGATGGTTTATCAAGTCTCACAAGCTTTTGTTCTGGGAACTACAGTTTCAATTTCCCACGTTTATATAGATTAACTCTAAAAAAATGTCCTAAGATAAAGTTTTTCTCTTCGGGAGTTGTGAACGCACCAAAATTACAAAATATATGCCATGACGGCACATATTATATTTGTGATGGTGACCTTAATGCAACCGTACAAGGAATACTTGAAAAACTGGTATGTACTATTTGGCTCAAGTATTTTGTTGATTTGCTTTCATATACTTCTCGAGGAAACTCTAGCATAACAATCATGTATCTGAACAACCTCTATATATGTTTAATATATTGTGGTCTATTACAGAATGCCAAGACTTCTCCAGAAGATTGTGGTGGTCCTTCTGCTCTCTTCCCATCCTCGGCCTCCTCATCGACCATTTGAACATCTCGTACGTTTCCACCACCCTTCATCTTTTTTATGTCTTTGATGGTATATTTTTTTCTTTTTTTGTCTCATGGGTATGTAGGCATAAAAATATTTGGAAATCAAAATCCCCCAAGTTTTTTCTTTTTGAGTCTCTGATTCTTTCTAATATTGAGTGATGGCTGTAGTTTTAGGGCTTTTGAGAATTATTCGGTGGATGAGAATTCAGATGGTATTTAGATGTAGAATTTTGATTTTAATTTTCCATGCTGTTTTTGTGGTTGCTATATAATGTTTACTGCTCTATCAAGAGAGTGAAGTAGATTATTTGATTTTGAATCTGAAGATTGAATTTAAGGCAGAGAACCAATCTCTATCAAGAGAGAGAAGTAGAACCAAGAAAAAAGTTTGTCTTTGAGACACATGAAGATGAATTTAAATTCTTTAGAATAGAAATGGGTATCTAAAACAAAGAAAAGACCTCTGTTTCCTCTGTTTTTTTAAAAGGAAAGACACCATCCGTAATCTACCAAAGAAAGAAAATAACAAATATGTAGAAATTGAAAAGACTTTTCTACCCTCTAATAAGCATTTTTAGCTGAAGAAATCAATCAGAGAGAGATGATAGGGAGACAGAGAGAAAGAGAATGGTAAGTCCAAAAAAGTGCTAGTGGTTTGTCAGTATGTGATCCAAAAAGGTGCTCTTGTAAATTTCTGGTGTATATTAAGCTCAAAAATACTTCACTGAGGAGTTACATTTCAGGTGTTCGAGGGAGTCGACAAATTTTATTTTTTTTCAGTCTTTTTAAGTTTTAAGTTAAAAGTGCTGTACCTCTGTGATCCGTTGGATTTCAATCTAATAGACAACAATTACTCTGTAATTATGTTGAATTTGTATAGTGGTATACCACTATCATCTAAGTTTAATTCTTGATCAACTGTTGTTGATTTACTTGGCATCTTACATATGCATACAATCAGTTCTAGCAATGGATTTCTACATCCAGAGTGCCGTTTTCATCATGACACAACTTTTTTTGTAGGGTACTGTGGACTCACTCAAATGGCAGATTTCTCGGGAAACTGCCAATAGCATTGTTTCGTGGTTTAGCTAACACCATTGGGGCAGCTGAGTCTTTAAGGTTCAGCTTTGATGCAATCTCTAGATTTCAAACTCTTTGCTTTTAACTCCTTGGAATAAAATTGTGTGAGAGAGAGAACATTGTGATTTATGATTTGAGTTTATGAGATGCGGACATTAAGATGTCATTGTATCTATGAAAATTGTGATTTATCATTTATGGTGTGCTAAAGAGCAAGCCAAAAAACAACTGCCCTTGATTAAAAAAAAGTTCTCTTTTTGGGTAATGCTTTCTTTTGTTAGAAAGTAGCTGGATGCAATTTATGAGGATAGATTTCTATGTTTGCTCGTAAACCTAATTGGTTACTTCCAATTACGTAGGCGGTGGTTGGAACAAAGACACATTTTGTTATGAATTTCAATGCAGCAGACGAAGGTATATTTCTACAGTGCCCAATCAATAGTTCAAGTCAACACACTCTCATAATTCATAATTCATTTTCTCTTCGGAGAATTCCCTTCAACTATTTATTAATGTCAAAAAAATAATACAATATTGTAGAGTTGAGGGGAAATTTCCAAATACATGTCTTATTCTTTGTCAATAATCCATATTTATAGAAATAAATATTATTGTTCCTTTCCCAAGTAATTTTAAAAATCTCTATTATTTGTATTCTTTATAAAGGACCAGAAATGCCTGCATCAATTTTAATTTGAGCATTAGTACAAGTTATACCTCCATTAGTAAAATTAGTATTTAATTTAGCTACTTCCCTGATGATTATATTGGGTCCTCTGCCTATTAACTTTCAAGTTGGAATTTTGTAATATGATGTTGTAAGCAAGTTTATTGTTGTATAGTGTTTAAATGGGCAGCGTAGCATTACTGCATTCCACATTAATTAGATTTAGTACTTGGTAATGTTACTTATACTCGTTAACGATCACAGATTTGGATCTCAAAGAAGCAGAGAGCTAAGGCTGGAATAAAATTTAAGAAAGTAGAGACTAGCAATTAAAAACTTGTTTGAACATTTAGGGGTTGTTTTTTTTTTTTTTTTTTTGGTACAATGGAGGGCACAGCCCAGAAAACAACAAAAAAAAAACACTAAGAAATAACAACAAAACCAGTATCCTCTTCAAGCAGCCTGAAAAGAGCAACAGGAGGGGAGGAGAAGAACTCAGTGCCCACAGCCATCTTCTTACCAAATCCAGCTAACCCATCGGCAGCTTTATTATTCTCTCTCAAAGTATGGATTAATTGACAGTTCCAGCTGCCAAATAACAGCCCACGATAGCTGCAAATGATGTTGAAAAGGGGGTTGGAGGAAGTAGGCTCCTGATGGAGAAGATTGACCGCAGATAATGAATCACATTCACAAACAACATTTATAAAACCTGACTTCCAAGCAAGCTTCAAACCCTCAAGCACTCCCCAAAGTTCTGCTTCTAAGACCGAACCCAGACCTCTGTTGCAAGAGAAGCCACCAAGCCAATTGCAGTCAGCTCCTCTAATAAGACCACCTGCATAGATCAAACCCAGCTCACTGCACCTACCTCCATCCACATTGATCTTGACCCAGCCCTCACAAGGAACCTTCCAATTGCTCATCAAACATCGCTCTCATCTGTTTTTGAGGCCTCCAGCAGTGGCAGTGAGCCACTCCCTGCAGTATCTAATAATTAATATATAGGTGCAGCTAGGAATTTTGAAATTATGATCAAAAACACCTGAGCACCTCCATTTCCATAAAAAAAAAAAGAGTGACAGCAAAAATTAAGAACCAAGGTATATTAGCAGGGCCAGCATTCTTGCACTTCAGATTGGCCTGCATCCAAATACAGAAACCTGCAGAAAATTCATTAGTATTCCAGCAGCCCCTCCAGACTTTGGCAGCATAGCAGTCTCTAAAGAGGTGGTTGAGGTCTTCAACATTCTCATGGCAGCAGGGGCAAGCATCATCAGAGGTTAACCCTCTAACATATCTTTGAAGATTGGTGAGAAGTTTGCCTTGGAAAACCAGCCACAAGAAATGTCTGAGCTTAGGGGGAAGCTTGAGCTTCCAAATGAATTTCCAGTGGCAGTCCTCCACATTCTCAACATCAGAGGCAATGTCATAAGCATTTTTGACAGAAAATCTGCCACCATTACCCCTCCAAATGATATTATCCTCTCCATACCCGATCCTCCTTCTAACACCCCCTGACCCAATCCGCTCTGATCGAATTAGGGAGCGCTACCATATACTAAAATCTCTGCTTTACTTTTATAAAACCACAACTTTAAAATTTTATTAAACCTTTTGAAAATGGTCCGAATAAATTTCTGAAAATTTCGCCACAGTTTTCTCTGTTTTTCTAACTTTCTAAAACATATTTACAATTTAAAATTCATAAAAATCAACACTTCTAAATTCTCAAATCACTTTTGCGCACCCTTCCAAATTTAGTGCGACTTTTTAAATCAATTTACCACAATATAATTTATAATTATTCAAATAACATAAACATATAATAAAATATTTACACAACGGAAATTCTTTAAATATATAGAAACATTTTCTGTATATGCATGCTCTAGTAAAATAAAAGGACTACCAAATATATAGAATCGATGTGACTCCGGACTCAGCTCCTGCAGTCTTTATTCTTCTGTCTTTGTCTCCTTTGGAACCTTTTATATCTACGTGTGAGAAAACTCAACACGCTAAGCATATTGCTTAGTGGGTGTACACATAATTGAATTTACAAATATTATAACAATTTCTATCAATTTATCAGAAATATAAATAACAAATAAATATTCAACTATGGGGCTCAAATTAAGTCAAATACTTTTAAATAACATATCAATTTCATAATTTTACTAATAATCTCAAAATCACTTTTCAAATTATTTCACATTTCAATTCAAATCACATTTCTATTTTCATATCGAGCTCCTGACATACACAACATAATTTCAGGACTGGATTACGGGTTTATACAATTGGGTTTCCCATTTAGCATGAAATGGTATCCCTATACAGGTATCATTTCCGACATCGGACCCTACGGGGACTGCCTGACGGAAATGTCTTTACTCTAGGACCGTCCACAATGATGGCTACATATAATCCAAAGAGTGGTATCATAATCATCAAAATCTCAGAAATATCAATGCAGTACTACTAAGTGAATCCAATTGACATGTCAATATCCTATATCCATATCTATGTTCATATATATCAGAGTCATTTCATAATATGATTTCTCAAATTCAATATCAACTTTCAATTAATCCAAATCGATATACATATTTACAAAATCCAAATTTCATCAATATTCATATAAAAGAAATATACAAAATCATATTCAAATATATTTCGGAAACCAATAATTGCATCAAATCAATTCATAATCGTATTCGAATATATTTCGTAAATCAATATTAAATCAAATATCAATTCAAAATCGTATTCGAATATATTTCGTAAATCCATATTAAATCTCAAATCAATTCAAAATCATATTCGAATATATTTCGTAAATCCATATTAAATCAAAATGCCCCGAAATCATATTTTTTTTATACATTTCACAAAACAATATAGTCCAAATCACTTTCAATGATATTTCACATCTCAATAATAAAATCATAACATATTAAAATTAATTCGTAATATTATTCACAATCAATATAATTCAAATAATTCAAAATTAATAAAATTCGACTATTCCGAAATATTCTGAAAAAATTAAAACTAGTGAACACCGAACCTGGATTTTTCCTAAAACCTTATCTATCATCTTCCTTCTCCCGATCGATAAAATCTACACGAGAATACAATTATTTAATTTTTATACGGTTACCATATCATAAAATTAACCTCAAAATAATATCCTATACTTTAAAACGAGTCCGTAGATGTGTTCGGAACCAAATTCTGAGTTCAAGATGTCGGAAACTTACCTCCGCCGTACGTGGCGGCCGGTGGCGATTTTCCAGCGACCTCCAAAAATAGTCGGGTTTTGTTCGTCTCGTCTCCCTCGTCAAAGTTTATAACGGTGGCCGGAGTTGGAAACGGCTAGAATCGCCAGAATCGAAGGATTTCCGAACTTGGAAACTCACTCACTTCCTCCACCAAATCGGAGACTCAAACGGCCACGAAAATCTTTAAAATTGGTATTAATAGATTCTATGTCGTAAGAGCTTTCTATTGATACCAAGATCGACTGAAACGGAGGTCTGAGTCGGCCAGAAATTGAAGTCAAAGTTGAGAAGAAAATGAGAGAAAGAGAGAGAAAATGGTGATCGCTCGAGGAAGAAGACTATATATAGGACTGTATAATTTACCATTTTATCCCTCAACTTTTATAAATTATAATTATATCGATAAATTTTAAAATATATCTTTTAAGTCCTCACAAATTCGTCAAAAATTTTAAAAATATTTCACATACGCCCTTAGTAATAAATTAAAAATAGATTTTAAAAAGTGAGATTTTATATTCTACCAATTTAAATCTCATACTTAATAATAATTAATAATAATATTTTTCATAATTACGAAAAATTAGGGGCGTTACACTCCTAGCATGTATGCTGAAGATTCTCTGGATAATATCCCTATGCAAGAACAAAGACAGTTTATTAATGTTCCATTCCCCATTAATCAAATAATCACACACTATCTCCTCCAAGTTGACGTGGTCGAGAGGGATGATAGCATGTTCCTCAAGCTTGTCAATGCCTAAGATCCAACTGTCGGTCCAAAAGTGAATTTTCGTTCCATCACCCACCCTCCACTGAGTCCCTTTTTGGACGAGACTAGCCCCAGAAATAATGCCTCTCCACGTACTCGAGCAGCAGCCCCTTGGTAGTCTAGAAGCCTCCAAGAGGGAGCTGTTCTTGATGTATTTGTTGAGCAGAATATTGCCCCATAACCCTTCCTTACCTTGCATAATTCTCCAGCCAGCTTTGGCCAACAAAGCTTGGTTCAACAATTTCATATTTTTTAATCCTAGTCCTCCTTTAGATTTAGGACGGCACACCGTGTCCCAATTGACAAGGTGGATTATTTTCTTCGCCTTCGTATGGCCCCAAAGGAAGTTTCTATTGAGTTTATCAAGTTTTTCGCAAATTTCCCCTGGAAGCTTGATAGATTGCATAGCGTAAACGGGGAGAGAAGACGTCACTGCTTTAATAAGAGTGACTCTGCTAGGAAAGGAGAGCATAGAGCTTTTCCAAGATGCAAGTCTCATGAGAGTTTTATCTACAATTTCACTGTAGGTTTGATTGCAAATCCTACCATGAATGAGGGGGACTCCAAGGTACTTGCCAAGATTTTTGGTGCTAGGAGAGCCACAAGCACTAGTAATATTTTTAACCATCGAATCAGACACATTACCGGAGCAGAAAATTCTGGATTTACTGTAACTAACTTGCTGTCCCAAAATAGCACAAAAGCTGTCCACACAGCTCTTAATAACCTCTGCTTGATCGACAGTAGCATGGCTAAAAAGGATAAGATCATCCGCAAAGAATAGATGAGAGATATCCGAGCCCTCACGAGACACTTTGATGGTTTTCCAAGCTCCCTCACTAATTTTCTGCACGATTAAGTGGGAGAGCTTCTCCATACACAACACAAGAAGGTAAGGAGAAAGCAGATCACCTTGTCTAAGCCCACATCCCGGAGTGAAGGAATCCGAAACCTCCCTATTAATAACCACTTTGAAATCAACACTGCTAACACAACACATAATTAATTCCAGCAAATTATTATCCACACCTACCTCAGCCAGGACCTCTCTTATAAATCTTCGTTGAAGCTTGTCATACGCCTTCATGAGGTCAATCTTCCAAGCAAAGAATCCCTTTTTACCCTTTGCCATCTTAAACTTTTGTAGGACCTCCTGTGCCACAACAATGTTATCTTGGATTTGTCGATCAGACACAAAAGCCACCTGATTAGGACTTATAAGGTTAGAGAGCAAACCTCTAAGCCTTTGGATAATGACTTTATAATTTGTATTACAAAGACTAATCGGTCTTAGTTGAGTCATGTCCAAAGGGCTAGCAACCTTAGGGACAATGACTCTACTAAGACTGCTTTGAACCCCCTGCAGTCTAGCCATGATTCTTCTTTTATTTTTGAAGATACATCTAAAAACTTCTGAGTTCCACGTAATCAAGTGTTTGGTTAATTTTCCTATTTTCTCCCTAATTCCCACATTCCCCTTACACCAATTCTTGGACACGACCTCATTGAAATTACTATGTTTCAACCACATAGCCTCAAATCTAAAAGGTTTAAATTTACCCTTCGGGATATGTCTACTAGTAAGTTTGACTAAGAGAGGGCAATGGTCGGAATTTATTCTAGGTAGATGTCTAACAAAGCCCTCCCCATACAAAAGTCTCCAATCCAGCGAGCAAAGTGCTCTATTAAGTCTCTCCCAAATTTCTTCCCCAATACCTCTTTTAGTCATCCAAGTATAACTCTGCCCAATAAATCCCATATCTACAAGATTATTATTGTTAATCCACTCCGTAAAGCCACTCCTACTGAATTTATATCTACACCCTCTTTTTTCGGCATTGCAAGTGATCTCATTAAAGTCTCCCACAATCAACCAAGGACCCTTGAAACAGTCTCTAATATTTTTGAGATAGTTCCATAGTTTCTTACGGAAGCTAATACTAGGACTAGCATAGATGATAGTGAGAACCCAAAATATATTCCCATCAGCAACCACCACCGAAATAGATTGCTTAGATCTAGCCACAACACCAAGTTTGATTTTATTAGGGTTCCACAATAACCAAATACCCCCTGAAAACCCATCAGCATCCATAACAAAACTAATAGCAAAACCCAATTTGTTAATAATTCTAGAAGCCTTGATACCACTAATCCTAGGCTCTAGGATAGTAAACACATCAACATTATGCATCAATCTCAAATCATTAATTACGCTAGCAAAACCCTTTTTCCCAGCCCCCCTCACATTCCAGACACAGATTATAAAGAAATAGAAAGAATGAAAGGCACACCTCAGGGAGAACCCTACTCTGAAGCAACATTCATAGCCTCGTTAAGTTGTGAGGCCATATCTTCAAAGCAAACAACTTGAACAATATCAACTTTCTGAATTTCTGGCGTCTCCTTCATCAGGGTATCAACATTGTTTCCTGTCAACGAATTCACAATGTCCTGATGTAGTTGTTGTATGACTCCTGAATCCTCCATCTCCTCTTCATTATCTTCAGGACAATCCTCCTCCACCACCTCATTGATGTCTTCGGTGTAGGCCTCTTTGTAGAACTTCTAAGATTGTTTCTTCTCTCTGTCTTTTTTCTGGCCTCTTTGATTATCCCCAAGCAGTATGCCCTTGTTATTGACACTAGAGGGGTTAGCAGCATCACCGGCTTTAGTTTGCTTCCCCTTAGCCAGAGCTTTACTTTGCAGACTGGTAGGTGTCTCGAGTGAATTACCATGCTTCGAACCTATATCCAGAGTGTTTGAGATTTCGGTCAGTACCTTATGACCTGTGATCACACATTTCCTCTTTGCTTTAGTTCGAATTTTGTTGTCAATACTGTCCACATCTTCACTATCTTCATCAACTAGCACATTAAACCTTGAACCACCATTTTCCCCAATACTGCTAATAGTACCCTGTGCAGTAGCTTTGTAACTGCCTTGCCCACTGTTCCGCTACTTCACATAGGGTGACCCATTACCATTAACATCACTAACTTCATTTCTCCTCTGGTGCTGCCCATCCTTGCTCAAAGCTGAGTCCTTGTCATTAGTTTTCTGATTTTTACCAATGTTAACACCCCTGGACTTCGCAACATACATACCCCCATTGGTCACATTACCAGTTACATCTTGATTTCTATTGATAGGCCTGAATCCACTCCTATTGAACGAAGCGTAGAGCCACGGCCCATAGAGATTTTCTGAATTAGGAATTACCTCTGTATTACTCTCATTATTGACCTTTGCTTCCTCTGCTTCAGCACCTTCTATACACACCTCTTTGTTATGCCCATAGCGGCTACATTTGAAACAGATATTGCCTAGGTTCTCATACTCACATTTGAAACAGATATCAATTTCCACACAAATCCGAGCAAACCTACCTCTTGGTTGAGCAATTGTGACCGGATCCACCTTGCAAGTTCTACCAAGCATCTGGCCAATCTGCCATAACATATTTCGCCCCATCAGCTCCATGGAAAGTCCAGAAATGCGTATCCAAACTGCCATCTGTTGGATCGAATCATCTCCTGGAACAAAATTTGGCCTCCAGCGTTGAACCACTAGGTACTGATTTGCTATTATCCAACAAGGCCCGCCCGAGAGCACCATGTCCGTATCTTTCTTAAACTGGAAGTGTGCCACAAAGTAGCCCCCTTCTAGATCTGTCAGCTGCCATTGTTCAATTAGAGGCCATTTTTGCCTCAGTTTTGTTTGCATGAAGCTCAGGATGTGTGTTCGTCCCATAGATTTAAGGATTAGGGCACTCTCCCATGGCTTGCAGAGTTGAGCCTTCAATTCGGGAGCAATGGTCATCGAAGGCCCAAACTGTCCCTCGGTAATGACAGTATCTTCATCACGAACCAGAATCTCCTCTCTGTTCTTTAAATCCAGCCCAAGAACTTGGATTAGACATACCCAGAAGCTTAGATTTGAAGCTCACACCAGGTGAATTTCTCTCCAGCGGATTTCCCATATCATCACATGCCCTAGCCCTCTTCGAGCTCGCACAACCAACAGGGGTCTTCCCAATCCCTTCCTCAGTAGCCATTAGCTTCGATTGAGCATTGAATGTGAAAGCCTCGTTCATCAGTGTACTACGATCTCAAGAACCAGTTGAAAATGGCGGCGCGTGGGGACAATCTCCTCGCAACCCTATCACACGCTTGGCGCGTTCATTCTCTCATTTGAAGATTGAATAGATTTGAAATTTTTTTGAAAACTGAATAGAGACTGAAAAGTGAAACCTAAATGACATGTTTTGTGTTTTTGTTCCAACATTATTGAATAAAAGTATTAATTGTTTATTTTTTTTAAGAAAAAAACATATGCATTCTGATTCTTATTTTGTTGGCTATTACTTCAATTGCTTTTGGTACGATTGATCTTTGAAAATGTTAGTTTTTGTATATATCTTATAATACCTTTCTCATGTTAATTGCTATCTTCTTGTCCACTGTGACCTCAGCTCCACACCTATACTACAAATATAATAAATAAAATAAATTTTAAACAAGAACAACATCCGTATATCCATATCTCTCTCTTCAACTAAGAAGAAAAAATAGAGGATTACTTACTTGCATTGCCCAATAAACACTACCACAAGAAAAAAAGAGCAAGCCCAACCACGAAAATTTTCTTAGACATTAGTTTCTCTCAGCCTTTACTATCTGACTCTGATTTGTGCTCTGTTTCTTCCAATGTTTTGAAGTTGAGGTCCTCTTGATCTTCCACATTTTCAACCAGTCCAGCTTCATTAAGACTATTATCAACTTAGCATCACTTTTTCTCATCGAAAAAAAAACCTTATCATCACTTTTTTGTGTACTTTCCTCCTCCATATATAGTAGATGGACTACGCACTTTTTGAGAGCCTGTTGGTAGGATGAGTAAATGCTCAAATTATGTTCTCCATCATCTCTTTGAACTACAGCATATAGCGCATGAGCGTATAGAAGAAACACGTGATCTGACTCGAGGAATCCAGGTTTCTCATTGATTCCTCCGTTCTCTAAGTCACAATCAATTTCATGCAACTTCTTGATTTACAAGTAAATGTGGAAACAAGACCCTAGACTGGACCTATTTCTTCAAAATCTTAAAATTTTACAAGTAAATTGGTGTGGCAGTTTGGTTTTTCTAATGCCGCCTTCAGCTTCTTTTTGAAATCTAACTAGTCTAAGTGTAGAGGGTTGTGATCGATTGATGAGTTTCGTAGCAGCATCAACTGCAAAAAGTCTGGTTCAACTTGAACATATGATGATAAAAAAATGCAATATGATGACAGAAGTAATATCATCAAATGAAGGAGTTGTAACCGGAGACGAGATTATGTTTAAAAACTTGTGGAGTTTGCACCTGGATGGTTTATCAAGTCTCACAAGCTTTTGCTCTGGGAACTACAGCTTCAATTTCCCACGTTTACGCAGATTAACTCTAAAAAAAAGTCTTCAAATAAAGTTTTTCTCTTCAAGAGTCGTGAACACACCCGAGTTAGAAGAGATATTGCATGACGGCACAAATTATATTTGGGATGGTGACCTTAATGCAATCATACAAGGAGTACATGAAAAACTGGTATGTACTATTTGGCTTAAGTATGTTGTTGATTTGCTTTCATATACTTCTCGAGAAAACTCTAGCATAACAATTATGCATCTGAACAACCTCTATATATGTTTAATATATTGTGGTCTGTTACAGAATGCCAAGACTTCTCCAGAAGATTGTGGTGGTCCTTCTGCTCTCTTCCCATCCTCGGCCTCCTCATCCACCATTTGAACATCTCGTACGTTTCCATCACCCTTTATCTTTTTTATGTCTTTGATGGTATATTTTTTTTCTTTTTTTGTCTCATGGGTATGTAGCCATAGAAATATTTGGAAATCAAAATCCCCCAAGTTTGTTCTCTTTGAGTCTCTGATTCTTTCTAATATTGAGTGATGGCTGTAGTTTTAGGGATTTTGAGAATTATTTGGTAGATGAAAAAATGTGGGTAAATTCAGATGGTATTTAGATGTAGAATTTTGCTTTTAATTTTCCATGCTGTTTTTGTGGTTGCAATACAATGTTTACTGATCTATCAAGAGAGAGAAGTAGATTTGATTTTGAAAATGAAGATTGAATTTATGAATCTGAAGATTGAATTTAAGGCAGAGAACCATTCTATCAAGAGAGAGAAGTAGATTTGATTTTGAATTTGAAGATTGAATTTAAGGCAGAGAACCAATCTATCAAGAGAGAGAAGTAGAACCCAGAAAAAAGTTTGTCTTTGTAACATCCCCCGACCCGACCCGGCTAGACCGACCCAGGGAGCGCTACTCGGACTTTCAAAACTTTCTAAATTCATTTTATAAACCGAAAACCGTTGTGAGCCCATCGGTAGATTTTCAAACCATTGGAAAACCAAATAGTTGATTGTTTTAAAACCATTTTTAAGTGAGCCCAATACATAATCTTTTTACAAAAATTTCGGCAGAGTTCCGTTTGTTTTTCGGATTTTCCAAAACCTGTTTTTCACAAAACAATTCAATAACAACACTTCAATATCAATTTCAAAAAATTGCGCACTCTGCCGTTTAGTGCGACTTTCCAACACAATTTATAAAATAAAACAATTCAGAAATTAATATTTACAAACATAATAAACGTAAAAGACAGAAATCGAAAAATAATTACAAAACATATTTACAAATCCTCTGTATATGCATGCTTTCAGAATATATATACATATAGCAACAATATAGCTACCCAACTGTGATAACTCTGGGCACTCTGTCAGTAAATCTCTCTCTCTTCAGTCCTTAACTTCTTCGGGATCCCTGGTACCTACGCGTTAGAAACAAAACTAATGCGCTAAGCATAAAGCTTAGTGGGTGTACATAAAAATCATAAATAACTTTTAAATAAATAACGAATCACAATTAAAACAGTATTCTTACTCAATTCATTTTTTTGCAACTCATTGAATAATCATTTAATATATAAACATTGAATTACATGTAATAAATCGATTTCAAAACACTAAATACAATCATATTCAATTCACTTTTCAATTCAAATCAATTCTGGCCCGCTAGAATACTCAACATACTAGGACTGGAATATGGGTCAAACTCCCACCCTAGGACGAATCCTAAGAGTGGTACGTATCTCCCTACTCTAGGACCGTGGGTACGGAACCTAGAGAAGTACATAACTCCCTATCCCAAGAACGAATCCTTAGGAAGGTACGTGGCTCCCAACCCCCAGGATGAATCCTGAGGAGGTACGTGTCTCCCTGCCTCTGGACGAATCCAAGAGGAGGTACATAAGAATCATCAATATCAATCAGTATCGGCGCAGTATTGCTCAGTAGAACCCAGCTGGTATACCAACCTCCTATATCCATTTCTATGTCTAAGTATCCTAGGGCCGTTTCCGATAAACTAGAGTCTCAATCAGTTACAAATCAATATTTACTCAATAAATCTAAGTCAACTATTTAGAACGAAATCGAAATATTCGAAACACAATCAAAATGCGATCTATCATAATATCTTTCCAAAATCAACAATAGGTGTATCAATCATCGATTATACATATAAAGTAAACACTTTTCATATGAAAATCGAAAACGAAAACTTTCAACGAAAACGAAAACGAAAACGAAAACGTAAACGAAAACGGAAATGAAAACGATAACGAAATACTTTTCCGAAAATAAAAGTACACCAACCTCGATACCGTTTTTTCGTTCGAGAGATCGCGGTTCTACGATTTCTTTTTCCTTCCCTTTCCTTTTCTCTTCACTTTCCTATTCACTTTCTTCTTCTTCTTCTTCTTCTTCTTCTTTCTCTTTCTTCTTTCTTCTTCTTTCTCTTTCTTCTTTCTCCTTTCTCGCGGCCTCTCTTCTCTCTTTCTCGCCTCTGTCTGTGTTCTGTGTGTTTTCTTGTTTCTGCGAGAAGCTTCTCTTTTTTTTTATATTTTTTTAGCCATCGCAACCGTCGTCGCGACCTGTGGTCGCGCCACCAGGTCGCGGTACTCACTGGAGCGTTTGCACTGCCTTCATCGCGAGCACTCCTAGCGGTCCCTTGGTCGCGCTGGTGGTCGCGTTGCTCACTGCCAGATTTTGCCATTTTCATCGCGAGCTGTGGTCGCGGTGACCAGGTCGCGATGCTCACTGCCAAAAATCTCATTTTCCACCGCGAGCAAGCCATCGCGACCTGTGGTCGCGGTGACCAGGTCGTGATGCTCTCTGCTTCAGTTTTTAATTTTCATACTTCATTTTTGAACCATTCCATCTGGTCCACCTGGAAATCATAAAAATAAACATACTTTTAATTATATTAACACCCATTCCAATTATAAAATTTATTTTCACATATATAAATTAAATTATCCGAAATCCGGGATGTTACAGTCTTTGAGACACATGAAGATGAATTTAAATACTTTAGAACAAAAATGGGTATCTAAAACAAAGCAAAGACCTCTGTTTCCTCTGTTTTTTTAAAAGGAAAGACACAATCTGTAATCTACCAAAGAAAGAAAATAACAAATATGTACAAATTGAAAAGACTTTTCTACCCTCTAATAAGCATTTTTAGCTGAAGAAATCAATAAGAGAGAGATGATAAAGAAAAATGGGAGATAGAGAGAGAGAATGGAAAGTCCAAAAAAGTGCTAGTGAGTAATGGTTTGTCAGTATGAACCAAAAAAGTGCTCTTGCAAATTTCTGGTGTATATTAAGCTCAAAAATACTTCACTTGAGGAGTTACATTTCAGGCGTTCTATTATTACACAAGTACATAATTATAGGGTAGTTCGAGAGAGTCTACAAGATAAATTTTTTTATTTTCAGTCTTTTTAAGTTTTAAATTTAAAATGCTGTTGACCTCTATGACCCGTTGGATTTCAATCTAATAGACAACATTTACTCTCTAATTATGTTGAATTTATATAGTAGCATGACCAACTATCATCTAAGTTGATCAACTGTTGTTGATTTACTTGGGATCTTACATATGCATACAATCAGTTCTAGCAATGGATTTCTACATCCAGAGTGCCGTTTTCATCATGACAGAACTTTTTTTGTAGGGTACTATGGACTCACTCAAATGGCAGATTTCTCGGGAGACTGCCAATAGCATTGTTACGTGGTTTACCTAACACCATTGGGGCAGCTGAGTCCTTTCGCATGACAAGAGGCTAGTCTTTAAGGTTCAGCTTTGATGCAATCTCTAGACTTCAAACTCTTTGCTTTTAACTTCTTGGAATAAACTTGTGTGAGAGAGAGAACATTGTGATTTGAGTTTATGACATGTGGACATTAAGATGTCACTGTATACATATATTTGACTCTATGACATGTATTTGAGAACATGTATTTGAGTTATGATCTATGAAAATTTTGATTTATCATTTATGGTGTGCTAAAGATCAAGCCAAAAAACAAATGCCCTTGATTAAAAACAAAAGTTCTCTTTTTTGGTAATGCTTTTGTTAGAAAGTAACTGGATGCAATTCATTAGGATAGATTTCTAGATTTGGTCGTAAACCTAATTGGTTACTTCCAATTATATAGACGGTGGTTGGAACAAAGACACATTTTATTATAGATTTCAATGTAGCAGATAAAGGCATATTTCTATAGGGCCCAATTAATAGTTTAAGTCACACTCATAATTCATTTTCTCTTCGGAGAATTCCATTCAACTATTTATTAATGTCAAAAAAATAATACAATATTGTAGAGTTGAGGGGAAATTTCCAAATACATCATCTCTTTGAACTGCAGCATACAGCTCATGAGCATAAAGAAGAAACACGTGATCTGACTCGAGGAATCCAGGTTTCTCATTGATTCCTATATTCTCTAAGTTACAATCAATTTCATGCAACTCGCCATCATTGGTTACGAAACAACATTTGCAATCGAAACAGAAATTACTTACAATACAAAGAGCGAAACCCAAGAACTTGGTACTACACCAATGCGGAGGCAGCTTTTTATCACTGAAGATCCCCTATTTTGATGGCTGAACTAACTCATCAACCATCAGACTTCAACAGATCCTTATCAAAAGAGAGTGCATCATTGATAGAAGAGTCAGCCATCACTTGATTGGAGACTCTTGGGAGGTTGTTAATTCTGTTAGTATTGGCGGGAGAATTGGTTACAAGCTGATGAGGTGGCATCAACTTGTTAGAGTCTGTTACACGCATGAAAGCATGCATGCTTCATGCTTGCTTTGTAACTTATACATTGTATAAATATTGAGCTTAGATGATACCTTTCATTCTATGTAATTACATTGTATAATTCTCTGAAATATATTGAAAGAGTTTTCTCTTCTTTCTCTTTAGTTTTTCAGTTTCTGTTTTCTATCATTTGTTCTTCGATTCTTATTCATTGAACTCAAGAATCTGTCATGAACCACTTAGAAATTTCATTTCCAGGAAAACAAAACCTAACTGCAACTCCTTCCACATATTTCTGTGCCGTCAAAATTATTATTCTTAGTTAGCATTATAGAAATAGGCTACCAGTCCGAGTTTTTATAACCCGAAGGAGGATTTGTTAACAGTGACCTTTAAAGAATAAAATAAATACACAAATCTAGATTATGAATAGATCCCTCAAAAATAAGGAAACTCATCATCAGCAGAAAAATTCAATAGAAAGAACGAGAGAGTACCTCAAGATAATCTTCCATTGATGCAGTCCTATGTGCCTTAGTTGCCATAACTTGAAGCTTTAGCAGTGCATCTGTCGTACTATTTATCCTTGCATTCTCGTCCAATTTGAAGCAGTTAGAATACATGAAACTCTATTGGGAATTCCAATTTTCAGTGAAGACCACATTTGAAGCTCTACAAGGTTCTCAGGGTTAAATTTAGATAGCATAGATCTTAAAGGATATCCATGCCAATGTAGATATCTCAGCTGATCAGGAAGTAATTCAAGGTCTTGACATACGTGCACCTTATCGTTCTCTTTGTTCCCTTTAGAGTAGTGAGAGCTATAGAATTTCAGAAATCTAAGTCTCTGCATTCTCATGAAGGCGTCATAATTTAGGCACAGCTCATTTATTTGAGACAAGTCTAGAGATATACTTTCAACTACATTAGTCCCTTGACAACAAAATCAATAGATTAGGATATAGCTTTGTATATTTAAGAAAATTTTCTAAGCTTTCTATCATAACACCTTAAATAGAATGAAGAATTATAATGCAATGGGCTCTTACTGTATTTTTCTTGAATAAATTGTATATATATCTTAAGGATCCCATAATCTAGTACGCTTTCCGAGCTCTTTTATGGATTCTTGAAAAACAATACTATAACCCATTTTTTGTATTAGATCATGCATCAATAACTTAATTTATGTGACAGTTATAAGGCATTTGTCAACAATAACACTTATTCCAATTTCAATAGATAAACTGTACCCATCTAGTACAACTATTACATGATCTCTTTGCTCCCCCTTGAAGAAACATGCAATATCAAGAAATATTTCTTTTTCTTGATTATCCAATCTATTATAACTTATTCTCAACATATTTTGAGTGTCCAAGTTAGGACACTTCTTAAGTTTATTCAATGAACTTTTCCACTCTTTCTTACTTCTACCTTGTAAAAAACAACTCAAAACTTAAAGAGCTAATGGATTGTCTTTTGCATAGGAGACAACTCGATTTGTCAGCACCATGTAATCTTCCGTAGGATACCTTTGCTTGAAGGCATTGAAACTAAAGAGTTGAAGAGCATCGTGATAATTTGATTCTTAAACTCGTATAATCCATTAACGCCATTTTTAAGTATTTACTTATCTTTAGATATTATAATAATTCTACTCCCAGGACCAAACCAACTACAATCTCCAACTAAATAGTTCAAGTGTAGTGCATTATTTACATCATCAAGAACACTAAATACCTTCTTACGATAAAGCCTGTTTATCGTAAAAGCATGACTTTTAGATTTCGATCCTCTAGTACTTCAAAAAGTAGCTTTTCTTGTAGATTGTTTAAACCACATTTAGCCGATTCTTCCCTAATGTTTGCAAGAAAGCAACAACTTCCGAATTGATTGACAATTCGATTGAATATAGCTCTTGCAATAGTTGTCTTACCTATACCAGCCATACCCCAAATTCCAACACTAAGAAAGTCTACCGTTCTAGTGCATAATAAAGAATCAACCTTTTCTATGTGTGACAAAATTCGAACCAAGCCATCTAAAACACCTTTCACAATTTTCTCAATAAATTCAGGCTGAAGCCTGCCAATTATGAAGAAAATTTTTGAACAAATTATACTAAAGTAGGAAAAAATGTAGGTGGGTTGGCAACCCCAAAGCATCAATTTTATGGCAAGAGTTATTATGATTTTGTTTTTGAAAAAGAAACAATATTGTACAATCACCAATCAAATTATTAATTCTTTCACGACATGTTTCCATAAAACAAATTTACTAGTAAAAATCAAACTTATCTTCCAATTTCGCACCAGATCTCAGAATAAAAATATCTGAATACGATAAATTGTCTTTCTATCATATTTTACTAATAGGAAAAAAAATAGCAAAGAAATAAATTAATAAAATTAGGTGGTTTTCTTTTGGAAACAAATTAATAGCAATCAACAGATCAAATACTAAGAACTTGTAATTAGTTTTAAGAAAACAATTTATCATGAGATGAAACAACAAATGAAATGTTTCCATTTAATTATGAAAGAAATGACAAAACATACGTACCCATCATGCTCTTTTATATCCCAACCAGATAAATTAGCTACTTGATTCAAAGCAGCCTTCCAGTTTGAGACCTTATCTTTTTGTCTTCTTGAAGCATTTTTCATGTTTAGCAAATGCTTCCCCATAACTCCTATTTGTTTCCTTACATCGGATGGAAGCGCATGGTAGAAAACTGGTAATATAATCTGTCCCTTCGAATTCTTACGTTCAAGCATCTTCAAAAGCTCGTTCAAGCACCACGTTGAAGAAGCGTAGTTTTTGGAGAGAATGACGATGGAAAGACATGAGTCTTCAATTGTTTTTTAGAGTGCTGGAGAAATATCATCACCCTTCCTTATTTGATAATCGATGAAGGTTTCGATCTTTGTCCTGCTCAAGGCTGCATAGACTCGTAAATACATTGCGAGTGTCTTCACCTCTAAAGCTCGGGAAGACATCAAACTTGGTTCCACGAGTAGTAGTGTCAGAACAGCAAGAATGGGAAGAAGCCATCAAATTATTATTAGGACACAATTATGAGGGTAGAAGTTACAAGCTAGAACTGATGTTGTACTACTTTGTGACTCAATTGTATGGTATTATATAAGGCGGGGTTTTGATATACGAAGAAGGAAACAAGAGGAAATTAATCTTTAATGACTTGTGGCTCCTGAGTTAGAGACAAGTCAAAAACACTTATGCGCATCAAAATATATATACACTATCTTGGCGACGCATTTAGATAGTTTTATATTATGTAAATTATATATATATATATATATATGACTTGGAAATTAACTCCCACAAGGGAGATGTCTCTTCACACGTTTATTCAATTAACAATGGTAGGATTCGAATCCCTAAAAAATGAGTGAAGGGAAAATACACTAACCACTTGAACTATAAAACTATAAGTGAATGTGCATGGCATATGCATGAAGCTAATAGTTTACATCATATTAAATGGAAGTTTCCTTCAAATTTACTTGAAAGAGTAGCGATGAATAGTTTTTTGGGCAAATTGCAATAAAATATTTCGACGTTTGGTCATATTGTAATGAAATTGTATTTTTCCTTAAATTACAACTAAGTATCACTTTTTGATCTATTTTTACTTTTTTAACTGACATGGTCCTTACTTTTTCCAAAATATATCAATTTAGTCCTTATGACCAAAATTTTGACAGTCAAACCTGACATAAAGTATAAATTAGCTATCTTACCCTTTTTTATTAAATTAGTAAAATGATTTTACCCTCCAAATTTTTACATTTTAACTATTTTACCTATTTGGAAAGTCCAATAAAAAATTGATATATGTTATAAAAACTCAAATTATTTTTTAAAACACTTAAATTTAATTAAATAAAAATAAGTATTATAAATTTATTAAAATTTAAAAAATTTAAAAATAACATCATTTATTAAAAATAAAAATAAAATTCAAGATTGAATACTTGTAAAACTTAAAATTTAGTTAAAAAAACTAAAATGTTAAAATATTATATATAGATATTTTAGAGTATATTATATAGTATATATACATTATATATATAATAATAAAATTATAATATATATATATATTATATTATAAAATAAAAATATAATAACATATATAAATTTATATATATATGTATTAAATTACTAAATTTTATTTTTATAAGTATTCATTATTGAATTTATTTTATTTTTAATAAATGATATTACTTTTCACATTTTTCTAATTTTTATAATATTTTATATTTATTTTTTATTTTTAATAATTTTATCATATTTATTTTATTATTTAATCATTTTTAAGTATTTTTAAAAAAAATTAAATTTTTATAACATATATTAATTTCTTATTGACTATCCAAATAGGTAAAATTGTTCAAAAATTAAAGGGTAAAAGCGTCATTCTAATTTAATAATTTAATAAAAAAGGATAAGATGGTTAATTTATACTTTATGTCAGGTTTAATCATCAAAATTTTGGTCATAAGAACTAAATTGATATATTTTGAAAATGGTAGGGGCCATATGAGTTAAAAAAGTAAAATTAGATCAAAAAGTAATATTTTTAAATACATTAGGGACCAATTGATAATTATCCGAGGTACTAGGTTGTAGTTTAAGTAAAAGTACAATTTCATTGCAATATGACCAAATATCAGAGTATTCCACTGTAATTTGCCCTATTTTTTTTTTTCTTTTGTGGGTCACGCTTATTTATACATCAACACAATTTACATACCTAAAACTATCTAAAGGAGTCACAAATATAGCTTGGAATATTGGTTGAGGCTGCTATAGCTTCGAATAAATTATTAAATGATGATATATTGGAGACGTCGGAATGAGTCAGGTATGACAACGAATCAAATCGGTGTTGGATCAACATGCTCCATACCTGAAACCTATTTTGGATAGAGTGCTTCATACCTGACTCTGCACCAAACGGGTTTTTGATTTCAGTTAAAAACCTGAACTCGTTGTTAGGTTTTATGAAGCTTGAATCAAGCGTATATCAGTTTCGCAATTCAGTAGAGTTTCGTGCAGAGAGCATCACAACAGTAAGGGGCAGAAAGCGATAGAAAGACGCGCGACTTAGGGCAGAACCCAGAGGTCACGCAAAAGGTCGTACTAAAGTGAAGCAGAATCGTGGCAGAGAGCCGCGCGACCTGAGACGCGACAAGTCACTATATATATATTAATTCCTATTTTGTTTATACTCATGTTTTGAGTCTGAAACCTAACTAGTTTTAGAAGTCTTCCTTAGGTTATTTGGTCTTGTCCTAGTTTTTCCTATATAAATACCCATGTAATGTTAAGGTTTTGTATAGTCGTAAAATAAGGTAAGAGTAAAAGAAAGAGTACTCTATTGAGATAAGAGAGATTGTAACAGGGTATGCACACGTAGAGAAAAAAAAAAGTGTGAGTTTTTCAGGTATGTCTTTCTAATTAGTTCTTTCATAGTGGATTTAGTGCAGTTGCGCTCCGTAATGTAAGAATAAGTTGATTATTGAACCACGTAAAAATTGTTGTCTCTATTCGTGCTTGCTTTTGTGTTTGTTTTGTCTTTGGTGTATGTTTGCATACATATTATCATTTCCGCTAGCGCTTTAGAGGGGATCGGGTTGAATGGGTTGAATTCCTAACACCCATTTGGAATGGGGTGATCCATACTAAACCCGAATTAACTCGTTTCCTTTTTGTATATTTTTATAAAACAATGTTCACCCCACTAATTAAATAAAATTTCACATATAATTGGAATTAAACATAAAATAGAACTAAATATTAAATAAATTTTTGCAAGGAATAAAGATCAAAGAAATTATTAAAACATGATCTGTTGGAGACGTCGAAAATGCAATTTAACATGAATACTTGATAGAAAATTAGTTATAATTATGAAAATATGATGAAAAGGACACATAAACTACTACTAGTCTACACTCTAGTAGTTACATATGCTTCAAGATCATGATGGTGAAAAACTAAAATAACTTGAAATTAATTTCACAGTAATTACTTCAGCTCTAACTGTTGAGTAAATAATTATTAAGTGATGAAGATAGAGACGGAAGTGCAGTGAGTGCATGTATCGAAGTTTCTTTTGAATTTCTTGAATGAAGTTTAGCCTATATAATTAAAATATATTGACCTGTCTAGTTTTTTTGTGTTTGTTTTTTAATAACCTATAATCATATAATTATATATATAATTAAATTATGATTATAATTGATCAATTCTCTATGAAATTATTTTATATATATAATTAAATTATGATTATAATTGATCAATTCTCTATGAAATTAATTTTTTTTCATACATAACCCCAAAAATGTTATGTTTTGCAAAAAAAAAAAAAATACTGAATCAGCGTTCAAAACGGCGTAGTCTTGGACGCTGAGTTCAAACTAGAGCAAGGAAAACGGATTCTAGTAGTACTCTTTGAAAAAGTGTAAATGAAACTCATTGTGATCTCAATCCATTATCTTTTGTATTTGGCTTTCGTATAGTTTGGTAACCATTATACTGCAGCGTCTACGACATGGTTTTTTCATAATATTGAGGTTTAAGCATTCAAAATAAACTGTTTCTTACAAGTTAAGTTATAATGTCGCCTTATGGATGACTACTGGTTTGCTACAATGGTAGACCAAGGACACACCAGCAAGGTATGTTTATTTGATATGAAAGAATTTGTTTTAGATAGAAAGAAGAAAAGAAGAAATAAGAAAATTGTTTTAATTAATCTCTGATGCTTGACTCTCCTAGAACTTGGTCATTTATAGGCCTACCAACTAACAAACCCAATAAAATAGGACATAGTTGTACATGGAAGATGAAGTAAAGCAGCACTATATACCCACTAACATACTAATTCAATGCAACAACTTAAACTAATTCAAAGCAACAACTTGAAAAACTACTAACTAGAGTACTGTTAACTCGAGGGGGGGGCAAGCATAAATGATCTCTTTTGCTGCCCTAGTTCATGTGATTTGAATTTTTGTTACTTCAGTTTTTCCATTTTCTTTTCTTCACTGTTATGTAGCCTGAAATTGACTTTGATAGTATCTGATAGGCTATTTAAGTATATTTGGTCCGTCAAACTGGTGTCTGTTTTCACTAGCAATTTGGCAGCGGGTATGTAAAAGTTCCCCACTTAAAGAAACATAAAAGTTGAAGAAAAACAAGAGGAAGAGAGAAACATAGAAATGTTTTGGTTCAAAGAGGAGCCGCATTGCATATACTTCTCAGGCTGGATAGTTTACTTTTTATTAAAACCTTGTGAATAACAAATGTCTCTTAGGTTCTTATCAAATAAAAAAGTCTAGTGGGTAATGCACTTGATTCATGTCTTACCTTTTCAAATTACTTACCCATTTTGTCCATCTAAATGTTATGCTTTACACATGTAGGGCATAGAATTGTAGGAAACTGTAGAATATTCGACTATGTTAAGGTGTATTTAAATCAAAATAATTTTTTTAGCTTTTGAGAATGGTTTTTTTTTTTTCCATCTTCCTGATAGTTATAATTCTACAGGTGATTGATATGCTTTTCTTCAAAGGGATGGAAGAGCTTAACAACATTTTGGAGCATGCAAAGCAGCGACACCACATGATTGGTCAGTATGTGGTGGGCCATCACGGGCTCGTGCAGGATTTGGAAAGCAAAGATCAGGGCTTGTCCGATTTTCTCAAGAATTTCTACAAAAGCAACTACTTTTGGAACTTCATCGTTCCACAGACGGGCCTTGGACAAGGTTTTGCACTTGGCTATAGACCTTCCTAATAATAATAATAATAAATTTAGAACTGTTTATGTATCTTGCTGTTGGATCAAATTTCTTTTATCTTCTTGGTTTTATGTGGTCATGGTGTTGAAACCAAATTACTATTTTTTGACATTAATGAAGTACCCTTTGCTTCCATATATTAACTAATGTTATGCTAATGGTGGTTTGGGTTAGATTACTGTTGTCTTTTTCTGTGAGAGTGATTTTGTAGCGACCGCAAGGGGTGGGTTGAATGGTAAAACCCTCGATCTTCTAGAGATTTGTTGTCACCTTAAGGCCATTTACATGGTATATATCATATATATTTCGTTTCCTCGAGTTTCTTACACACCATATTTATCACCTCAAAAGTTTGGATTTTATTTCACACATATAACTACTGAAGTTGAGTTAGGCACTTCGAAGTGGATAACAACACAATTTATGATTTTCACGCATACCGTTTAGGGTACGTTTTGTACATGGACGGGACAGGACAAGGTGGGGACGGGACATGACAGGAAAATTGTCCCATAATATGTTTGGTATGTCTGGGACAGAACTGTGTACTGTACTGTTATGCATTTGGTATGGCTGGGACAGAACAGTAGAAGAGGTGATGACCAGAGTATTCTTATTGTCCTGTCTAATGTTTGTTACAATCTGCACTGACCATTTAAACTATGAGTGGACATGTTTCTTGACTGTATTTCGATGATCCTTTATATATATAATCTTCATTTTCTTTTAATTATAAACCAAATAATATAATTTCTCATTAATAATTTTATAAATTCATATTGTTTTAAAGAATAATTTTATGTTTTCAACAAATATATCTCCAAAACTTAATGAGTATAATGAATAATCAAATGAATATGAAAATTAACGCTTAGTTTTTGTATATGGTAAATAAATATTACAATGATATAGAACTACAAAGTTATATACATTAATAAATATCTTTATATCATATTTATTTTTTTTAATAATTAGCAACAAGTGTGATTCGATCTAGACATGGAATAACTCTATATACCAGCTTAGTTATTATTATTTTTTTATGATAATTAGATATATAATCTGATTTTTTTTTTATTATTTTGAAAAGTGAAATCTGATGTTTATATTACTATAACTAATCTATTTATTTTTGTATGGTTTATAATTTATCATTTGATGGATGGTGGAGATCCAATCTAGATCTCCACCAAGAATATCAACTTTTTTTAAATAGTAAAAAAAATTAATTGAAAAAAATTTAATTTTACAATTTTTATTTTTTTTAAAAAAAATTTTGCCCCAGGTTTAATTATAATTTTTGAAAGAATTAAGGGTATATGGGTCATTTCCAGGCTTGTCCCATGTCATGGGACTACTTGTCCTAGGGTCTGAGGTGGGACAAGTTTTTGAATTTTTTGTCCCACGTTGTGCCATTTTGTCCCATTTTGTCCCACGTCCATGTCGCGCCAAACATAGGATAGGAATATACTGTCTTATGTTATCCTGCCATGTGCTGTCCCATGTACCAAACACACCCTTAAGGTACAAAGTCGTATTAAATGGCACAAAAAAAATTATAGGAAAAAAGAAAGTTGACCTGGTGAAAAATAAATCCCTCCAAATTCCCTAATCTTTCCCATCGCCATGGCTATTTGCTCCATGTAGTTTGCCACATTCCCAAATGAACATGAGGAGCCGTGAGATCCACTGGACTATGTCTCTGCACAGGACTACTACAATGCCTCCAATACCTTGAGACAATGTATCCTTTATGTGTTTAGTTGATTGCTGCAAGTTGCCGATGCTCACAAGTTGTTGCTCTGTCAAAGGCTCCTGTTGATCCACAATAAGCTGCCACCGAAACCATTCAATTTGATCAAACTAAAGTAAGGAGAACTAACTCAAAAGATAATGTATGTACTATATAAAAAGAGCGTGGGTTTCAGACATTGACACTATTTAGAACAAACCAGACAGCTAAAACCATAGGAAACATGAACTTACACATATTGGATTAAGCAGAAAACAAAAATCATTAGTGTTCAAATACAAATTTACAGCTCTTAAATTGTAGCGAAAGAATTGACTCAATTTCTATAGAGTCATTCGTTAAAGTGAGTAGTTCCTTTTCAGCTTGAGGACGTGTACCTAGTGTGAAGTCGGCCAGTACTTGCGACTTGATCGCGGTTCGAGGCTGCTATTTAATATCGTGCTCACTCAGTTCTACAGCCCACTTGACTAGTCGACTGGACAATTTGGGCTTGTATAGGACGTTCTTCAATGAGAACGTCGTCAACACACTGATGGTGCGACATTAAAAATAAGGCCTTAGTTTCCTTAAAGGCTTGATGAATGCTAGTGATAACTTCTCTAGGTGACTGTAGCGTGTCTCTGTGTTGAGTAGAGACTTACTTATGTAGTAGACAGGTTGTTGTTTCCCATCTTCCTCTCTGATTAGTACAGCGCCGACGCTGTTTTAAATACGGCTAGGTAGACTAGCCAAGTCTCACTGACTTTAGGTTCCAGAGGAGTGGAGGACTCGCTAAGTATTGTTTGATACTTTTGAAGGCCTTCTTACATGGTTGAGTCCGCTTAACATCTTTCTATTCCGTAGAGTGTCGAAAAGGGGTCGACATCGTTCAGACAACTTAGAGATGAAGTGTTTGAGAGCCGTGAGTTGACCGGTCAGCTTCTAAACATCCTTGATACTCTTAGGAGACTGTAGACCCATGAAAGACTAGATTTGTTCGGGTTAGCTTCAATGTCTCTCTTGGTTACGAGGTAGCCAATGAATTGTTCAGATGAGACCCAAAAGGAACACTTGGTAGGGTGGAACTTCATGTTGAATTTGTCAATCACATTGAACGAATGTCGTTGATGGTCGAGATGTTGTTCCGCCACGAGGGAGTACTTGACCAACATGTCATCGATGTAGACCTTCATAGTCTGCCCAAGCATTTTGGTGAACATTTTGTTAACCATCCTCTGGTAGGTCACCCTTGTGTTTTTAAGGCCGAAGGGCATTACCTTGTAGCAGAAGATCCCTTGTTTTGTGATGAATGAGGTATTCTCTTGATCGTCTGGATGCATCATAATCTAATTGTAGCATGAGAACGCATCCATGAAGGTTAATTGGTCGTGTATGGCCATGGCCTCTACCATCATGTTGATGTGTGATAAAGGGAACGAGTCTTTAGGACAAGCTTTGTTTAAGTCCGTAAAGTCTATGCAGACTCGTCATTTCTCATTCTTCTTCATCACGGCCACGATATTAGCTAGCCAGTTGGGGTAGTTGACCTCCCTTACTAATCCGATGTCGATAAGTTTCTGAATCTCTTCATTGATGATCTTGTTGCACTCGAGCGCAAACTTTCATCATTTATGCTTCACATGAGGGTAGTCTGAATCCACTTGTAGTTTGTGGACCTTCATCTTTGAGTCGATGCATGTCATGTCCTTGTGCGTCCACGTAAAACTATCGTATCATTTTGACAAGAACTTAATGAGTCTGGCTTTAAGGTTGGGTGTAAGTCTGGACTCTATGTTGACTTTATGGTCCGAGTAGTACAAATATATGGGTACCTCGTCGAGCTCCTCCATTTCAGGCTTGTCACTATCAATCGTAGAATGTGAGCCTTGTAGTTGCTATAAGTTGGTTGGTTTAGCCTTTAAGGTGTTCCAATAGCAATCACGCAACGTCTTCTGCTTCCCCCGAATCTCACAGACTCTCCAATTGGTTGGGAAGCATATCACTTGGTGATAGGTCGAAGGGATTGCCTTTATCTCATGGATCTAAGGATGAAAGGCAGTCGAGTATCATGAATCGGGTGTTCAGGTTAACTCCTTCCACATAGACCAGTGAATGACCTCTCCGATAGTGCTATTATGCTCACCTTTGAACCCTACTAAGATGATTTATCGTCGAGTTATGTTGGCTTCGTCAATTTGCAACTCCCTCAAGGCATCAAAGAAGAGTACACTAGTCGAGCTACCATTGTCGACTAGTATTCCATTTATTAGGCAGTTGGCTATCAATAAAGAGATGATTAGAGTGTCATGATGTGGGTTAAGCAGATCCGTATGTTCGTCGCTATTAAAGCTAATATGATGGTCAAATGGTGAGTCGACAGGTCGACATAATCGAATCTCCGGATTCTCAGCTTGTCAAGTGTGTCGTTTGGCTTAAAAGAAAGTGATTCCACTTACTTCGGACCCACTCGAGAACACATTGACTGTTCTTTCGTGTCGATGAGGTTTAGTGGTAGTGTCGCACGAGTGTCGCGTTGTCTCTCATTGCGTAGAGCCCTAGTTTTCTTGCCTTTTTCTGTCAAGAATTCTTCAAGGTACCCCATCTTAAGGAGCTTTGCCACATCTAGCTAACGTGCAATGCAATCTTCTGTTCTGTAGTCGTGATCACCATGGAACTCGCACCCTTCGAGCTATCTCTCCGCTTCGAGCTATCTTTTTGATCAGACGAACTTTTGATCTTCACAGGCCATCTTACTGAGCCTCACATTCCTTTGAGGATGGCTATGACCTTATATGGCTTGATGCTTAGGTTATATTTGGGCAACCTGTTACTTGGACGACTGACTAGTTGAATTGGTCGATCAGCTGGTTGATGACCATCTCTATTTTTTACTATCTCTACGAGACGTAGTATGGTATGGCTCTAGCCTACGTTTACTCTAGCATCGCTCGATTTTACTGTTGGCTCTATTGTCATTTCTACTCGGCGTGACAGGTTGGTAGTTCACCTCACTTCTTCCTACTTGATTTAGGCTTATGCCTTGGTTATGATGTCCTTTATGGTCTTGCAATGGTACTTGGTCAACTCCCTATATAAGTTCGCGTCATGTAGCAAACCATTACAGAAGGCTGATATAGTTGTCGCTGGGTTGCAATAATAGATAAACACATTTTTCTTGTTGAAGTGTCCTACATAGTCTCATAGACGCTTTCCTCTCATTTGGCTAACAGTGTAGAGGTCGTCCGACTACTTCTCCAACTTTCTACTGCTGGCGAATTGCTCTACGAAAATATCTGTAAGCTAAACGGAGGAGCTGATGGAGATATTTGGCAAGTTGGAGTACCACTGTAGTGCTGGTCCCACCAAACTCGACCCGAAGCCTTTGTACATGCACGCTTCTCTTAGGTCGTATGGAATTATTACCTTGAACATCTGCTGGCAATACTGTGTTATGTGGCCATCTGGATTGGTCGTGCCATCGTAGTGCTTCATGTTTGGAAACCTGAACTTCCTAGGTATCTCTACTAGGGCTATCGCAGTGACGAAGGGTGAGTCGGCGAAGCTGTTCACTGAATTCTTCCTTATCGGGGTTGGCATTCCAAAAATGCGTTAGATGAGGGCTTCCATGAGCTAAATGAGAGTTAGCAAAGGTTAGGTTCGAGCTTACCATCTCTGGGTTCGACAAGGTCGAACGTGATGAGATTGATGGTATCCCTATAGTGGAGCGGTCGATCGAGCCGAGCCGTTGTTGGTCAGGTTGTGGTCAATACGGGCAACACCTTTTGGGTCTCTCGTGGTAGGTCTTATCCTTGGGTCGTCGATGCTCTAACTCGAGGGTTCAACATTAGTGGGGGGATAAAGTCTACTCTCTCACCCATTGCTTGTGAGTCATGCTCTCCATCTAAATGAATTGGGTCAAGGTTATTAGCTGTTATACCTTGGCCTTCTGGTCGAATGGTCGTGTAGGGTAAAGTAGGAGCGACTTGGTCGAGTGGTGGTGCATTGGAGGTTGATAGATTCCCATACGGTGGAGCAATTGAGAGGGTGTGAACCTTACTTTAAAGCTCTTAGTTCTCTGCCTTGACTTGTTGGTTCACCTCATCGAGAGCTTGGAGTCTTTGGGTGCTCTCATGTATCTGAGAGATGAGGAGTTGGAGTTGAGCTTCCATTGCACCATGGGCTTAGTCAACAGCCATCACAGCATAGGGACGTAAAGTATAGACGTAGCGTAGGGACGTAGAGCTCTAGCTTTGCTCGTTCAATTATTGTCATGCCCTATGATGAGCTCGATTGTAGACCACAAAAATGATATGGTGATGATTGGAACACTACAACCTGCAAAACCAGAGTACAAGTAACTCGTAGGACGCATGAGACACCATAATGGTACTAGCCAAACACGCTCCGACGTTCAAGTCAGTATACTGAAATAATAAAGCGTATAAAATGTAAAGAGAATGAGGTAGATATACTTTCTGTATACCAAGCTATGGTCGTCAAGAGTCGTGGTAGCGTAAGAGCGTAGTCGCAATTGAGAAACGTTCGTGGACGGTCGGAGTTGGCTAGAAATTGCCTGAATAATTGATTCGCAGGAATTGTGCAATTGACAAAGTAATTAAGAGTGCTTAATGATTGCTTAAGGCATAAAATTATGTGAACCATCACTTAAAGTGAAAGTTGGGTTTTTATAGTGAGTGATCCACCCATTAGAGGGTGGCTCACCCTTATTTGATACTTCACGAGTATCAAGAAAGATCCTCCAACTCTTTAAATTGGTCTCTCTTTCAAATAGTTGATGGAGTCTTGGGTCATGGTGAATACCTCTTGGGTTTGGTCCTCATGGTCACACTTCATGCTGTCTATAATGAATTTAGAACAAATAATTGGGCCTTAGACCCGTTTATTACTTAACATATATAGACACAAAAAATATTTACTTGGTCTTTGGTGATGGCAATATCAATAAGTTGGACTTGGGCCCATACAGAATTATCTTGGGCTTGATGTTTTAGAGTCTTACTAATTTTGACCCCTGCACTTGGTTATCTCTAAACTCAAAACTTTGAAAAGTCCCGAAATTTTGAAAAGCAATATCATTTTAGTTTCCAAAATGCCTGCCAGCCAGGCACCATACAAAAGCAGTATTACTAGTCAAGCACCATTTGAAGTTGTTTCAAAAAATATCTATTTCTTTTTCATGTTTTAAAGCAAATATTAAGACTATTTCAAGGGAAAAAAAAAAGGTAAGTGTTGACACTGGCACAGTTACAAGACTTTGAAAAGTATCTTGTCATATGAATGTGTATACATGTGAGTGGGGCCCGAAATTCAACTGTTTTTTCTACGAGGTGATGTAATGGACCATACAACAACAATCCTTGCTTTTGGTTGATATTTTGACAAGATATGCTCTCACCACAATATCAATAACTAATTAACTAAATAAATAAATAACGTTTACTTTTTGACGATATCAACTTTTAAATTTAATAATAAAGATGTTATCTTTTTTAGATCTGTTCAATTACTAATGGAGCCAACTCTTTAATTTTTTAATAAAGATCTATTATGTTCAACTATTATATTTGACCAAATTTTACTAAGATTAGGAGAGGTGTTTGTCAATTAACGATAAAGTTAACTACGCTTGTAGTTGACAAAACCTCTGGGGAGGTCCAAATAATTAGCTCTAATCAAATTAAGTAAAGTAAATAATTGACAAATTAATCACAGAAATTAATCAAAATTAAATTATTACAGTTGATGTCTTATTTGGGATATGGGAGAACGCGTTCAGAATTGAAGGAAACACCCCTTCATCTTCAAAATGCACCACTTCACTTAAAGGCCGCCCTTTTTCTTCTCATAACATACCATTGCAATGCTCAGAAGCTGAGCAAAGCTCACAAGAGATTTTCCTAGCAAAGTAAACTTCCCTGTCTCTTGTCGGAACATCAAATTTGGACAGAAACTAAAAACAGTGCAACAGTTAGAAAACACAATACATAAAGTAGTAAAATACAAAAAGGGAGAACGAAACTCACCAAGGCAGAAAGAGCAAAGAACGACTAAAGCTGCTTTTCAACAGTGTCTCCCTGGAAGCCATATGCATTCTTTTGTTCTGCAGAACGTATCTCCCCTTTCAGCACCTTTCCAAGGACTTCCTCCAAAGAGACACTCAACAATGGAGAAGCCTCACTGACTCGAGAACTCTTAACTATATCGGTCAGAGGAACTAAAAGATTGGTCCCAAGTGTGTTGCCAGAGTCTAGAGGCACCCCAGGCTTCTTAAAGGCGGGATCTTTATCCTTTCCCGCGTTGCTCCTGACGAGTCTCTCCTCGCCAAACTCCTCATCATTAATTCACCCAGCGAAGGGTGCCCTCTACTCAGGGACTTCTTTTGATGTGGGCTCAAAAACATCCTCTAGTAGAAAAGAGACGTAGCTAACTGAGGGGACTACCTTCATGGAATCCTCCAACCGATGGCATATCCTCGTCGGGCTACCTTCATGGCACGATTTTACGCTTGACCCCCAAAACTAGCCCAGGGTCGTTGGGACCACCAACTAGTTTGCTTCTTTTAAGATATGAGGATGAGGCTTCACCTGAACCTCTCCGAAGATATAAGGAGAAGGCTTCAAGTGAACCTTACTCCGTGGAGAAACAGGTGCATTTTCCTTGCTCAACGGAGAGATGAATGTTTTTTTCTTGCTCCGTGGAGAAAAGGTGTGTTTTCCCTCAAGGGAGTCATAACTTTTGCTGGAGAACTGTCCTTCTTGTTATTCCCCTTAGTACTCTCTCAGCGAGAAACAACTGAGAGGTTTTTTAGATCCCTCACATCCCAACCACAAATGGGGTCATTCTCTTGAACTGCAAAGAACTGAAGAAAAAACAATTAGTACTGCCAAATTTAAAAACATCCAAAAAAGTAAAAAATAAGCAACACTTAGTAACCAGAACCAAGCTTATGCGGTGATGGTCACCGCTGATAGCAATGTCGAATCTTGTTCGGTGAGGGATCAGAGAAGCCAGTGACCACTATAACACGCACACGCGCCGACGCTAAGTTGACATCATTGAGGAAGCGCACAATGAAAGGTCAAAGGGGTAGCGTCACCCCACAATTCAACATTAGCCCGTAGATACATACTATCCCGCCTAGAGGGTTCCACGCGGCCCTCCTATCAGGCAATATGAGCTTCACTACGTTTAGAAGCTCATAACAATCCTTATACTGGAGTATACGAGAATCGATGACCATGTTTAGCTCGCAGTCCAGAAAGCTAGGATTTTGCCTCAAAAAGATAAGTTGTCGTGGCTTGTGCGCACTGTCATCAAACGGGCCTAGTAGAGCTAATCAATACTGTTGGCTCAAAATAAAGATTTAAACAAAAAGAATTCATATAAAAAAATAGAATTAGTATGACAAACAATTTTTTTTAACGCCGATCCATTACAGAATCAAAAATATAATTTTTATAAAAAAAAAAAACTAAATATATGATCTATTATCATATAAATCTATTAATTATAAAGATAAGAAAAACTCGCATATTCATAAATTACTATTGCAAGTAAATAAAAAAGACGAATTCTTTTATAAGTACAATATAAAGAAAAGAAAATTATTTGATATGCAAGGATTCTGGTTGCTGTAGAGAGAAGAACGCTTTGCCATTGCTTCCTCCAAAGATGAATTCCTCGCCAGCGAATCGTCAGAGATAGATTCGGGGAGTGCATTCGGAGCCCGCATATGCGAATAATCAATGTTTAGAGAAATAGGTTCTCGGCAAGCGATAAAAAGAAGAAAGCTATCTCTTTCAATCTCTTCTAGCATGCTTTACCATAAAGCCATGAAGCGAGATCCATTTTTTAAGAAAACAGTGAAAGAAAGGAATGCTATGAAAGAACTCACCAAGAGACTTAAGGGATGAATGCTCGGGGAACAGAGATCACACCACCAAGCTTTGAAGACCCACTGCTTTTAAGCTCTCAAAGTATTATTTCTTTGCTAAAAATGGAAGAACAGTTGCCAAAAGTAAAAAACTTGAAAAAATCATTGAGGGTGAATATATATAGAACCCACTGATAAATCCCTAGCCGTTAATCTACAAAAGACCACACGACTTAAAAGGGCAGCTCGTTGACCGAGTTATCGTTGACCGAGTTAATAACTAATGGCTTAGGCATTGAAGACTCACCAATTGAAACTAGGGGATAAGGCCACGTATAAACCCAGATGAACCCTCCAATCTTGCATTAACCCAAAACGTCTTAAATTCAAAATTAAATGATTTCGGTTAATGTCTTATTTAGGAACTAGGACAACGCGTCCAGAATTGAAGGAAAGCACCCCCTCCATCTTCAAAATGCACCACTTCACTTAAAGGCCGCCCTTTTTCTTCTCAGAACAAACCATTGCAATGTTAGAAGCTGAGCAAATATTGTAAGAGATTTTCTTGACAAAGTAAATTTCCTCCAAAAGAAAAAAAATTCTAAGAAATTTAAGGGGTATCGTTGTAGGTAATTTCCACCATTAGGACCATCACATCATCTTTGGTGACTAAACGCAGTCGTTTTAACAAATGAGTGGCCCTCTAAAAGCTAAAGGTGATTCGACATCGTTTAGCAATAAACCGTCGAAAAGGTTCTCGGCTGTAGTAAGAATAATCTGAATATCATTAATATTCTCACAGCACATTAATTGCTTGTTAGCAAGGTATCAGCTACAAACAGTACGGCTCCTGTCAGCACAACATCTAACAACCTGCGGTGCACCTGACAAATATTTATAATGAATCTGGCTATGTTCAGAACCTTATCATTAGAGAAGTCAGACATATTAAATTCCCCAGTTCTGTAGGTTACCGTTCAACCACACATTATGTCCCATCTTTAGATAGACTCTCCGAGAAAGCAGGTGTTTCATGTTTAAGGTAACGCACAGTTGACCGCTTCTGCAAACAACCTGAACATTCCTAAAATAGAAGAAAGCAATGATAATGTATGGCTGACTATAAATAAGGTTATTGATGAAGGAAAAATGTATGCTATTTATTATATTCACTAACCCTAAAACTCTGAGAATTAGCTCATTTATTCTTCCATTACGCTTAAACTGACTTGGTCATCGAAGGTTAATCGTTGGCTAATCGTCGGAGGTTAAAGTCCGGCAATCCTCACCGATCTTTCTTTACCTTTTCAGATACTTACTCCACAGTCAATGTTCACACTAGGTTCTCATCACAGCCAAGAACTTTCTCGTAGAACTCAAAGAGTCAAATAAGATATTATCTATTCAACTGACTACCAAATTCTCTTACATGATACAATTGACTATTGTTGAATACCTAATAGTAAATGTGAAAATATTATTTAAGAAGACTTTTATTTTTGTTTTTTTGTTGAGGAATTATTTAAGAAGACTTTGAAAAGTCACAAAATAGTTTTGATGGTCAAGCACCATTTCAACTTGTCCCACAAACTTTTAAATGTTTTTTACATTGTTGTCTACCATTTTAAAGCAAATGTGAATCTTATAATAATTCACAATACAATAAAAGTATGGTGGTTTCATAAAATACATTATTCTACGGTTATAATTTGTTGTTTTGGAGTCTATACATTTACAAGTTCATTAAAAAAAGGATATTATTATTTCTCCCCTAAGGTTTAAAAATACATTATTTTATCCCTTACTTTTAAAATATTCACTATTTTCCCTGCCTTAAAATATTCACTACTTTCCACTCTGCTTTCTAAAGTATTTACCATTTTCCTCCCTGTAATTAAAAAAAATTAATTTAATCATTAATTCTCAAGGATAAAATGATAAGTAACTATTAATCTGATAAAAAATATTATTATTTTCTCCCTGAGATTAGAAAAAAAATATCATTTTACTCATACTTCTAAAATATTTTTTATTTTTCCCTCTATAGTTAAAAAAAATAAAATAAATAAAAACTATAAATAACTATTATATTTTTAATATATTTAAAATAAAAATAATAAATCATTAAATTTATTGATAAAAATAAAAATTTTAAAAATATCTCATGTTATTATCATCCTTATCATCCATCTCTAAAATAATACAATTTATCTTTCTCCGGTTTAGTATTAAGGATAAATAGTAATGACGATGGATAATTGGTTTAGGTTTGGTGTTAGGGATGGATAATGATGATGGACATAGAGAAATAATTTTATTTATTATTATTATTTTTTTTTATTATAATGAAGAAGATAATGATATTTTATTTTTTGTATTTTTAGATTTTTTAATTTGAGGCATTTTAAATTTTTTTATTAATAAATTTAATGGTTTGGTATTATTATTTAAATATTTTGATGGGATGATAGTTATTTGTAGTTTTTATCAAGATTATAGCAGACTTTTTATATTTTTACTCAATAAATTAATACACTGTAGTGGGAAAAATAAAGAATATTTTAAAAGTATGGATAAAATTATATTTTTTTCTAACCTCATGGGACAAATAATAATATTTTTTATCAAATGAATAGTTAATTACTATTTTATCCTTGAGAGTTAATGATTAGATTAATTTTATTTAATTACGGGGTAAAATGGTGAATATTTTAAAAAGTATGGTGAAAAATAGTGAATATTTTAAGATAGGAGGAAAATGATAAATATTTTAAAATAGGGTGTAAAATAATATATTTTCAAATCATAATTTCTCTTAAAAAAATTAGCCATATGCATTTGGAAAGATAAATAAATCGATGGGAAATGGTTTGATTTGTTGAAAAAATGGGCTAATTAACGATTTGTTAATTACTACTTTAAATCCAATGTGTGAATATTATTAATCATTTTTCTTCTATTTCAATAATAAAATATGGACACTAGTTTGATCAAAAACCAAAAAGTTGTAAACTGTTTGGAACTAACAAAAAAAATTAAGACTTATATAGTAATTTTCTCTAATCAATATATCCACTTATAATTTAAATAAGTAGTATATATTCTTTCCATTTATGTGGTGAAAGTTCAATTTTCACCATACAAATACTAGTATGTACAGATAATTTTTTATCTTTATTATAAAAATAAATATCTTTTATTATAAAAATAGATATTCAAATAGTTTGTTTAGTAATTAATCTAAACAAATTCCCTTACCTCTTAGCTGAAAAGCCACCAGTAATTAAACTTTTAAAAGTATTATCATTTATTCATTTTAGTTTCCAAAATGCCTGCAAGCCAAGCACTATTCAATTACAATAATAATAAGGGAGAACTTAAATTTATTCCTATTTGTTCGTGAAACCTTACTTTTTTTAATTACGTTTTGTTTTTAAGTTTCCATAATTCCTAACATTTAAAAAATAGATCAAAATAATCCTTTTGATTAGCTTTTAGTTGGTCAATCATGATAAAATTATTAAAAAATTAGTTTTACTCCTTAATAAATTAATAAAAAGATAGATTTACTCTTTAAATAATTTAAATTTATACTCTTTTTAAAAAAATTAAAAGGAAATTTTTAAAAAAATTAAAACTGACTTCTAATTTTTTTTTTAAAAAGAGTATAAATTTAAATTATTTAAAGAGTAAATCTATCTTTTTATTAATTTATTAAGGGATAAAACTGATTTTTTAATAACTTTTTCATGGTTGATCAACTAAAAATTGGTTAAAATGATTATTTTAATCTATTTTTTAAATATTAAAAATTATGAGAATTAAAAAGTGAAATAGGAGTAAACAAATGAAATTGTATAAATATGTAGGGACTAAATTAACATTTCCCTAATAATAATTATAGTTATTGAGAAGTATGTTACATGTGAGTGGGGGCCCCAAGTTCAACTGTTTTTTTATGTGAGGCGGACCTTAATATATAATGGGCTGACTAGGCTCATAATTGAAGTCAATGGAGCCCGCAATATTAGGCCTTCCATTTAGTTGCTATTCTGATAGCGCCTTTATGACTTATAAAAAAAAAAAAAAAAAAAAATTTTCTTGGAAACGAAGCATCGAGCGGCCAAAATCAGTCAGGAAATCTTGAGATGTCTATGCCTCTAGGGTTTAATTATAATTGTAATAACTCTCATGTGGTAATACTAATAAAATTTTAAATAACCATCCACTTTTAGATTTATAGTGTAAAGATATTAATTTTTACTTTATATATTTATTAATATATATTGATAGTTTTTTTACCTTATTGTGAGAGTAAGTGTATCTCATTATAAAAATAAATATCCGATGAGTACATTTAGTGATTGAGCACAGCAGATCAGTTATTAATTTTGTAATTATACTCCATTTAAAAAAAATTAAAAAAACATTTAAAACTATGACAAATCGTCCACAATTAAAGTCATTATGTTGATTTGGATGATAGTTTAATCTTTGTAATTACCATATAAAATGAATAATTTTATATTATTTTAAAATATTTTATAATTATATATTTATTTAGAGAAATATTATAAACTAACTATATAAGTTTTTATTATTTTAATTTTACTCTAAATTAAAATTATATATCATAATTAAATAATTTTGAGTTCTCTCTCCAAATATAATTATACTTATTTTTTATTTAAAAAATAAACACATTATAAAAAAAAATAAAAAAACTAAACTAAAAAAAATAAATAACGATTATTTTTTTCATTCTCTCCCAAAAACACCAAAAACAATTACATTTATCTTTTTAATTTAACAAATAAACAGATTAAAAAAAATGTAAAACAAATTTATAATCTTCATCTCCAGATCGAGCTCCATTATATACAGTGATAAAATGGAGCAGTTCGCTTAATTAAATGGAGTGATCTGCTCCATCTGATATAGAGGTCTCGCTCCACTAGAGTGGAGAGCAACACGCTCTATCAACTGGAGCAAATATGCTCTTTATGAAGGAGATCTGCTCCATAATTTTATATTATTATTATTTTTGTTATTTTGTGGCTCTTTTTATAGTAGACCTTACATAAAACTTTTTTTTGTGGTTTTCTTTAATATTGGTTGGTTAGTTGTAATGAAAATAGAATTACCAAAAAAAAAAAGATTAATTTGAATTTTTTTTAATGGTTTTTTATGCTTTGTATTAATTAGATGTGATAAAAATAAAGTTAGGAAAAAATAGATGAGTTGGTACTGATATTAAAGATAAAGATAAAGTTAATGAAGATAGAGTTGATTTCAGTTTAGAATAGAATTAAAGCTATCGATAATTATTTCACTTTTACTTTAGCTAAATTTAGCAGTGAAAGATTTAAGTAAATGTGAAAAATAGAAGTATGATATATTATTCTGTAGAATAGGGTAAAATATCAAAATAATTTATATTATTTGAAAAATTATTAATTTAGATTTATTTATTTTTTAAAAATAGCCATATTAATTTTTGTTGTTTCATTTATCTATCCATTAAATATATAATAATATCAAAATGCTTTCCTTCTTTTCTCTTTAAATTTTTTTTCCAAGCTGGTTCTTACTAAGTTAGGATTTATTGAAAAAAAAATGTCTAAAGAAACTGATTTGATTCGATCTTAGTAAAATAAATCTACAAGGACGTTTATGATACAAAATAAAAATATAGACTATTTTATAAATTATTTAAATAGCATAGATGATTGTGAATTATCCAGACATATACAATCATTTTGAAACAGCTGTTAAAGCAAATGTGAAAGTTTGTGGGACAACTTGAGACATTTTTCTAAAAGAACAAATATTGACCAACTTTATTAAAGTTACTGATTATTTTATATTGACCATGCTTTTGGAATAATGATCACCCAATAAGAGATAAAAGAAAATTATTAAATTATTAAATAAAATTTATATTCATGCCGTATAATAAAAGTATAGTTATTTTTAATAATGTTTACACAGCAAGCAATCATCTTACCTTTTCATAAAATATAAACCATACTTTTTGTAAATTTTGATAATGTGAATACTGATATTATTGGCCGGTTGAAATCTATTTAAAAAATTTTAAATTTTTTATTTTTTATTTTTTTAAACTTTAATAATTACTATAATTTTTAATATTTTTTAACTAAACTTATTTATGTCATTTTAAGAAAAATTCTTAATCAAACAGTTAATTTTAAATGAATCAACTAATGTTAGAGTACTAAATGTATAATTAAGGTTAAAAATTAACGATTTCATTATAATATGATCAAACATTAAGTACTCTATTATAATTCGCTATAATTAAAAATAGTTATGCCTTCGTTAACCTAACAAATTAATTAATGTGTTGAATATGTCATCTTGCCAAAAAAAAATTAATGATAATAATAATAATAATGTTCTAGTATATCACTAGTGATGTGCATTACTCGATATAAACACGTAGAGCATAAGAGCAATGAAAATTTTTATAATGTAAAATATTATGGGGTAAAATAATATTGTAGTAAAAATTAAATTATTAGTACACACAAGGTTACTTATTTTGGTGGTTGGAGGCCTCAAAATCTTCTAAGCCACCAAGGATCAAATCCTTATGTGTACATGTAAATATATTTTTCCACCACTGTGTTGGGAGTAGACCCCTCCCATTATTTAGAATAGTTGTCCGAAACGTTGGTCCCGATAGTTAAATCTGATTAATTTAATCTCTATGACTAAAAAATTTTGATGATTAAATCTGATATAAAGTTAAATTGATAATTTTATATTTTTTTATTAAATTATTAAATTAGAATGATGTTTTTACCTTTTAACTTTTTAATAATTTTCATATTTTACAGTCCAATAAAAATTGATATACGTTATAAAAATTTAATTTTTTTAAGAACACTTAAAAAGATTAAACAAATATAATTAAATTTTTTTTGACATAATAATTAAATTTATTAAAAATAAATATAATTAAAAATAAAAATAAAAATACTATAAAAATTTAACTTATTTTTACATTTGAACAATTTAATCTTTTAGATAACTCAATAAGAAATTGTTATTTATTATAAAATTTATATTATTTTTGAAATACTTAAAAATGATTAAATAAAAAATAAATATGATAAAATTCATTAAAAAATAAAAATATTTAAAAATATTTAAGAGTAACATCATTTATTAAAATAAAAATAAAAATCAAGATTAAATACTTATAAAACTCAAAGTTTAAAAAAAATTAAAATGTTAAAAATATTATATATTAGTATATATACATTTATAATAGAATTACAATATATATACATGCATTTATTATTATATTATAAAATTAAAATATAATAATAAAACCGCAATACATATAAATTTATTTTATATATGTATTTATGTGTGTGTATTAGATTACTAAATTTTGAATTTTATAAGCATTCAATTTTAAATTTTATTTTACTTTAAAGAAATCATATTACTTTTAAGATTTTAAATTTTATAATATTTTTCATTTTTATTTTTAATAAATTTTATCATATTTATTTTATTATTTAATCATTTTAAGTGTTTTTAAAAAAATTAAACTTTTATAACTTATATTAATATTTTATTGGACTATCGAAATAAATAAAGTTATTAAAAAATTAAATGGTAAAGTATAATTCTAATTTAATAATTTAATAAAAAATATAAAATGACCAGTTTATACTTTATATTAGGTTTTACTGTCAAAATTTTGGTTATAAACATTAAATTAATATATTTTTAAAAAGTTGGGGACTATATGAGCTTAGGGGTCCATTGAGAGTTTTCAGATACAGAAGCCAAGCCATAAATATTTCCAGATTATCAGTACATAATATTAAATTAAGAGTTTTATACGTTAGGCTTGGCTAGATTTTCAGAAAAACAGATTTCAATACAAGATTTAGAAAACAGATTATTATTATCTTCAGTACAGAATAAGTTTTCAGAAAATTTATTATCAGAAAACTATTTTATCAGAAGAATATTATCAGAAAACTATGTTATTAGAAAAGTTTTATCAGAGAAGTTTTATTAGAAAAACATTTTCAGTAAAGCATGTTCTTTTAGTTTTTCAGTCTTAAGAAAAGTGCATTATCATAATATTTCAGTTTATTAGAAAACATATTATTTCAGTTTTCAGAAAAAAAAAAATCAGGTTAGTTTTCAGTTTTCGAAAATATAAAATAATATTATTTCAGCTTATCAGATTTCAGAAAAGATATAGTTTCAGCTATTCACTTTTTAGTAAAGTAAAAGTAAATGTATATATTCTTAGTTTTTCAGTTTTCAGAAATTCGATTTTATAATAGTTTTCTGTATAAATTTCAGAACAGTTTCCAGAAAATAGATTTCAGTATAGTTTTGTGAGAAAGATTTTAATAGATATATTTTAGAATAGTTCTTATAAAAGAGATTTCAGTACAGTTTTTATTGGAAACAGATTATTAGTTATTTCAGTATAGATTTCAGAAAATAAGATTATCCTTTTCAGTAAAGTTTTCGGGAGGTTAATTTAGAAATGTTAGAATTGTTTAGTAAAATGATAACACTCACTGAGCTCCTTTAGCTCATTATAGTTTTATGTTTTTTTTTTTAAAATCAACCTCCCAGGTACAAGTACAGGTGCAGACATTGCAGGGACGCTGAAGACCAACGGGACCAGTCAGAGGATGCTGTGACTGTTTTACAAGCATATAAATGTTTTAGTTGTTAAGTTTGTATTTTGGTATTGTTTTAAATACATGAGTATTTTATTGAAAGATTTAATAACTGTTTATTTTAATATTTAAACTGTTTGAGATGTGATTTGATGAGATGGACCAAAGGTCCACAGTAGTTGAAATTTGGGATTTTATAGAAGTGTTAAAGTTTTTATGCAGGTCTCCAAGATTTGGTAATTTTAGAAAAACAGAGGAGATTCTGCTAAATTTTTTATAAAATAGTTTTGAAAATAAAAAATTTTCCTACTCAAATTTTCAGTTAAAAGAAACGGTTTAACTTCACGAAAGCCTTTCATCGAGGCAAGCCTCGACTGGAAAGTTACAGTGAAGTGCCGACAGGCTACCTAATGGAAGATAGTAGGTTAGGGGCCTGTCAAATATGCTCCAACGGTTAAATCAATACACGGAAATAATAAAGCGTATAAAATGTAGAAAGAATAAGGTAGAGACACTTTCTGTAAACCAAGCTATGGTCATGGTAGCATAAGAGCATAGTTGCGATTGAGAAACATTCGTGGGCGGTTGGAATTGGCCGAAAATTGCCTGGATAATTGATACTCAGAAATTATGCAATTGACAAAGTAATTAGAATGCTTAAAGATTGCTCTAAGATGTAAAATTGTGTGAACCATCACTTAAAGTGAGGATTGGGTTTTTATAAGGGCAGATCACCCTTATATAATACTTTACGAGTATCGAGGAAGATCCTCCAACTGTTTGAATTGGTCTCTCTTTCAAATAGCTGGTGGAGTCTTGGGTCGTGGTGAATACCTCATGGGCCCATATGAAATTATATTGGGCTTGGATTTTTTAGAGTCTTACTAATTTTGGAGCTACACTTTGTTATCTCTAAACTTAGAAAAGTCACGAGATTTTGTAAAGTAATTTCATCTTAGTTTCCAAAATGCCTTGTCAGACAAGCACCTTTCAATTATAATAATAATAATTATAGTTATTGAAAGGTATGTTATATGCATATGTGTGGGTCCCGTAATAGACGGACCCTAATATACATTGGATTGACTAGGCTCATAATTGAGTTCAGTAGACCCCGCAATATTAGTCCTTGCATGTGATTGATAATCTGACAGCGCCTTTATGACTTATATAAAAGAAAAAATGAAAAAGATTTCTCGTGGAAACGAAGCATGAGCGACCTAAATCAATCAAGAAATCTTGAGATGTCTATGCCTCTAGGGGTTAATTGTAATTGTAATAACTCCCATGCCTTTGTTCAAACTAATAAAATTTTAAATAAAGTGTATATCTCTATTTTAATGGTGATGATTTAATTACTATTATATATATTTACTAGTATTTATGGATTGTTTTCTTTTCTTATTATAAGAGCAGATATCTTTTATTATGAGAGTAAATATTCGGACCGTATTTAATGATCGATCTCAATAAACCCGAGAATTATTAATCTTATAATTATACCTCTTTAAAAAAAATATCTAAATTTAGTATAATTCATTTACAATTAAGGTCAATTTGAAGGGTAATTTAGTCTTTATAATTATCAAATAAAATGAATAATTCTATATTATTTTAAAATATTTTATAATTATATATTTATCTAAAAAAATATTATAAACTAACAATATAAGTTTCTATCATTTTAATTCTACTCTAAATTAAAATTATATCTCATAATTAAATAATTTTGAATTCTCCCTCCAAAAATAATTATATATTTCTTTATTTAGAAATTAAACACATTATAAAAAAATAAAAAACTAAACTAAAAAAATACATAACAATTTTTTTTATTCACTCTCTCCCAAAAATAACAAAAACAATTATATTTATTTTTTTAGTTTGACAAATAAACAGATTAAAAAAATATAAAACAAATTTGTAATCTTCGTCTCCAGATGAAGCTCCATCTGCATAATCAAATAGAGTGATCTGTTCCATCTAATATGGAGGCCTCGCGCCTCTAGAGTGGAGAGCAATCTCCATCATGCTCTATAAAGGGAGCAAATATACTTTTTATGAAGGAGATCTGCTCCATAATTTTAGATTAGGTTATTATCATTTTCTATCCTATAGTTTAGAGTATTCTTCATTTTTTACCCTATAGTTTTATTTTTCTCTCTTTTACACCCTTTATTTTACAAAAATCTCTAAAAAACACCATACCGTTAAATTCCGTTAAAAAACTAATAGTTGACTATTAAACTTTTAAGGGTATAATAGTAATTTACAAAATAAAAACAAATAAATAATTTTAAACTAAAAAATCTTAATTAAAAAATAATATAAAATTAACAATTTTTTATTCCTTTCATCTACCCCACCCACCATTTTCTCTCACCGCCCCACACCCACTCCTCTCTCATACTTTTTTTATCTTTTCTCTCTCTCTCTCTCATATTTTTTGTTCTCTTTCTCCTTCTTTCGCTTTTCTCTCTCTTTTTTCTATCTCTGTCCTTCCTCCTCATCATCTCTCTCCTTCTTCCTCAACCCTCCTCTCTCTCTTCCTCTTCTAGTTTTTTGATGATGAAAATGGGGGGTTTGAACTGGTGGCTTTGGGGGAGGTTCTATGGTGGTTGACTAGTTGTGTAGTTTTGATGGAGTGGAGGGGTGGTTGTGGTTATAGATTGGTGTGATTTGAAATAATGATCACCATAAGAGACAAAAGAAAATTAATAAATTATTAAATAAAATTTATATTCTTGCCCTCTAATAAAAGTATAGTTATTTTTAAATTTTAATAATGTTTAGACAGCAACCGTGCTTACCTTTTCATAAAATATAAACCAAACTTTTTCGTAAATCTTGATAACATGAACATTCAGATTTATGCACCATTAAGATTTATTTAAAAAATTTAAATTTTTTATTTTTTAAAATTTTATAATTGGTATAATTTTTAAAATTTTTTAATTAAATATATTTGTATCATTTTAAAAAAAATTCTTGATCAAATCATTAATTTTAACTAAATTAACTTACGTTAAGGTACTCTATTACAATTCACTATAATTAAAAATAGCTATCCCTTCATTAACCTAAAAATTAATTAATATGCTGAATATGTCATCTTGCCAATAATAATAATAATAATGTTTTAGTATATCACTAGTGATGTGCATTACTCGTTATAAACATGTAGAGCATAAAATCAATGAAAAATTTTATAATATAAAATATTATGGGGTAAAATAATATTATATTAAAAATTAAATTATTAATACATATAAGATTACTTATTTTGGTGGTTGTAGGTTCAAAATTATTCAAACTACCAAATTTTAAATATTTATATGTAATTATATGGTATATCCTTTCAATTATTGAAAGTAGTTGTTCGGACAGTTAGTATAAATAATAATTATCTATTTAAAAAAAATTAAATTATTAAATAATTAAATAAAGAAATCAAATTAGTGAACATAAAGTAACGTGCATCTTGAGGTAGAAAAAGGAAATACTCTTCAGAAAATTAAATGATTATGACTGCTAATTGTCGGTAGGTATGACTATGAAAATTAAATACCCTCCTCAGCTGTCTGTTTCTTTGGATGGAAATTTTTTTATTTAATATAATTTTTATTTTCACTTTGTTATCTCTAAACTTTGAAAAGTCAACGGACTTTGAAAAGTATTATAATTTATTAACATTCAATCAATAATATTTTGAGAAAGTATGTTTGCAAATCAGTATATGTATGTGGGGCCCTCAAGTTCTAACTGTTTTTTATATTGAAGACAGTGTTAGTCCTTGCATTTAATTGTTATTATGACAATGATAAATAACCAACTAACCGATTAACTCTAGTAAATAATTAACAAATTAATCACTGAAATTAACAAACTAAATATAAACTAAATAAAAGCTCCCAAAATGGCGCTTTCCTCCTAACCATTTTATTTACAATATCAACCACGAAACCTTGAGATATCTATGCTTTTAAGATTATTTATTTATCATGATTTTAGTGATACTACAAATAGTCTACTGTTAAAGTTATTCTGTTAATTTAAAGGGGTAGTTTAGTTTTAAATAGTATCAAATCAAACCGTGATTACCCTTATTTATAGCCACCGAATCTTTAATATTTTTTATTTTAAAAAAATATATATTAAAAAAGTCGGTGAAAATATTAAATTTAATTTTATTTAATTTTTTTTTTATAAATGAATCAGAATATTTTTATTTTTATTTTATTTTTAATTTTTTTAACTGGGGATAAATTTATCTTTTTTTTATGTACTTTTAATAATTAACTGTCTTTTTTAACGGTCAATGCTTCACAATAGGGGGTCTGCAGTCAATTTTTCTATAAGTTGATTCTGCCTATAATTATGGATACTTCAGTTAGATAGGCTGTAATTTATCATAAAATTTAAATATTTTTTACGGTTAACTGTCTTTTTTTACTTTCAACGCTAACTGCATGAGGTCTGCAGTTAATTTTTTTAAAAGTTAATTTCTTCTATAATTAGGGATACCTCATATAGGAGAGATGTAATTTGTACTGAATTATATAATAATATCAAAATACTCTCCTTCTTTGCTCTTTATAAAATTTTCCTAAGTTGTTTCTAGCTAAGTTAGTATTTATTAAAAAAAAAGTCTAAAGAAACCGTTTTTACTTTTTTAGATTTGTGAACTATTTTTTCTGATATTTCCCTATTTTTTAAAATATTTTATCTTTATAAAAGTTGGATAAAAATAGTTCCTATAACCGAAAAATTTATAATTTTTTTTATAAGTCTATTTCTTTCTTTTCATAATTCATACAAAAAATTATATTAAAATTAAATAAATTCCACTAAATTTCATCAATTGTGCTTAAATTGTGCATTGGAAAATTTATATATAAATATATATTGAATGATAAAACACATTTTGCATTGCATTTAAACTCAATAAAGAAATCCCTTTTAACAATTTTTTCTAGAGGAATAGAAATTTTGATTACAATGAATATATAAATATATAATTGGGTTGCGTAGTATACTACTTTATATATCTAGACATTGACAACTTGAAAAAAAAATGTGCTTAACTTTTGCTTTTGCTTTAACTAAATTTGGGAGTGGAAGGTCGAAGCAAATGTAAAAAATTAAACTGGATCTGATATATTATTGTGTAGAGTAGGGTAAAATATCAAAATAATTTGTATTATTTGAAAAATTATCAATTTAGATTTTTCCAAGTTAGGATTTATTGCACGTCCACTTATAACTCAAGTGGTTAATATACTTTCCTCACACTCAGGAGCGTATTCATAAATTTTTGTTAGAATGGACGAAAACAAAACAACAACAAAATTTTCAGCCAATATTATCAATACGAAGAAATTTAATTAATTAAAAAGTAAAGATAAAAGTAGATAAGAAATATAAAGGTGATTTTCATTTGGGTTTCTAATTTTTGGGAAATTATCAGTTTTTTAAAGCAGTTTCGTTTATTGGTATACTTGGGACCTAACTTTTTGAAAATGTATCATTTTGGTCCCTCTGACCAAATTTTTGTTAGTCAATCGTAACAAAATTGGTAAAAAGACTCTTTTACTCTTGACTCTATTTAAATAAGTTAAAGTTACCATTTTAACCTCAAATTTAAAAAAAAAATATTAATAATTAGACGGATAGTATGGTCATTTAAGATTAATTTTTAATTAAAAATTTTAAAATATTTAAAAGTATGTAAAAAAAAATATTTTTAAATGAATCTCCACTGTCCATCAAAGGAGATTTTATTAAAAAAAATTTAAAAAAATTTTAAATTAATTTTTTTAATTTATTATTTTAAAATAATTGATGTTCTTGGTGGAGATCCAGATTGTATCTCCACCGTTCATCAACGATGATGAACGGTGGAGATCCAATTAATAAAAAAAAAAAAAAACCTTGAACTTGAAGATGAACTTGAAGAACAGCAAAAAAAAAAAAAAAAAAAATTTGAGCTCATAAATCAAATATCAATATATAAATAATAATAATAATTCCAAATAAGCAATAAAAATTTTCCATTCTTGATTTTGCTCCATTAACTTTCAACAAATGATTTATTTTGAGCTCATAAATCAAAATATAATAGATTTAATTAATCATGTATAGTAAGTTTGATTTGAGATAATTGGCTATTCATGTTTACATTTCCTGTAGCTATGATTTTAAGAAAAAGAAAATTGTGCTTCTTTGATGACTGAATTGAAGATTCTTATCTTATAAAAAAAGTTAAGCATAAACTCTCTTATTTTCTTATTTCAATTTCGTTTACTCTTATTCAAAAGTGGATGATCCCCATTACAATAAAGAATACAACTTTTTAAAATATGAATCACTAATTCATAAGCTAAATAGCAATTTATAAATAACAATACCTACGGCAGTGGGATGCGAGGCAGCGGCAGCGGAATGTGAGGCAACGGTGAGATCGACGACAGCGGAACACTAGTCAAATGAAGGAACCTGTGACAGTGGGATACGAGGCAATGATTAGATCGACAATAGCGGGACGAGTCGGCGAAGACACAGATGGTGCTCTACGGATGAGGGAGGCTAACAATCAAATCGGATCATGCTTTGCGAATAAGGGAGAGCTGGAGAGTGGAGGCAGTGGCTGAAGAGTGGAAGCAGTAGATTATGTTTTTTTTTTTAAAATTTATATACTGGGTTACTGGTTCAGATTACGGTTTCTAAAACTAATTCATTAACCGATTCAATAATGATCGGTTCCTAAAAAATGAACCGAACCAATCTATTAAAAATTTCAATCTGATCAAAAATCAGTTTGGACCGGCTCAATTCACTTGTTTGGTTCGATTGAATTTATTAGATTTTTGTCCGATTTACTGGTTGGGTTCGGTTAAATTTATTGGATTTTTGTCCGCCCGTGGTTGTGGAGTGTGTTGTACAATAATAGAACCACTATTAATTAATGGCAGTACCTGCCAGTGCCAGCCAGCCACATGATTTCAAGTTGGGACCCTCCTCAGCTTTCTGTTTCTTTGGATGGAAATTTTTTTATTTAATATAATTTTTATTTCCACTTTGTCATCTCTAAACTTTGAAAAGTCACCAGACTTTGAAAAGTATTATAATTTATTAACATTCAATCAATACTTATTTTGAGGACCGTACTAATAATTATACTTATTGAAAAGTAAGTTTGTTATTTATGTATGTGGGCCCCCAAGTTCAACTGTTTTTTCGACCCTAATATTAATATATAATGGGCTGACTAAACTCATAATTAAAGTTAGTGGACCCCGCAGTATTAGTCCTTACATTTAATTGATAAATAACTAACTAATTAACTAAAGTAAATAATTAACAAATTAATCACTGAAATTAACAAACTAAATATGGATGGAGACCAAAGCTCCCAAAATGGTGCTTTCCTCCTAACCATTTTATTTACAATATCAACCGCGAACTTTGAGATATCTATGGCTTTAAGGTTATTTATTATAATTTTAGTGATACTAATAAAATTTTAAATACATATTTAAAATTCATACAAATCATTTATGGTTAAAGTTATTCTATTAATTTAAAAGGATAGTTTAGTTTTTAAACAATATCAAATTGAACTGTATCCACCCCTATTTATAGCTATCAGATCTTTAATATTTTTTATTTAAAAAAAAATATGTCTAAAAAGACAGTAAAAATTTTAAATTTAATTTTATTTAATTTTTTTTATGAATGGATCAAAATATATTTATTTTTATTTATTTTAGATTTTTTTTAACTAAGAATAAATTTATCTTTTTTATATATTTTTAATGGTCAACTGTCTTTTTTGACTGTCAACGCTTCACAACAGGGGGATCTGTAATTAATTTTTCTATAAGTTAATTCTGCCTGTAATTATGGATACTTCAGGTAGATAGGCTGTACTTTGTCATAAAATTTAGATTTTTTTACAGTTAACTGTTTTATTTTTACATTCAACGCTAACAGCATGAGGTCTATAGTCAATTTTTTTAAAAGTTGATTTCTTCTGTAATTAGGAATACCTCAAATAGGAGAGATGTAATTTATCTTGAATTATATAATAATATCAAAATACTCACCTTCTTTTCTCTTTATAAAATTTCCATAAGTTGTTTCTAGCTAAGTTAGTATTTATTAAAAAAAAGTCTAAAGAAACCGTTTTTACTTTTTTAGATTGGTGAACTATTTTTTCTGATATATCCCTATTTTTTCAATATTTTATCTTTAAAAAAGTTGGATAAAAATAGTTCCTATAACCGAAAAATTTATAATTTTTTTTATAAGTCTATTTCATTCTTTTCATAATTCATACAAAAATTTACATTAAAATTAAATAAATTCCACTAAATTTCATCAATTGTGCTTAAATTGTGCATTGGAAAATTTATATATAAATATATATTGAATGATAAAACACATTTTGCATTATATTTAAACTCAATAAAGAAATCCCTTTTAACAATTTTTTCTAGAGGAATAGAAATTTTGATTACAATGAATATATAAATATATAATTAGGTTGCATAGTATACTACTTTATATATCTAGACGACTTAATTTGCTACCAGCCGAGCAATTGATAATTATTTGACTTCTGCTTGAGCTAAATTTGGGAGTGGAAGGTCGAAGCAAATGTGAAAAATGAAACTGAATCTGATATATTATTCTGTAGAATAAGGTAAAATATCAAAATAATTTGAATTATTTGAAAAATTATCAATTTAGATTTTTTTTTTAGAAACAACCCTATTAATTATTCTTGTTTCATTTATAGATCCATTAAATATATAATATTTATCAAAATACTTTCCTTCTTTTCTTTTTATAAATTTTTCCTTTACTAAGTTAGGATTTATTACACATTCACTTATATTTCAAGTGATTAGTATACTTCCCTCCAACCCAAGGGCATACTCAGGAATTTTTGTTAAGGTGGGCGAAAACAAAACAACAATTTTTTTTTTCAGCCAACATCATCAATACGAAAAAATTTAATTAATTGAAAAGTAAAGATAAAACTAAATGGGGATATAATAAATATTATCTCTCAAAATAAGAAATTTTTTTAATTTAATTTAATTACTAATAGGTAAAATAGTAATAATACTAAAATTAAAGGTTATAATATGTAATTATATTTAAAAAATTTTAAAAATTTTGGTCGGGAAACTACCCGGGTTGCCCTCCATATGTGTCCGCCACTGCTATCACTTCAGTGGTGAGGGTTCAATTCCCACCATACACATGTATCAGCATGTGTGAGTAGTTTTCTCCACTTATTGTGAGATAAGATATATCCCGTTATGACAGTGTATATTCGGACCGCACGTGCACATTTAGTGATTAATTTTAACAGGTTCCGGTAAATTATTAATCTTATAATTGTAGCTCCTTCAAAATTTTTTTTTGAATTTATTGAAAAAAAAAAGTCTAAAAAACTGTTTACAGGGACGTTTATAATACAAAATAAAAAATATAGACTAATTTATAAGTTATTTAAATAGTATAGATGATTGTGAAATTATCCCAGACATATACAATAATTTTGAAAGTGGAAATAGCTGTTAAAGCATATGTGAAAGGTTTGTGGGACAACTTGAGACATTTTACTAAAAGAGCAAATATTGACCGTACTTTTTTATTAAAGTTACTGATTATTTTATATTGACCGTACCTTTGGAATAATGATCACCATAAGAGACAAAAGAAATCAATATTTGGAATAATAATAATGTTTTAGTATATCACCAGTGATGTGCATTACTCAAAGAGCAATGACAAGTTTATAAAGTAAAAATTATGGATAAAATATGTCCTCGAATGTAATATTGTATTAAAAATGACCTCTTAAATAATTAAATAAAGAAATCAAATTAGTGAACATAAAGTAATTTGCATCATGAGGTAGAAAAAAGAAATACTCTATTGAAAATTAAATGATTATGACTTCTAATTGTCGGTTGCTGTTAATTTGTAGTATTTGCATCAACATAAGTACATAACATCACTTGCAATCAATAATTCACTTTGTTATCTCTAAGCTTCCATCCCTGATCCCTGTTTGCTCTCCATCCCTGTGTGTCCTGACTGATTCAGCCTTTGATTAATCTCCAAGTAAGTTGCTATTTTGGCATAGTTTCCTCCTTTGATCTGAGAATTAATCATCTTGCTATTATTATTATTTCCCTTTTTTTTGTATGTTCTTTGATGCATTTTCATAATTTGTTAGTTTGATCTGCTAATAGTGTAGTCTTTTCTTTTCATACTTAAGTTTTATCTGCAAAAGAGGTTCCACAAATGGCCGAAATTGGTATTTCTGTTGCTGCAAAAACTGCCGAATACACGGTTGATCCCATAGCACGTCAAGTCGATTACATGTGGAACTACAAGACCAACTTTGACAATCTGGACAAACAACTCAAAAAGCTCCAGAGCAGAAGAGACATGGTGCAACATAAGGTGGATGAAGCAACCCGAAACGGTGAAGAGATTGAACAACATGTTGTGAATTGGCTGGACAACGTTAAGAAGATGATTGATGAGTCGACGGAGATTGTTACGGATAATAATCAAGCAAACATGCGATGCTTCAGGAGCTGGTGTCCTGATTTGAAGAAGCGCTATCAACACAGCAAGAAAGCAGCAGTCAAGGCCAAGGATGTCTCTCAACTCGAGGAACAAGGGAAATTTGATAAAGTTTCCTACCGTACTGTTCCAGAGGAGACATGGCATCCATCTAGCAAGCCTTTTGAAGACTTTGAATCACGTACGTCCACTTTGACGAATGTAGTAAATGCATTGAGTAAACCTGATGTCCACATGGTTGGTGTCCATGGAATGGGCGGCATTGGCAAGACCACGCTGGCGAGGGAAGTTGGTAGAAAAGCTGAGGAAAACAAGCTATTCGATTCTGTAGTTTTTGTAGAAGTATCAGAGGCACCAAGTATAAGGAATATTCAAGGAGTGATCGCTGATAAGTTGGGTTTGGAATTCCGTCAGGAGACTGACCCTGGAAGAGCGAATGCACTACGTGAACGATTGAAGAAGGAGACAAAAATCCTTTTAATTTTAGATAACATTTGGGAGAGTCTTAATTTATGGGAGGTAGGAATTCCTTTCAATGATGATCATAGAGGATGCAAGTTATTGTTGACCGCACGAAATGAACACCTATTGTCGAATGAAATGGGTTGTGAAAATAATTTCCATCTTGTCATTTTAGATGAAAATGAAGCCTGGAACTTGTTTAAGAAAATAGCAGGTTCTTGTGTAGAGAGTCATGATTTGCAGTTTTTAGCCTTTGATGTGGCTAAAGAATGTGGAGGTTTGCCTATAGCTATTGTTACCATAGCAAAGGCATTAGCAAACAAAGAAGAATGTGAATGGCAAACTGCACTGCAAGAACTACGGCACCCTTCCTTCGAAAGCTTGGAGGGGTTTGTGACCAGAAAGACATATTCATGTATAAAATTGAGTTACAATCACTTAGAAACTCAGGAACTCAAGTCAACATTTTTGCTTTGCTGTACAATGTTATTGACCTCTAATGCTTCAATTGAAGATTTGATGAGATATGGAATGGGTTTGCGCTTATTTAATACAATCAATTCAATGGAAGCAGCAAGGGATAGAGTAAATACATTGATTCAAAGGCTCCAGAAATCTTGTTTATTGCTTGACGCTCTTGAGGATGAAAGATTTTCTATGCATGATGTGGTTCGTGATGTTGGTAGATCAATTGCCATAAAAGATCAGCATATGTTCATCGTGAAAGACGACATGGCTTTGCGAAATTTGGCAGAAAAAAATCCATTGAAAAATTGCACTTCAATTACCTTACTTGATATTGTTGAGCTTCCTGGGGAGTTGGATTGTCCACATCTAACCTTTTTCTATATGAAATCGAAGACTAGCGTCTCTAAAATCGCTAGTAACTTTTTCAAGGGGATGCCAAAGCTTGAAGTTCTACATTTGATAAAAATGGTCCTATTGCCATTACCAGCATCATTTTGTTCCTTACAAAAACTTCGAACATTGTCTCTGGATGAGTGCTACTTGGGAAACATGGCTGGTATCAAAGAGATAGAGAATCTTGAAATTCTTGTCCTTGCTTCTGATATGAAGCAGTTGCCCGAAGAAATAAGTCAATTAAGTCGACTAAAAGTGTTAGATTTGAGGAAGTGTTTTTTTGATTTAAAGGGTATTCCACCAGGTACCATATCAAAGTTAACTCAATTAGAAGAATTGTATTTGCCTCCTTGGTTTGATGCTAGCCTTGGTGAGTTGGAGAATCTGTCTCAACTGACGGCTTTGCAAATATACATTCCACATGCTAAAATTGTATCGAAAGGCTTGTTCTCTCAAAAGCTCCAAAGGTATAAACTGTCTATAGGAGTTAACCAATTGGAGTGCCGTAGTCCGTACAAGACTCCGAGATCATTGAAATATAATCACGCCAACATTTGTGCGGAAGCTGGAGTTTTTGTCAAGCAATTGGAGGGAATTGAAGAGTTGAAGTTAATTGGAAAGCAGGGTGTCAAGAACGTTCTTCATGAATTAAGTAGAGATGGTTTTCCAAAGTTAAAGCATTTTGCTGTCAGTAACAATCCTGACCTTGTAGATATTGTCGACTTTTCAAAACAATCGGAACCTTTGGTTGCTTTTCCCCGCCTACAGACATTGGAGCTTTGGGATTTGAATAGCTTGGAGAATATATGTCGCGGTCAACTGACCCCCAACTCATTTTGTCAATTGAGAACCATAACAGTATCTGATTGTGTAAAATTGAAGAACATCTTTTCTTCCTCCATTTCCAGACACCTTTCACAACTTCAAGAAATTAAAGTGGCTGACTGTAAGAATGTGGAAGAGATCTTCAGCATCGGTAGGGAAAATAGATCTTCAGCATCGATAAGAATTTGCAACATGATGACTGAAGTAGTAGCAGATGAGGGAGCTGAAATGGAAGAAGAGATTAAGTTCATCAAATTGAAGAGTTTGGAACTGGATTATTTATCAAGACTATCAAAGTTTTGCTCTGGAAATTATAACTTCAGTTTTCCATCTTTAGAACAATTGACTGTGGATGACTGTCCCAACATGAATATTTTCTCTTTAAAAGCGGCTACCACACCAATGTTACGAGAGATACGGATAGACAGGAAGACATATTATTGTGAGGGTGATATTAACACTGCCATGCAAGGAAAGGTATGTATTAATTATCTAAGTTGATTTCCTCTCCCTTTTACTTCATTTTTGTAGAGACATTACATACCATAATATCATCCCAAAGTTTTAACGGTGTCGTGTATTGGTGTTAGTTTATTGGTTGATTTTCTAAAAGCATTCAAAATATTTTACCAAAATATTTTCCCAATAAAATTTGAGCTAAGAAAATTCAACACTTATTGAAATTTTTTATAAAAGCTTTTTTTGATACTTAAGATTGTTATATTTAGCTGGAACGATAATAAGATATGTAAAGCACTCTTAGTTGTTAAAAAGCTTTTGTCATACCCTTTGTTCTTCTGTCCACACTTTTAAATAAAGTTTTCTGTAATTCTTTGTGTGATTAACTGGGTTTTTATTTGCTTGTTCGGCAGCTCTTCTCTACTGTGACATTGAGTTTTACCGCAAATGACCTCAGAATGATTTTGCAAAAGTTCCCACATCATCAGTTTTCCGAAGTTGTAACTCTTAAGGTCTTCCATGATGAAACATCAGTAGTTTTTCCACTTGACATTCTTCAGAGATTTCCAAGTCTGAAAAAGCTTATATTGGAAGATAGTTCGTACGAAGAGATACTTTCATGTGAAGAGATCGAGAAATATACAGAAATGCTTGCACAAATAGAGCGTTTAGATCTCAGTGGACTTGACAATTTGAAGCAAATGTGGAAACAAGGCTCCAAACTGAATTTACTTCTTCATAATCTTGAAAGTCTACGAGTATATCGCTGCAACCGTTTGATTGCTCTGGTGCCAACTTCAGCATCTTTTCAAAATCTAAGATCAATGAAAGTATCTGATTGCAATGGGTTGGGAAGCTTAGTAACAACAACAATAGCCAAAAGTCTGGTACAACTTGAAAGAATGCAGATAAGCAATTGCAATATGATGACAGAGGTAGTAGCAGATGGAGAAGTAGAAGAAGAGATTATATTCAGCAAGTTAGAGACGTTGTGCCTGACAAATTTATCAAATCTCTTGAGCTTCTGTTCTGGGAATTACACTCTCAATTTCCCAGCTTTAGACGAATTAGATGTGACAGAATGTCCTAAGATGATGTTTTTCTCTTTAGGAGTCTTGAGCACACCAATGTTACAACAAATACAGTGTAGCTCAAGAGATTATAACTTGGAAGGAGACCTTAATATAACCATACAACGGATAAATGAAGAAATGGTATGTATTGGTTAATTAAGTTTTGTTTCTACTCTTCCTTACCTTATCTTTTGTGAGTATTTTCATGCTGTTCACGCTAGTAAACTTTAGCAGCAGCAATCTGCCACATGAATATTTATTCTTAGGCGGAAATTTAAAATTAAGCACAGTATGTACCATTACTATGATTTTTTGTTTTTATTTTTCACAAGCTAAATCTTAAAATGAGAACAAGAGAGTGAATTTGTAATTTTCAGTATAAAAGTGTGTTAATTCCAATTTACGAATAGTGATTGTCATATAATATTATTAGTTAACATTTTTATACGATTTTTTTCCTTTTTATTTTAAATATGTTGTGTTTTGTTACAGAATGCTGAGAGTTCTACAAAAGATTGTGCCGGTCCTTCTACACAACACTTGGAGTGAGATTTTCCAACAAAGTTTGTGAGACATTGCAGTCAAATTTGGGAGGCATTCTCTCCAAATCTTCAAGGTTCTACTTTAGCTTTTCTGTGAAAGCAAAGTTTGTTGCATCTAAAGTAATGGTACAACAATTATGTTTTCATTTTCTTAGTTGTTGCACTACTCTGGATTTCTTTATTGGAGTGCCCTGCCATATAAATGAGTGAATTTTGCATTCGTGATTGGTGTGTGTTAATACACTCTGTGGGGAACTGTTGCGTTGGTTTCCCTTTTGTATTTTGCATATTTCATGAAACAAACTTCTATTCAAACTTGCATTTCGTTTTATGCAATTCGAATTCACAGTACTTGTTACGTGGTAGATGTGATCTCGTACCACTGGTTCAAAAACAGATTAGAAAGGAGTCACATTTGTGTTTCACTTTTGTTTCTTATTTATATTTGTTCCAATGGAAGACTACACATGTTGTTCTAATGTTTTTTTAGTACTATATAGATAATTTTTGTTGTTAATGATTATATCATCAAACTCTTTGCTGCTATTCAACTTATTTTCTCCTATATTTGTTTTTTTTTTGTTTTAGATATTTATTTTTCATGGTGATTAATGTTTCTCTTAATTGCAGGTTGGAAATGAGTTTGGAGATCTTGGTTGCTAGAATGGTTGTTTCTCATAATTCCTAGATGCAGCAAATGTTGTTTGTTTTGAAGTCTTAATTACTCTTGGTTACATTTTGTTTTTATCTCTTCCGTGGGTTAAAATCAGTGATATAATGTGTTTGGTACGTTACGAAATTGGACCAAAATAGTGATGCCATTTGTCTGTTGTATCATGGACTCAATTATGAAGTGAGACAAGTACAAGTAAAAACTGAGTTATCATTTGTTGTCTGATGGACTCATGGTTTGAGTTTCCAAGGCAAAGCAATGGTGCTCCTGCTGTCTGCAGATGAAGACTAGATGTATTGTTTGTAACACTACAGCTTCTTCATCTATGATTTATTACAATAATTTTATGATTGTTATAAAATGAAATGAAATAATAATAGTAAAGTAAATAAATTAAAGTAAAATAAGAAGTAATGAAGAAAACAAATGAAATGATATTAAGAGAGAGAGAGAGAGACTAGAAATCAATGAGAGCAATAAGGTTCTTCTTACCGATCAAAAACTAAGTCTATTTACAAGGAGGATATGCACATATTTATAGTGTTTATCTAATACTATTCTCTTAATATAATAGACATTATAGTGCTTAATAGGTGTAAATCCACCAATTCATATATAGTGCTTAATAGTTGGAAACCACTTTACAACACTCCCCCTTGGATTTTCACCACTTTATTGTATTTGATTTTGCTAGGAAAATTCTATTAGGATAAAAACCATAACAATATATACAATGATCTTCTGGATCACAAGTAGTGTTTTATGTGTTCAAACTGTCTCATTAAAAACCTTGCCGGTAAAACCCAATGGGACAAAATCCGGTCAAAGGGAAAAAGAGTACAGTGCACATATATTGCTTTCTTCAAAAATTGCTCCCCCTGGTAGGATGCTCCCCCTGATTTGATACTTCACCTGATTGGACGCTCTCCTTGATAAAAATTCTTTTATGTTAATTCTGTAGTTTTCAGGAGCTCTTCAGGAGTTCCAATTAAATTCATATCATTAACATATACTGCTACAATAGCAAATCCAGATCAGATTTCTTTATAAAAACACATGGGCATACTGGATCATTAATATACCCTTCTTTGATCATATATTCACTATGACGTTTATACCACATCCATCCAGATTGTTTCAATCCATACAAAGATCTTCGCAACTTTATAAATTACTAGATCTCGAATTATATGCTTCTGGCATTTTATGTCCTTCAGGAACTTCTGTCACTTCAGGGACTTATGTCGCTCCAGGGACTTATGTCGCTTCAGGGACTTATATCCTTCAAGGATTTATGTCACTCCAGGGACCTCTTATCACTTCAGGGATTTGTCGCTTCAGGGACCTGTCTCTTCAGGGACCTGTCGCTTCAGGGACCTGTCTCTTCAGGGACCTGTCGCTTCAGGGACCTGTCTCTTCAGGGACCTGTCGCTTCAGGGACTTATATCACTTCAGGGACTTGTCTCTTTAGGGACCTGTCGCTTCAGGGACTTATATCACTTCAGGGATTTGTCTCTTCAGGGACCTGTCGCTTCAGGGACTTATGTCTCTTCAGGGACCTGTCTCTTCAGGGACTTATGTCTCTTCAGGGACCTGTCTCTTCAGGGACTTATGTCACTTCAGGGACCTGTCTCCTCAGGGACCTGTCTCTTCAGGGACTTATGTCACTTCAGGGACTTATGTCTCTTCAGGGACTTATATCACTTCAGGGACTTATATCACTTCAGGGACCTGCCTCTTCAGGGACTTATATCACTTCAGGGACCTGCCTCTTCAGGGACTTATATCACTTCAGGGACCTGTCTCTTCAGGGACTTATATCACTTCAGGGACTTTTTACTATACTGGAGTTGATTTAGTGAAAATTAATTTGTTTATAGCTCGAGCTTCATTTACATACGAATCCGGATAATTTACTTTCCTCTTCTGGGGAACTGTATCTCCTAATATAAGTAGTACGTCACTAGCATGCAACATGCAATTCATTTATATTCATATTCTTGCATAAAGAAAAACACACATTATACAAATACTATTAAGGAAAATAAACGAAGATTACAATTGCACAAATAAATATTAAAAACGATATTTAATTGTTATGGATATTTCCATCACCAATTAAATGCTCAATGTTTCCTTTTGGGGTCATCAAAGAAATCTGAAACATCAAGATGGGTAATATCAGCATGATCAGAATTATCAACAAGATTTGTCTCAACTTTCTTTCCTTTTTCATCTTCCTTTAATGATGCCTGATAAAGATCAACTAAATGTTTTGGTGTTCGACATGTGCGTGACCAGTGATCATCACTGCCACATCTAAAACAAATCCCATCATTTCTAATAGGTCCATATTGAGTGGTCTTACCTTTATTTTGTTTTGCCTCATAAACATTCCACTTCTGGGGAGTGTTTTTAAAATTTTGATAGCTTGAAAATTGATAAGTACCACGTCCAAAATTACCACGTTCATTTCCACGCCCACGACCGCGATTACGACCACGACCGCGATTATAGTCAAAACCATTGTTATAACCACGTTGATGATTCCCAATATGGTTAGCATTCACTTCTGGGAATGCACTTGAACCGGTCGGGCGTGATTCATGAACTTTTAATAGAAGTTCATTATTCTTTTCCGCAACAAGGAGACATGCAATTAATTGTGAATATTTTGTAAATCTGCGTTCTCGGTATTGTTGCTGTAGTAAAATATTGGAGGCATGGAAAGTGGTAAATGTTTTCTCCAGCATGTCCTTATCAGAGATATCTTCGCCACATAATTTCAATTTTGTAGTAATTCGAAACATAGCAGAATTATATTGCGAAACAGATTTATAATCCTGAAATCTCAAATGTTGCCATTCGTACCTGGCATTCGGAAGGGTTATGGCCGACTGGTGGTTATATCGGTCTTTTAATTCTTGCCATAAAACTTCTGGTTCTGTAATAGTAAGATACTGAGCCTTTAAATCTTGGTGTAAATGATGACGAAGAATCACCATAGTAGTAGATTTATCTTTCTCAGAAGACTCGTTTCCTTCTTCTATTGTATCATAAAGACATTCAGATTTTAACCGTAACTCGGCATCAATAATTCAAGACAAATAATTGTCTCCATCTACTGTAAGTGCATCAAACCGCAAATCCTTGAGTTTTGCCATCTTAAGCTTTTATATCGAGAATCATATATAAAATCAGAACTTCTAGTCTGATAAAATAAAATTCGAAATTGCGGTATATAATTAAAAATCAATCAGAACTTCTGGTCTGAAAATCATTTAAATAATTAAGACTTCTGGTCTGATAATAAAATTTAAATTTCCACCATATATATTTCAAATATATATATATATATATACACATGTGCAAAATTTAATTAAAATTGAAAGAATTAAAATTCATAATAAAAAATAAAAATACATAAAAAGTAAATAATGTTAGCGTAGCCAATTTAATATGCGTAATATTAAATAAATATATATAATAATAAATATCGTCGGCATAGCCAACTTAATATACATATTAATAAATAAATATGTATAATAACAAATAATGTCGACATAGCCAACTTAAATGCATAACATTAAATAAATATGCATGAACAATAAATATTGTCGGCGTAGCCAATCTAAATATATGTTAGTAAATATGTATAAACATAAAATAAATATATGAACGGTAAATTAAAATCAATATTATTAAATTCAGAACTTCAGGTTCTTGCTGGATTAATTAAATATATAAATAATAAATTAAACGAATATTACTAGATCCAGGACTTCAGGTTACTGGACTCAAATCTCTGATATTTAAAGCTTCTGGCTCTTATTTATTTTGTAATATTCATGTTGCAATATAATAAATATAAATAAAAACTAAACTTATTTTCTGATGTGAAAGATCCAACAGAGTGGCAATCACAGAGCATACTAATAAGCTAGTCGTGCTGATAACGTGTTATAAAATGAAATGAAATAATAATAGTAAAGTAAATAAATTAAAGTAAAATAAGAAGTAATGAAGAAAACAAATGAAATGATATTAAGAGAGAGAGAGAGAGACTAGAAATCAATGAGAGCAATAAGATTCTTATTACAAATCAAAAACTAAGTCTATTTACAAGGAGGATATGCACATATTTATAGTGTTTATCTAATACTATTCTCTTAATATAATAGATATTATAGTGCTTAATAGGTGTGTATCCACCAATTCATATATAGTGCTTAATAGTTGGAAACCACTTTACAACAATAATTTGTTTTTTCATTGTAACAGGAAGAAGAGTAATTGCAAATTTTGATAACTAACAAATACATACTGGAAATTCAAGGAAATTCAATATAAATCTCAAAATTTGGTAATTCATTTCTCAAATCTCCATTACTATTTCAACCTTTCATATTACAAGATTACCCTCATAACCATTCTTCAAATAACTTCTATTACTTTTATATTTTTTAAAATTTTTAACTAAACTCAATAAATATAATTTTTATTAAAATTATACCATTAAAAATATTTTATTAAAATCTTTCAAATGAGTATAATATTAACTGTAGTTTAATTATTTTTAATTTTTTTATTTATCACATCTATTTATTAATAAGTATTTTATTTAAAAATAAATTATTTCAAAACTTTAAATATATACAAATATATATATATATATATATGTATATATGTATATATAAAATTAACATTTAATATAATAATTAACTCAAAATAATTTGATAAAACAAAAATAAGTAAATTAACATCTTCACATTAATATTACAACTAAAAGAAAAGCAACAAAGCAACTTAAATAATTTATAAAGTAAAAAATAATAACATTTCACTATTTGGAGATTGTAAAATGAAAAATAGTTAAAATAATAAATTTACAAAAACAAAATACTCTTAAAATATTCTATTTTGGTTCTTCAAAATGGAGAAAATTTAGAGATGAATTGAAGATAACCTAATAATACACTCACTTCATCCATGATAGTGATACTAGCCCAGTGATGTATAGTTGAATGCAAAGCATGTATAGTCATAAACAGATTTTCTTAGGCCTTGTTTGGGATGGCTTATAGAAGTGGCTTTTGGGCTTTTTGGATCCAAAAGCCACTTCTAAGCTTGTTTGGATGGTTCAATAAAAAGGCTTTGGACTTATAAAAGCTCTTCCACTATAAGCTAAAATTTGTGGCTTTTTCCAAAAGAGCTTTTGGACCAATGACCGGGAAGCCAAAATTTTTTAATGAAAATTTTATAATTCCCATTTTGACCTTATTTTACTTAATAACAAATTTTCAATTCCTTCCATGTCCTAGCCAAACAGTAAATGAATTTTATTATTAGGATTTTCAATTCATTCCATGACTTTCTCTTCACTTTTATCATTAGAATTTTATCTAATATTATCTTCATAATTTGTACTAAATTATTATGCATGTGTATCTAAAATTGTAAATAAATTTTAATTATTTTATTTTTTTTGTTCATAAAATATAAATTTTGATATATTATATTATCCCATATAAATTAAATATTAATTAACAATTTTACTTATATTTTTTGTTACAAAGTTGAAATTATGTTGGGTAGAAATTATAATAAAATGTTCATAGCCAAACAGTTTTAAAAGCTCTTACTGAAGGGCAAAAATGTCCTACCATAATTTATAGACTTTTTTAAATATTTCAGCCAAACAGTCTCAAAAGCTCTTATGTATATAAAAGCTCTTCTGAAATACATCATCCAAACAGTAAATTAAAAGTTCAGGCTTTTACTTCTCTTCTTCTACTGTCAAAAGTCATAAGTAAAAGCTTTCCCAAACGAGCCCTTAATCATGAGGATGTTAAAGTCACTGTTGAAGCATGACTGTAGTGTTTCAACAATTTTGGCAATCCATTTTCCTCCTTTGTGCAATCAAAAACCAATAAATGGCTCAAAAGAGCCCTTTGACAAGTCATGTTCATAGGGCTGTCTCCTAATACTAATGTCTACATATCGATAGAAACTACCATGCACCCGATGCATGCTGCACCTCCTATCATGATCTCGTCACGTGTCAAATTTTTCCATGTGGTGAGATCACGATAGGATATACACCATGCATCATAATGCATACAAGTTTTTTTTTTTCCAATATATCCAACCAATACCATGGCCATTATGAAGAGATAGTAAACACTTCTACACAACTAACACAACAGTTATAAAGGATATGGATAATATCATCACCCAAAAGGGGTATGTCCACATCTTCTATGCAATAGCCTTATATGGTGTATACCTATGCCCCAAAAGAAAAGCAGTTAGATTTTTCCCCATTATTGCAACTACTTGGTCCAAAGCCAATAAGAAGAACAAAAGAACTATACAGGACTTTAAACGTCCTAAAAATATTATAAAATAAAAATGATCCAGAGCATGAGAAACATCATGCTCTAATATATATATATATTTTTTAAAGAAAAAAAAAGGCTTGTGTTGATACATGTCAATCTTTTTATGGGATGCCAAAATTGAAAGCTCACCAAATATTTTGGTTAGGTATTGGAAAGGGCTATGATAAAAAGGGCAGCCCTAATATATAATCATTTATAAACCTGTTCGACTCTGATGGAGAGTAGTTTGTTTTTGGTGTACAACCCACAGGCTTTACCAATATGCTAGCACTTTCCGAAAGTCTTGGAGATGTTATAGGAGACGTTTCTCACCGAGCAGTATGTCTTTCCAAGCTTCATAAAACATCCAGGTTATGCCCGAGGAGGGCATGACTTTTAAACAGCTTGCACCCCATCCCCTGTAAAGCCCCAGCAAACCTTCCTCCCGTATGACTTCCGAAAGTGCCGCTGCCATGTGGGGTGGACACTTACCTTGCAAAGCTCCTACCATCAGCCGTTTTCTAGCAACTTCCAGTGGAAAGCTGATGGTGCTAGCCGTAAAACCTGGCCAACCAGTGTGAACGGAACTCAAATTAGCTTAGAAATATGATATCACAATAACTATAGCAATCAGCAAACAATATTCCAGCAGAACTAAGCTAAGTTTCTCACCTGCGAGAGCTCCAAGCACGAGCATCTCTGGACGATTTAATGACTTTTTATTCTTTGATTTGCAGTAAGATTTCTTCATTGTCTCATACAGGAAATAGAAACATGTACTATATGGAAGCATGCCAATCAATGTAGGTGAAATAACAGCATAAAAAGCACCAACCCCACCATTCTTCTAAATCTTGCTGATTGCAATGCTTAAATTAGGATACACATCCCGAGACACTGTCAACCGATCCTGTAAAAAATTACCAGGAAAAGAAAATCATTTTCATAGTAAAAGTAGTATTTAATCTGATAGTAAATCTATAAAGACAGGAACTACAAGACAAATAATGTAGGTGTGGAAGTCTGAAGACATTTTTCAAGCCCAGGGTGGGTAGTGGCCCGAATAGTTTGGGCTCAACACTGTTGGGCCGGTCCAATAGGAATAGTGTATGTGAATAGTGCTAAAGTAATAGTACGGGTAACTCAATAGGAATAGTAACGGTGCTACAGCGAACAGTGTGCACCGTCTGATGGGTCCCGCAAGCGTGCACCGAAAATAGTGAGTCCCACACATGTGCGCTAAATAGTGGGCTCACGTGAGTAGTACCGTACGCGTGAACAGTGCCTGTTGAACAGTACCAAAATTTTCCTATAAATACCCCCTTCCCTTCATTTGTAACTTATCCAAAAAATGTAGTCTATTCTTTTCTCTCTTAAGCCTCTTGTGAGGTTGTTCTCTAGTTCTATCTTTGTCCGTGGATGTTTCCCTCAAATTAATTAGGGGGCTTGATCAAGTAAATATCATGTGTCCAGTTCTTCTCCACTTTTCTCAAATTTCTACTTTAGTTGCGGTATATTGCTTCCATATACAGGATCTTAACAGTGGTATCAAAGCACTGGCTGAGATCCTAATAATCAGTAAGTGAAAATGAAATTATTATTTACAATGAAGAAGAAACTCTGTTGGGATTAAAGAGGAAAATCTAACTAACACCAAAATCTTAAACTTGATTTCTAGTCCTCTTTTTCACAGAAAAGGACAAGGGTCCATGACTGCACATACCTTCAACACTTCAAGAGGATGGCATACAAGTGTACTAGCAATTCCAATTGTTCGCAAGGTAGCTATCGTATAAGAGGTAACTATTAACAAGATTTCCAAACCCATTACATAACTCCTAGATTCGGTTAGCAGTAAAGATTGTTATATTGAGCTGGAACTATAATAAGATTGATACTCAAGATTGTTATATTTATTTTCAAATATATCCTCTCTAAAGCATTCTATCAATTAAATTAAAATAAAAGAATAAATTATACATCATAGTCTTAAATTAGTTTTCAGAAAGCTTCTGTCATCCCCTCTGTTGTTTTGTGTAATACATACAGTATAATCTCAATAAATTAAAACTCGATAAATTAATAATTTCGATTAAATAATATTTTTGGATGATCCCGACTCGAGACTAATGTGGTAAATTAATATTTCGCTAAATTTATAAGATAATATAATTAAAATAAACACATAGGTCCCACTTAATATATAAATTAATAATCTCCTAATACATCAAAATTATATATATACACTTACTCAATTTTGAGGCCTTTGTAGAATATGACTCAAACAGAAAGTTTGCTAAACTTTAACCTAGAGCTGATGGTCTATTCAAAATTGTTAAGAAGATTAATGAAAATGCATATAAGGTGGAGCTTCCCGGTGATTATGGAGTTTCAGAAACTTTCAATATCTCAGATCTTTCTCCTTATCAAGAAAACGAGCAACTAGACTTGAGGGCGAGTCCTTTTCAATTAGGGGAGAATGATGCACCTGAGCCCAAGAAGTACTTAAGGCCCATAAATTCATTTTTGACTAGCCCACTACTTGTTATTATGTGTCTGCCAGTCATTTAATTAATTAGAAGCGTTGTATCTAGTCGTTATTATTAGTAGTCAAACAGGCCTAAAAGTATGGTACATAGTCTATATTGATGTTTGAAACTTTAAATTAGACTATTCCTATTCTTGGAGGGTTGTTCCAAGTATTCAGAAAAGGAATTATGAAAATTAATCAGACTTTTGATTATTATTCAGTTTTCCAACTTATACTTTTGTTGTTATTTGCTTGTGTTCTAATCTCTTTAGTGGATTCCTTCTAGTGGTGAACCAATTTATGAGTTTCTTATCATTAAGGTGGTGTTTCTTACCCTTAATGTGGTGATCTCAAATTATCCTTTAAAACTTTCAAGTGATGGTAATTCTTATCCATTTAAAAAAATTCCATTTTTGTTCCTTATCAAACAAGTCAACCTAATCTAGTTCTTTCTTCTGGCGGTTCAATTATGTATCATTTGGTATTAGAGATTTGGTTTGAAGATGGCAAGATGTGGAAATCCTGTTGCTCAAGATTTTCAAGACTTTAATGAATATTAACATGACATTGAAATTGCGGAGCTTAAGAGAACGATTGAGTTGCTGCAAAGACAATTAAAACAGCAACAAAATACAACCTAGAAGAAACCAACATGGTGCACGTGGGGAGGTGGAAGATCAGAATCCTTTTGGCGTTGATGATGATTCTAGTGATGAAGATCATGACAACCGAAGGCAAAGAACGCAGCCAAGAGCACGTGATGGAGATGTGAAGGTTGAAGTTCCAGAATTTAATGGAAAAATGTAAGGTGGTGTCTTTTTAGATTAGTTGTACACTGTTGAAAGAATTTTTGAATTTAAGGAGTTTTCAGAGGAAAGGAAGGTGAAGTTAGTAGCTATTAAACGGAAGGGTTATGCTTCTCTTTGGTGGGAAAATTTGAAGAGGGAAAGGAATAGAGAAGGTAGAAGACCTATTCGAACTTGGGAAAAGATGAAATGGGAATTAAAGAAGAGATTTCTTTCTGAAAATTATATATAGACAGGAAAATTACACAAAGTTCTATAATTTCAAGCAATACAATCTGTATGTTGAAGGGTATATAATAGAGTTAGAGTATTTGATGCTTAGATGTGATATCAACGAACTGGAAGAGCAAACTATTGCACGTTTTTTGGGCTTTTAGAAATTCAATTACAACGAAATCAATTAACTATGTTATTAAAATAAATTAAACCAACTCAATCTAAGTAAACCAATTTATTTACTATTAGAAATCAACAATCCCATAAAAAAAACTACAATAAATTGATAATGGTCGGCATTAACTATCTTTTTTTTTTACAATCTTTTAGAATTATCTATAATCATATAATATTTTAAATTTAAATTTAGCTACAATCTTGTGGATGGTAGATAAAATTTATATTATATTACATAACTTTTTTTATTCTATATTATAATATATAAACTTAATATAATGTTAAAATTATTGGATGACAAGTACAATCCTTTAATTTTTTTTTTAAAGACATTAGTAGTATTTATATAAGAATATAAGTTGAGAACAATAAATAATAATAATTACACAAGGTTCTTTGTCTTGGTGAGTGGAGGCTTCAAACTCCTCAAAGTCACCAAAGTTCAACACTTTGTGTATATAAATATATATTCCCACTATTGACCATAAAAATACAACTGTGTAGGCAGACTTCTCTCCAGTATTGGGAGTAGACCCCTCCCATTATTGGGAGTAGTTTTCCGGACTGTACTTGTATAATTTAATGTTGGTTGGTCTCGGTAGTCCTCTGACTCGCAAGGTGTTAGATTTAAATAATAATAATAATAATAATAATAATTAACATTTAATGATCTTTTTTTTTGAAATATTTTAAAATCATCAATTATTATATTATATTTTATAGTTTCATTAAACTTATAAAATTTTAAATTGAATTACACAACTTCTTTATTATGTGTTATAATACATAAATTTCTCAAGTATCATAAATTTAATATAATATTAAAATTATTAGATGGCAAGTATAATTTTTTAATTTTTATAAGACATTAGTGGTATTTATATAAGAATATAAGATGAGAACTCGAAAGGAAAAAAAAAAACTAATTCTTTTTAATAATAAAAAAAATGTAACACTAAATTATATAACTTTTTTTTTTTTTACGGGCATTCACAAGTTTAAAGTGTACTCATATTTAATCCCACAACTAACCCGCAATTAATATAGATTTTAAAATAAAAGTAATATTTGAATTTTAAAAAAAAAAATGAGGTCCAATTAAAATTGTGTTTGGCACATCTATGGTAATGATATGGAACGACTTAAAATGGTGTCGGGCTGCCTGGCTATCAAATATAATTAAAATGACAATCGTTCAGTTACCCAATTTGATAACCATGGTTCGTTTGATAGTTAATCAAATAATTTCCTTGTTGCTCTCAATGTCTTATTTTATTTGATAACCATGAAGTCATAGATAATTTCCTTGTTGCTCTCAATATCTTATTTTTATCCTCAAAATAATAAGACATGAACTTCATGTCATGAAGTGAAGTCATAGAGGTAAGAGCATTTTCAATAGTACGATAAAATAGAGTTGAGTTTTATTTACTCTAACAATATTCTATCCTACAATCTTATTTTTATTAGGAATAGAGAACTCCATCTCTCTAGATCTCTTTTTAAATATTTTTTTTCGAATTCAAACTCCACCGTCCAACAATCTTAATAGACGGTGGAGATTCATTTTAAAAAATTTCTTTAATTTTTTATTTTATTAAAGAAAGTAAGGAAAAATGAATATGACTAAATTTAATTATTGTGACATTTGATTAATACTTCAATCCAAAGAAAATTTTCATTTTGGACGAAAATTAGCCTAAACATATGTGTGATTGAATATGATTTAGGTTTTACATGAAATGCATTAAAATTGGAGAGTAATTCAATCTTGCAACTATATTTAGAGTTTTTCGTGGACACACACTGGTGAGAGGTACCTACAGACAACCACTTCATTATGAATTTATAATTCAATATTATTTGGAACCCAACACATTAAGTCAAAATGGGATGATAAAATTACATAATTAGTAGTGTTTTACTTATTTTAATTACATTAAACATAAATAACAATTAAATAAATAAAACGAGTTAAAATCTCTACTGTTCATCTCATCTTTTTTACTGTTTTTTTTAATTTTTTTATTAATGAATATTAGTAATTTTATATATTGATTGAGGGTATTTTGGTTTTTTAAACAGTCAAACATGGCCAACCGTCAAACAGTCAAATATCTTATTTTTATCCTCAAAATAATAAGACATGAACTTCATGTCATGAAGTGAAGTCATAGATGTAAGAGCATTTTCAATAGTATGTTAAAATAGAGTTAGAGTTTTATTTACTCTAACAATATTCTATCCCACAATCTCTAAGAAAAAATTTAAGAGAGTTGCAACATGACTCTCTAAATTTAGAGTACCAACTTTTTATCTCTAAATTTACTTTTAACTTTTTATATTATCATTTTTCCCTTATATCCATAGTTATAAAAAATATTCAATATTAATATTCTTTTTACCTTTTTAATTGAATTCAAGTAATATATAATAAATTGTAATTTATATATATCATATTATTATAAAAATTATACCATTATAAAGGTCTTATCTAGATCTTTAAAATGTGACTAATACTGAATATTTATTTCTTTAAAAAAAATAAATAATTATTATTTCTATACTTTATATTATAGACCTATTAATAATTATAACTTAGCACTAAAATAAAGACCGAAATAATTATAGACAGATTAATATTAAAATTCGAAATAAAAATTACAAATGACATAAAAATATTACAATAATAATAAAAAAAGAAAATAATTAAGAAAAAATATATGAAAAATATTATATTTTTATTAGTTTAGGAATTTAAAAAAAAATTAGAAAAATAAGATTATGAGAGAAAAATTAATCTAAAAATTTAAGTGAATGTAAATTAAATTATTATATAATAAATTAATAAAATTATATTACAATTTTAATAAAAAGATTTTAAATAATTTAAAAATAATAATTATAAAAATTTAGTATAAAAATAAAGTTATATAAAAAATAAATTATTAAAATAATATCAAAAAATAATTAAAATATAAAATATTTTTAAGATAGAGATTATTATTGGAGTCAAAATGTTTTAAAAATAGAATATTAAAAAAAATATTCTTATTTATCTTTTCAAAATAAGAATAGAGATAAAGACATTATTGAAGTTGCTCTAAGTTTGAAATTGTAACCAATAAATTATATATTATTTTGTATTATATGTTATCTTATCGTTGGTGGTTGACTTATAGAAACCGGTCACATTGTTGAGGGATATGGTACAACCACTTAATATATAATTAATATTTTCAATGCACATAAAGTCAAAATAATAATTTTAAAAAGCAACTTCTACTTTTATTTTTTTATTACATCAAAACTAAATTGAACTCCCTCAAATTTGATGCGAGTCAAGTTCTCCTCTTGTAGAGTGAAAAATTGAAAACTTACCGTCTACCAACTTGAATTATTACTAATTAGAGAATAGAGATAGAATTAATTTCACTTTTAAAGAAATTAACTGTAGATCTCTTACTGTTAGGATTGACCATTAAAAATATATAAAATTTAGGATCTTACCCTTCTCTCTCCCTTCTTCTTCTTTTTTTTTTTTTTAAATCTCCACTGTCTATTTAAAGATGAACGGTAGATATCTTAAATTTTGTTATTTTAAATTTTTTAAAAACTAAATCTTAATTTTAGTTTTTAAAAAAATCTCAATAGATGAGATGAACGACATAGATCTTATCTATTTTAAAATAAAAAAGAAGAAAAGATAAAATGATTAAAATACCCTTAACATTGTTGACTTTGACTAACGGCAGAGTTATCTGTAGTCAATGTCCCTAAAAATTGATTCTGTTTATAATTAGGAATACCTTGGGTAGGTGGGCTGTTAATTGTCCAAAAATAATTTGTCTTCCACATGTATACGATGAAATTTATTATAAAAAGAGTAAATTATAATCCAAGCAACCAGCTGTAGCATTCCATGCAATAGCATCTCCGAAGTTATTGAGCATTGATCGTGTGAAGCAAGGCAGTGGTCTTACCATGCTTACCTTTCCAGTAAGGAGCAATGGTGCAGTTGATGATCAATCAAGTGATCAACGATATACAGGAGGTTGAGGATGCTGTTAACAAGCTTGAGCAATGCTGATGTGGATCAGCATTCCTGTTGTGGAGCCAAGTTGTTACAATTGATTGGCTGTCCGCAATTGTAGGAAAGTTTGTTATTTTGGTTGAGTCATGCATTGTGCATGATTAGGATCTATAAATAGCTGAGTTCATGTATTTATATTCATCGATTCAATTAGAAAAAGTCTCGAGAGATGAGTATTGTAGAACTGATTTGAGGTGTTGAATAAAGTTCTCTTTCAAACATTTCATCGAGCAGTTTTGCATTTTTATCAAACACTTTGTCGTTTTCACATTCACAATTTCATCTTCAACCTATTAATAAAAAGAGAGAAAGAGACTCAAACTTCACCACACATACGGTTGATGGTTCAACAATGTCGATCCAAGAACAACATGAGCTTGATTTCCTTCCAAATAAAATAATAATAATAATGATCAGCAATGTTTTCGACAATCAAATAAGTACTTTTGAAACTGAGAGATATAACATATGAGAATATTATTATTTTCTCCCCTATTTTTTAAAGTAATGTCATTTTACCCCAACTTTAAAAATATTAATCAAAACACCATTTACTTTTATAATTTTGTTGAAAAAATAAGGTTCTTATTTGCCTATATGGGGGTATTGTGACGAATACTTTGAAAGTGCCTGAGATAAAATGACATTACTTTCAAAAATAGGGAGAAAATAATAATATTCTTATAATATAATATAACATAAAAATATAGCATTTTTATTAGGAGCAGAGAACTACATCTCTCTAGATCTCTTTTTAATTTTTTTTTTCAAATTCAAACTCCACCGTCCAACAATTTTGATAGACGGTGGATATCCATTTTAAAAAATTTCTTTAATTTTTTATTTTATTAAAGAAAGTAAGGAAAAATGATCTTATTATACTTTTAATTATTAGTCAACCACTTAGTCAATAGTAATTTATTAGAATTAGATAAAAAAAAAGTACAGTTTGATTGTAATTTATTCATATATCAAGGTACTTCATTGCAATTATAAAAATAAACAAATCAACTTACATTGTCATCCAAGTTTAAAAAAATTACATCATAATATTAATTGAAGTTATAAATAATGCTACACAATATTTCTTAACACGCTAAATAATCAATATTAACTATAATGTATATTTGATTCAAAGTAATTTAATTAATTAATAATATATATAAAAACAATAGTTCAATAAATAGTGAAGAAGAATTTCTTAACAGAAAAAATGTTTTTTTATTAAAAAACAAAGACTAAATTTAATTATTGTGACATTTGATTAATACTTCAATCCAAAGAAAATTTTCATTTTGGACGAAAATTAGCCTAAACATATGTGTGATTGAATATGATTTAGGTTTTACATGAAATGCATTAAAATTGGAGAGTAATTCAATCTTGCAACTATATTTACAGTTTTTCGTGGACACACACTAGTGAGAGGTACCTACAGACAACCACTTCATTATGAATTTATAATTCAATATTATTTGGAACCCAACACATTAAGTCAAAATGGGATAATAAAATTACATAATTAGTAGTGTTTTACTTATTTTAATTACATTAAATATAAATAACAATTAAATAAATAAAACGAGTTAAAATCTCTACTGTTCATCTCATCTTTTTTACTGTTTTTTTTAATTTTTTTATTAATGAATATTAGTAATTTTATATATTGATTGAGGGTATTTTGGTTTTTTAAACAGTCAAATATGGTCAACCGTTAAATTGGATGGAGTTTGACTAACGACAATGAAGGTCTTTGTCAATAAACTCAAAGGTTGATTCCGTTTGTAGATGAACAAATATCAGGGACCTAGCTGTTATTTTTTCTTGTAAGAAATATTGTTATATATTATAATTGTTATAACTATTATGGACAAAGTTTTTAAATAATGTATTGTCTTTGTTTTGAAATACTTAAATTAGAATATTTGAAGTTAATTTTTAAAGTCATGTATACAAATTATTTCATAATAGAGGACATCATAAAATTTCAAGAAAAAATGGAAAAGATAAGGGTGAAGAGAATAATAGACAAACTGGTGAAGACAAATTTGAATATGTTTGATTTTGTAGAAAGAAGACATAGCTATGGTAGGTAGTACTAAATTTTTTTAAAGAAATAATTAATTAGAAATGATTTGGACAGAAATTAAAATAGTGTTTGGCCGGCAGCCAATTAAGACCTAAACACATCTGATAACGATAATTAATTAAAAATGATCATACTTTATCACGTATAATTAAAAATGATCACTTCTTGGTTAACCTAACCAATTTTAGAACCATAGTTCAATTCTTAATATATTATAATCCAAAGCATAGGTTAGTCAAATAATTGTTGGTAAATTATTCTGAAAAAAACTATAAAATATAATGCAATTAGTCTTTCACTTTGTCTGTTGTCTTTAGACTTGTGTGTCCTTTCATGTGTTGTCTATTTTTTTAGGTGAATCAATTATTTTATATATATATATATATAATTTAATGGTTTTAATTGTACTTTAGCTATTAATTAGTTAGTCAAACTAACATTAATTTTGTTAATGGTTTGACAAATTATACAAAGATTTGTGTTCTTTTTTATAAATGCCTAATTTCAAAAAATTAAATTAATAATAATAACAGCTCCTATAAAGAAAATTTAAAAAGAAGTTGAGAGTAATTGATGAAAGTGAAGTAGTACATATCTTTAATATGTATTCTAAAAAGTATTATATTAGGAGAGTTAAATAGCTAGAAACACGATCTATAAAAACAACAAAAGTTAGTTTTACTAATTTCTATATTTAAACTTAATTTTTAAAGTCTTGTATAAAATATATTTCAAAATCTGCGAAATTAAATAAACTATATATCAAGAAAATTGGAAAAGACAAAGGGAGAAGAGGACATATTCGGATGCGTTTAGCCTTACAGAAAGAAGACACATCAATGGTAGGTAGATTTAAATAAATTTTAAATAAAAAATGATGAATTATCACATATAATTAAAAATGACCAATTAATTAATATAATATTTTGGTACTAGTTGTAGTTGTTTTGTCTTTTGACTGCAGAGACAACATGGAGAGCAACAAGGAAAGTGCCACAAGCCAAGAGAGAAGACAGAGGTTGAACAATTTTATATTTGTATATATAAATATATTATAATCAAATTGGTGAAGGCAGAGTAATGTGCATCATGGGATATATAGTTTTTTTTTTCTTCTTTCAATGTTCTTGCAATCAATATTTCACTCTGTTTGTTCTCTAAACTTCAATTTTCATTGCTGTTCTGTTAGCTTGATCTGCTCACTGTAGTTTCCCTTTTCGTATGTTCTTTGATGCATTTTCATAATTTGTTAGTTTGATCTGCTCCCTATAGTACTGCGTTACCCTTTTTGCTAATATTGTGGTCTTTTATTTTTGATAGAATGCAGTCATTTTTTAATTAATTATTACTGCTATTAATTGTTATAAAATAATCACCGAATGAGTGGCTATGCAATGAAGAATTGTTTATAGGCCTTTATTACTCCCGTTGAGAATAGGGAATTGTGAGCATGCTTATAAAAAGTAGAATTGTTTATAATTTGTATGAAAACTTGAAACGATGCTTGGAGACCATGCAGCAGCAGGGCACTTTCCTTGTTGCTTTCAATGTTTTTGTCTTTATAGTTGAATAATACGACATAAAGTCATAGATCTAACTTTGAAATACTAAATTTACAATTAAATATTCACAATCAATTTTCACTTTGTTATCTCTGAACTTCCATCCTCTGTCTCTGTGTGTACTTCCAAGTAATTTTGGCATATTTACTATCCAAGTGATTGTTCTCCTTTGTTTCCCAAGTGATTCAGGCTTTGATTAGTGATCAAATTAATCTCCAAGTAAGTTGTTTTTTTCGCATATTTACAATCATATTAGAGCATCTCCAATGCTATTATGCATTTGGAGAAAATTGAGTGCCACATAGGATCAATATTGAAAAAGTTAAGAAAACATTCTCCAATGCAATTATCTAACTTTAATATTGATATGATATGGCAAAAAAAAAGTTAGAGAATATCAAGTAGAGTTTCTAATTGTAGATATTCTCCTTGATATGCTGACTAGGATTTCTAACTTTTCCCACCAATAAAATTTTAGTATTTTGTCAATGCATTTAATTATCATATTGAATGGAGAGAGAATGTAACAAATGACTTGTGGTGATTGGTTTAAAATTACTATTTAGATATTCACATTGGAGAAGTTAATATGCATTTCTATAATTTTTTTGACAAGTTAGATCCATATTATTTAGAAATGCTGATGTGGCACTATTTAGATACTCAAAAATACATATTTGCATTGGAGATGCTCTTATTCTTTCATTTTCAGTTTTCATTGTTTTGCTGTTAGCTTGATCATCTGCTCCCTGTAGTTTCCCTTTTCGTATGTTCTCTGATGCATTTTCATTATTTGTTAGTTTGATCTGCAAAAGAGGTTCCACAAATGGCCGAAATTGGTATTTCTGTTGCTGCAAAAACTGCCGAATACGCGGTTGATCCCATAGCACGTCAAGTCGGTTACATGTGGAACTACAAGACCAACTTTGACAATCTGGACAAACAACTCCAGAAGCTCCAGAGCAGAAGAGCCATGGTGCAACATTCAGTCGATGAAGCAACAAGAAATGGAGAAGTGATTGAACAACATGTTGTGAATTGGCTGGACAACGTTAAGAAGATGATTGATGAGTCGACGGAGATTGTTACGGATAATAATCAAGCAAACATGCGATGCTTCAAGAGCTGGTGTCCTGATTTGAAGAAGCGCTATCAACACAGCAAGGAAGCAGCAGTCAAGGCCAAGGATGTCTCTCAACTCGAGGAAGAAGGGAAATTTGATAGTGTTTCCTACCGTACTGTTCCAGAGGAGACATGGCATCCATCTAGCAAGCCTTTTGAAGACTTTGAATCACGTACGTCCACTTTGACGAATGTAGTAAATGCATTGAGTAAACCTGATGTCCACATGGTTGGTGTCCATGGAATGGGCGGCATCGGCAAGACCACGCTGGCGAGGGAAATTGGTAGAAAAGCTAAGGAAAACAAGCTATTCGATTCTGTAGTTTTTGTAGAAGTATCAGAGGCACCAAACATAATGAACATTCAAGGAGTGATCGCTGATAAGTTGGGTTTGGAATTCCGTCAGGAGACTGAACCTGGAAGAGCGGATGCACTATGTGAACGATTGAAGAAGGAGACAAAAATCCTTTTAATTTTAGATAACATTTGGGAGAGTCTTGACTTGGAGAAGGTAGGAATTCCTATCAACGATGATCATAGAGGATGCAAGTTATTGTTAACTGCAAGAAATGCACACCTATTGTCGAATAAAATGGGTTGTGAAATTAATTTCCCTCTTGGCATTTTAGATGTGAAGGAAGCTTGGAACTTGTTTAAAAAAACAACAGGTTCTTGTGCAGAGAGTTATGATTTGAAATCTTTAGCCTTTGATGTGGCCAAAAGATGTGGAGGTTTGCCTATTGCCATCGTTACAATATCAAAGGCATTAAAAAACAAGCAGGCATGTGAATGGGAAAATGCCTTATTAGAACTTCAGCGACCTTCCTCAGAAAGTTTAGATGAATCAGTAACGCAAGAGGCGTATTCATGTATACAGTTGAGTTACAATCATTTGAATTCTGATGAACTCAAGTCAACTTTTATGCTTTGTAGTACAATGGTATTTACCTATGATGCTTCTTTTGAAAATTTGTTGAGATATGGCATGGGTTTGAATCTATTCAAACGAATCAAGACAATGGAAGAAGCAAGACAGAGAGTAAACACATTGGTACAAAAGCTCAAGGACTCTTCCTTATTGCTTGACACTCTTGACAAAAATACGTTTTCTATGCATGATGTGGTTCGTGATGTTGGTCGATCAATTGGTCTAAGAGATCGGCGTATATTTGTCCTACAAGATTTGACAGAAAAAAGTACATTGAAAAATTGCACTTCAATCACTTTACATAGTATTTCTGAGCTTCCTTACGAGTTGGATTGTCCGCACCTAACATTTTTCTACATGCAACCCATGACTCAATTTCCTAAAATCCCTGAAAATTTTTTCAAAGGGATGCCGAATCTTGAAGTTCTACATTTGATTAACATGGATTTATCACCGCTACCAGCATCACTTGACCTCTTAGTAAACCTTCAAACATTGTATCTAGAGGGGTGCAAGTTGGGAGACATAGCTGCTATCAGACACATGAAGAATCTTATAATTCTTGTCCTTAGTTTTTATCGTTCTTCTAGTTTCGAGCAATTGCCTCAAGAAATAGGTCAATTGGCTCGCCTAAGGATTTTGGATTTGAGAAACCGTTCAATCATGATTCCGTCAAATATCATATCAAGATTAACTCAATTAGAAGAACTGTATTTGGATTATTGGTATGATCAGCGGAAAGTTGAAACACTGGACTTTGAAAGATATGTTGTTAGCTTTGAAGAGTTGAAGGATTTGTCCCACTTGACCGCTTTGGAAATATGCGTTGCAAATGTTGAAAATATACCAAAAGGCTTTGTCTTCCAAAAGCTGAAAAGGTACAAGATAATTATCGGGAATGATTGGGTGAAGAGGATGCGCTTCACGGGAAATTTAAGAACATTTGAAGTCAAATCCGATACCAACGTTTGTTCAGAAGATGGAATAATTAAGCAATTGAAGGGTATTGAAGGCTTGTTTTTAGATGGAAAACAGAGAGTCAAGAATGTCCTTTATGAATTAGATGGAGAGGGTTTTCCACAACTGAAGCATTTTGAAATCAGAAACAATCCCTACATTCAGTATGTTGTTGACTCAACACCATCGGCAACTTGTGATGCTTTGCCCCTCTTAGACACATTGACTCTTTCAAATTTGGTTAGGCTAGAGAAGATATGTCATGATCAACTCACGACAAAGTCTTTTTGCCGATTAAGAACCATAAAAGTAGAAAAATGTGACAAATTGAAGAACCTCTTTTCATTCTCCATTGCCAAACACCTTTCACAGCTTCAAGAAGTTGAAGTTGTTGAGTGCAGGAATATGGAAGAGATTTTCATCGTTGATAGAGCAGACAATGGAGTAATTGATTCAATGTTCGTCAACCAATTACACTCCTTGACTCTAAAATCTCTACCAAGGTTAAGAAGGATCTGCTCTGAAGCGACATCTCAAGAAAGACGGATGCTATTGACAACGGATGCATCGTCCAGCGAAATCATTTCGGAGGACCAGCTTGATGCTCTGCCACTTTTTAGCGAAAATGTAAGTCTTTTCATTGCTTCATAAATCGCATGGAAGATCCATCTTCATAAATGTTGATATGTCAATATTTGATGTCTAATATGTTGTATTTATTTTGTCTTTTTATTTGTTCTTTTTTTATTCTTTGGGGTTCAGTTGTTAAGGCCTGCTTTCTATTTTTTAATTTATTAGCGAGCTTCACTTTGGCAATTAGTATGCACTGTATAAAACACAATTTTATTGTAGGCTTGATTTTGTATTAAATTTAGTATGAATCTTGTATAAAACTTTTACTTTATGTACCTAACGAATAAAATACGACTGTGTCTGCAGGTTGTGTTTCCCAACTTGAAGACATTGATTGTTCGAAATTGCAGTAACTTGAAATATTTTTTTTCATCATCTACTCTGGGAAGCTTTAAGCAGCTCCAACACCTCCAGATATATAATTGCAAAGATTTAGAAGAGTTAATAAGAATTGATGACAATTGCAGCAATTATGTTGAATTTCCATCCTTGGAAAAACTGCACATAGAGAGTTGCCCTGAATTAAGGGAGTTCATCTTCAGTGACAAGGTAGATTACTATGAATGTTATCTCTATTTCTACTTTTCTTAGTTTTTTTTTCATTTTACTATCTTTGATAACTTTTACTAACTCCGTACAGGTTTCATTTCCTAGCTTACAAGAAATACATATTCATTATATGAAAAACTTGAAGATGATATGGCAGAACCAACTCATTCAGAGCGTTCCGTTCTGTCCAAAATTATTCAAAGTGAGCCTCTGGGAGTGTCAAAATCTGGAAAGTCTATTCCCAGCTTCCATTGCCAAGAGTCTTTTGCAGCTTGAAGAGCTTTATGTGGGAACCTGTGGAATAAAGGAGATTGTTTCCAAAGGTGGAGTAGAAGAAGCAGGTGCTAGGTTTGTCTTTCCACAGCTAACCTCTCTGCATCTCAATAACTTAGAAGAACTTAGATGTTTCTACCCTGGTAAACATACTACGGAATGGCCGAAGTTGAATGAGTTGAAAGTGGAGTGTTGTGATAAAATAGATTTATTCAACTTTCGAAAAAATGATGAGGAGGGCCAACTTGATGTCTCAGGGCAACAACCTCTGTTCTTGGTAGATAAGGTATTAGACTCATTTCTTCTCTTTCAATTGTATGCAATTAAAAGGTCATCTGGAGTTACAGTCATGTATTAACATGTTCATCAAAACTAACGATGTTGATATACGACTTTAATACAAGTCTCTTTTTTTTTTTTTTTTTTGCTTTTTTGAGTTTTTTGAATAAAACTCTTAAAGAGGAATTTTATTAATGGGAAAAAAAAAAAATATATATATATATATATAGACAAAGAAGAGCAATATTTAAAAAATATATTTAGAAAAGAATATTTGAATAGACATGAGAAACTATTTGGGAAACAATATTTGAATTAAACATTTTGCCACATTAATTGTCTGTGGGGAGATAACACCATTTGATTCTATTTGGTTGATTGTCAGGCCTTCTCCAACTTAGAGAAAGTGACAATAAGCAGAAATCAAATCAAAATTGTCTGGCAGAGCCTGTTTCCAGTACACCTCTTTCCCAGACTTCAATTTCTTGAGGTCAAGGACAATGAATCATCAGTTCTTCCACTTGGTATTCTAGAGAAATTTTACAATTTGAAAATGCTTAAACTGACATCTAGTTCATACAAAGAGATATTTTTATATGAAGAGGTCAAGAAACATGCGGAGGCACTTGCACAAATAAAGAGTTTATATCTCGATGAACTTCGTAATCTGAAGCAAATGTGGAAACAAGATTCCAAAATGGACTTAATTCTTCAAAAGCTTGAAATTCTTGAAGTAGAATTTTGTAGCAGATTGATTGTTCTAATGCCTCCCTCAGCATGTTTCGAAAATCTAAAAATTCTGAAGGTAGCTTATTGCAAAAGATTGTTAAGCTTAGTAGCAGCCTCAACAACCAAAAGTTTGGTGCAACTTGAAGAACTAAGTATATGTTATTGCCAAGAGATGACAGAAATAATAGCAAACGAAGGAGATGAAATGGAAGGCGAGATTGTTTTCAGGAGTTTGAAGAGTTTGAAACTTTTGGGTTTAACAAATCTCACAAGCTTTTGCTCTGGGAGCTGCACCTTCAATTTTCCTTTGTTAGAAAAAATCACAATGGAAGGATGTCCTAAGATGAAGCTTTTCTCTTCGGGAGTCTTGAGCACACCAAATTTACAAGAAGTATCGCAAGACCGAACAAACTACGATTGCAAGGGTCATAATCTTAACACAATCATAAAACAGCATCTTGAAAAAAAGGTACGCATTAATTAATTAAATTTAATTTCTTCTCTCCCTGACCTCTTTTATTCTCTTTTATGCGTCTGCAATAAACTTTAGCATGTAGTGACAACCAATTTAAAAGATTTCAAATTTGCTAAAAATTGATTTTATCTTTTAGTGAACTTGAAATATTCCAAACCGTAAATTAGTGTTTGCCTATGAAATGGATCTTTGACGAGATTAAATGAATTTTGTTAAGATTTGTTTTCTATGAATGAGAAAAAGTTTTGAATATACAGCATTAAAAGAAAAACTTGCATTAAAGAACAATACCATATAACTGGGGTAGTTCTTTATAAAAGCCCCCTCAAAAGTCTAAACCCATTTACACTTTGTAGAAATTTAATGAATTTTTACGAGATAGTTTTTAAATAAATACTAAGCCAAAATGAAATATACTTGTAAAAAACTTTAGAAGATTTTTTCAAACATAAACTTTTTTTCTTAATCTCTTGATATTTTCCTATATTCCCCCATTTTTGAAAATCTTTGATAAATAGAAACAAATTGGTCTTCATTTTTCTAATCATCATCATTTACAAACAGAACCCTCTGAGAGATGTGTGAATTTTAACTACGTGGACTATATTATAACATGTTTTTAATATCTTTATGTTGTAAATAGATGATGATGTGTTAAATGATATGCCAATTATAAATTAATTGTATGGGTTGTCTACTCTCTTAAAGCAAATATTAAATAAAACTTTTTGTGTAATTTTTTGTGGAAGGAACATAATGCCAATTCTTTTTTCTTTTTTTTTTCATTTGATCGGTTGCCAGATCTTCTCCATCTCACAGCAATCATTTTTAAGCAAAGAGGACTTCAGATTTGTTTGGCATATACTTCCAGAAGGCCAAAAAGTTAGTCCTTAACTTTTGCATATGAGTTGTTCCTTACTTTTCCCCCTTCAAATTATATAAGGTTGCGTGAAATTTGTTTTTATGTGATTTGTCACTAGGAATTTTCCAAATTAAAGCGACTGAGTTTAAGCAGAAATGACATCAGAATGATTTGGCAGAGCCAATTTCCACAGCACACTGTTCCAGTACTTAAATGTCTTTCCCTCTACGAAGATGAATCGGTAGTTTTTCCACTTGGTATCTTTCAGATATTTCACAATGTAGAAAAACTTGTGTTGGGTTATAGTTCATACGAAGAGATATTTTCATATGATGAGCTAGAGAAATATGCAGGGGCGCTTGCAAAAATAAAATGTTTAGATCTCAAATCTCTTGGTGATATAAAACAAATGTGGAGAAAGGATTCCAAACTGGACCTAATTCTTAGAAGTCTTGAAATTTTGCAAGTTAAGTGGTGTCAGAATTTGATTAATGTGTTGCTGCCTTGGTCATCTTTTGAAAATCTAAAAATTCTGAAAGTAGAGGATTGTAAAAGATTGATAAGCTTAGTAGCAGCCTCAGCAGCCAAAAGTCTTGTACGACTAGAAGAAATGCAAATATGTAGGTGCAAAATGATGAAAGAAGTAGTACCAAAGGAGGGAGATGTAAAAGAAGATGATATTATTTTCCCCAAATTGAAGAAATTGGATCTTAATGATTTATCCAGTCTCACAAGCTTTAGCTTTGGAAATTACACTTTCAAGTTCCCAGTTTTAGAAGAATTAACAGTGAAAGAATGTTCGAAGATGAAGATTTTCTCTTCAGAAGACTTGAGCACACCAATATTACGAGAAGTATGGCTAGATCAAATGGAGTATATTTGCGAGAATAACCTTAATAAAATCCTACAACAACATCATGAAGAAATGGTACGTACTGTTTAACTAAAGTTTGGTTTCCTTTTTCCATTACCGTTTTGTTGATATTTTTTTTCCCCTTTCATGCGAACTTTAGTGCTGTCAATCATGGCTTAATAAATATTATTTTGAAGGAAAATTTTAAAATTAACCATTTTTATATTTAACATAAACAATTAATCTTTATAATAAAAAATATTTAGAAATTTACTCTTTACTTTTGAGAGTAAGAATGTCAATTAAATTCTTAAATTCTACTTTTGTAAGTTGTATAATTTTCAATAATATTATATAATTAATTCCTTTGATTTTTTTATTTTTGACATGGTTGACAACTTGACCTTAAGTAGCATTTTATTAATTTTAATTTCCAAGGAACCATTGGAATTTGTCAATACTATTCCAAAACCAATAAATGCATTTAGAAATGAGTATTTCAAGAGTAAACCAATAACAATAGATCTTATCTAGTACAGCTTCATTTAAAACTTTTCGTTCCAAATTGTTTTTTATATCAAAAGCGACTTCTCTCTGTTTTTGAAAGTTATTAGTAATACATATTTACTGTTTATAATTAATTACAAATAAACAAATAATTTTCTTGGTGAATAAATAGGCCAACAAATAAAAATACTATCAATATAGAAAAAAAATGATAGTTAATCCGAAAGTATAGAGTAATACTTTTTTCTTTTTTCAGAGAAATCATTGAAAGTGAGAAATGGAAAAAAAAAATTTTAATATTTAAAGATATAATAAAAGAGAAAAGGGATGAGGTTAGTAAGTTGAATAAGAAAGTGAATAATACTTGGTTGAAAATAATGTTCAAGTTTAATTTAATAAATAAGATAAATTTAGCTAGAAGTTTTTTTAAGAATTAAGAATAAGTTATTGATTTAAAAATAATAGCTTATTGATGTAAATGTTACTTTTGAAATATGATTATAAAATTAATAAGATACTTATGAAATGCATTAGGCACAAGCTGGTCCTGCTTCCACATATGACTTCTTTCTTCTTCTTTTTTTCTTTTTTTTTTTTTCAAGAAACCTAAATATTATGATGGTTAAATAATTTAGAGAATTCTTAAATGGTGAAACCATGTAATAAGATTATCATGCGTATATTTATTTTTAAAATATTCTCTCTAAATTTTTCTATGAATTAAATTAAATCAATAATATAATTTATACATGAAACTGTTGAAAGTCTTATTAGATGGGTGTACTATGATGTGATTTTGCCTTGCTTGTATTAAAAGCCTTTTACCACATTAGTTGGTTTATCTACCTTCTATAGTTGTTTGTGGGAGGATCATAACACCAATTTGTTATTATTTGATTGGTTGACAGGTCTTCTCAAGGAAGGAATTGAATTTCGATACAATCAGAATAATTCTACAAACTTTTCCAGAACATCGGAAGGTTAGTGTCCTTAATTTTTACGAATAACTTTTCCTTTTTTAAAGTATATAAAGTTGTTTGAAATTTGTTTTTATTTGATTGCTTGCCAGGTCTTTTCCAACTTAGAGCAACTAAGTTTTAGCAGAGATGAGATTAGAATGATTTGGCAGAACCAGTTTCCACAGAAGCATCTCTTTCCTAAACTTAAACTTCTTGAGGTCTCTGAGGATGAATCAACAGTTATCTCACATGCCATCCTTCAGAGGTTTCATAATGTGGAGAAACTTGAATTAAATTGTTGTTCGTATGAAGAGATATTTTCATGTGAAGATGACGAGAAACATGCAGGGATGCTTGCACAAATAAAAAGTTTGTCACTCTATCGGCTTGATGATTTGAAGCAAATGTGGAAACAAGACTCTAAACTGGACCTAATTCCTCAAAATCTTGAAATTGTACAAGTAAATTGGTGTGGCAGTTTGGTTTCTCTAATGCCGCCTTCAGCATCTTTTCGAAATCTAACTAAACTGAGTGTAGAGGGTTGTGATCAATTGATGAGTTTGGTAGCACCATCAACTGCAAAGAGTCTGGTTCTACTTAAAGAGATGACGGTAAAAAAATGCAATATGATGACAGAAGTAATATCATCAAATGAAGGAGTTGTAACCGGAGATGAGATTATTTTAAAGAACTTGTGGAAATTGGAGCTGGATGGTTTATCAAGTCTCACAAGCTTTTGTTCTAGGAACTACAGCTTCAATCTCCCATGTTTATGGAAATTAACTCTAAAAAAATGTCCTAAGATAAAGCTTTTCTCTTCGGGAGTTGTGAACGCACCAATGTTACAAGATATATGGCATGACGGCACAAATGATATTTGGGATGGTGACCTTAACGCAACGGTACAAGGAATACATGAAAAACTGGTATGTACTATTTGGCTTAAGTATTTTGTTGATTTGCTTTCATTTACTTCTCGAGAAAACTCTAGCATAACAATCATGTATCTGAACAACCTCTATATAAGTTTAATATATTTGAGGTCTGTTACAGAATGCCAAGACTTCTCCAGAAGATTGTGGTGGTCCTTCTACTCTCTTCCCATCCTCGGCCTCCTCATCCACCATTTGAACATCTCGTACGTCTCCACCACCCTTTATCTTTTTTATGTCTTTGATGGGTATTGTTTTTTGTCTCAGGGGTATGTAGCCATAGAAATCTTTGGAAATCAAAATCCCCCAAGTTTTTTTCTTTTTGAGTCTCTGATTCTTTCTAATATTGACTGATGGCTATAGTTTTAGGGCTTTTGAGAATTATTTGGTGGATGAGAAAATGTGGGTAAATTCAGATGGTATTTAGATGTAGAATTTTGCTTTTAATTTTCCATGCTGTTTTTGTGGTGGCTATACAATGTTTACCGCTCTATCAAGAAAGTGAAGTAGATTTAATTTTGAATCTGAAGATTGAATTTAAGGCAGAGAACCAATCTATCAAGAGAGAGAAGTAGAACCCAGAAAAAAGTTTGTCTTTGAGACACATGAAGATGAATTTAAATTCTTTAGAACAGAAATGGGTATCTAAAACAAAGCAAAGACCTCTGTTTCCTCTGTTTTTTTAAAAGGAAAGACACAATCTGTAATCTACCAAAGAAAGAAAATAACAAATATGTAGAAATTGAAAACACTTTTCTGCCCTCTAATAAGCATTTTTAGCTGAAGAAATCAATCAGAGAGAGATGATAAAGAAAAATGGGAGACAGAGAGTGAGAATGGAAAGTCCAAAAAAGTGCTAGTGAGTAATGGTTTGTCAGTATGAACCAAAAAAGTGCTCTTGCAAATTTCTGGTGTATATTAAGCTAAAAAATACTTCACTTGAGGAGTTACATTTCAGGTGTTCTATTATTACACAAGTACATAATTATAGAGTAGTTCGAGAGAGTCTACAAGATAACTTTTTTTTATTTTCAGTCTTTTTAAGTTTTAAATTTAAAATGCTGTTGACCTCTATGACCCGTTGGATTTCAATCTAATAGACAACATTTACTCTGTAATTATGTTGAATTTATATAGTAGCATGACCCCATATGTTGTGGTATACCACTATCGTCTAAATTTAATTCTTGATCAACTGTTGTTGATTTACTTGGGATCTTACATATGCATACAATAAGTTCTAGCAATGGATTTCTACATCCAGAGTGCCGTTTTCATCATGACACAACTTTTTTTGTAGGGTACTGTGGACTCACTCAAATGGCAGATTTCTCGGGAGACTGCCAATAGCATTGTTTCGTGGTTTAGCTAACACCATTGGGGCAGCTGAGTCTTTAAGGTTCAGCTTTGATGCAATCTCTAGATTTCAAACTCTTTGCTTTTAACTCCTTGGAATAAAATTGTGTGAGAGAGAGAACATTGTGATTTATGATTTGAGTTTATGACATGTGACTTTAAGATGTCATTGTATACATGTATTTGAGTTATGATCTATGAAAATTGTGATTTATCATATATGGTGTGCTAAAGAACCAAGCCAAAAAACAACTGCCCTAGATTGAAAAAAAGTTCTCTTTTTTGGTAATGCTTTTGTTAGAAAGTAGCTGGATGCAATTTTTTGGTCGTAAACCTAATTGGTTAGTTCCAATTACGTAAGCAGTGGTTGGAATAAAGACATATTTTATTATGAATTTCAATGTAGCAGATGAAGGTATATTTCTACCGGCCCAATCAATAGTTCAAGTCACACTCTTATAATTCATTTTCTCTTTGAAGAATTCCCTTCAACTATTCATTAATGTAAAAAAATAATAATACAATATTGTAAAATTGGGGGGAAATTTCCAAATACATGTCTTATTCTTTGTCAATAATCCATATTTATAGAAATGAAATATTATTGTTCCTTCCCCAAATAATTTTAAAAATCTCTATTATTTGTATTCTTTATAAAATACCAGAAATACCTCCATGAATTTTAATTTGAGCATTAGTACAAGTTATACCTCCATTAGTAAAATTAGTATTTAATTTGGCTACTTCCCTGATGATTATATTGGGTCCTCTGCCTATTAACGTAAAACTTTCAAGTTGGAATTTTGTAATATGATGTTGTAAGCAAGTTTATTGTTGTATAGTGTTTAAATGGGCAGCGTAGCATTACTGCATTCCACATTAATTAGATTTAGTACTTGGTAATGTTACTTATACTCGTTAACGATCACAAATTTGGATCTCAAAGAAGCAGAGAGCTAAGGCTGAAAGAAAAATTAAGAAAGTAGAGACTAGCAATTAAAAACTTGTTTGAACATTTAGGGTCCTTTGTTTTTTCCATCCGAAGATTGAATAGATTTGAACTTTTTTGAAAACTGAATAGAGACGGAAACTTTTTTTTTTTTCCAACACTATTGAATAAAAGTATTAATTGTTTATTTTTTTAATACAGAAACATGATTCTTATTTTGTCGGCTGTTACTTCAATTACTTTTTCTAAGCCTTTACTATCTGACTCTGATTTGTGCTCTGTTTCTTCCAATGTTTTAAAGTTGAGGTCCTCTTGATCTTCCACATTTTCAACCAGTCCAGCTTCATTAAGACTGTTATCAACTTACCATCACTTTTTCTTATAAAAAAAAAAAAAAAAATTATCATCACTTTTTTGTGTACTTTCCTCCTCCATATATAGTAGATGGACTCCGCACTTTTTGAGAGCCTCTTGACAGGATGAGTAAATGCTCAAATTATGTTCTCCATCATCTCTTTGAATTACAGCATACAGCCCATGAGCGTATAGAAGAAACACGTGATCTGACTCGAGGAATCCAGGTTTCTCACTACGTTCTCTAAGTCACAATCAATTTCATGCAATTCGCCATCCTTGGTTACGAAACTATTAGTGATAGTTCTATAGCAGCTAATATGGTTACTAAAGATTTAGTGCAACCTACCACTAAGTATTCTACTCAAACATTTAGTCAAATACCTGGTAACTATCACATGCAAAACATACATCAAACACCTGGTGAGCATCTGCTACACTCCACAGCAAAGCAAAGGATAAAGACAGACAACATGATCATCACAATATTGATCATGATGATAAGGGTTAGCTGACTCATAAAACAGTTAGTTTAGGAGGGAAAAGTTGTTGAGATAGCAACTTTTCCCGCTTAAATCAAAATCAGTTAGGGCTTTGATTTTCCCAGATTTGTCAGCTACATATACATGCTTCAGATTATTCATGTGATTAAGAAAAGAAATTAAGAAATAAAAAATAAAATCAGAATGAGAGAAGATTTTCTCACCTGTTTGCTTGGTGAGAAAATCTTATTGAGTCATTTTCTGTTCTTCGTTCTTCTTCTTCCTACTTTGCTCTTCTTCTTATTTTGATTTCACCTGCAACCTTCATCTTCTCGAGAGTTCCAGTTGACTACATCTGGTGAGTGGTACTAGTAAGGCCACTGAGACTGGTATTAAGCAACGCCCAATTGTTAGCAAGCCTATCTCATCTAAACCAGTAGGGGGTAAGGGTTCCAGATTTGATGTGCTTTCTGAGCAGATGGTTGAGGAAAGTGATGCAATCATGGAGGGAAAATTTCTGAAGGGCAAGGACCATTTGACTACATCTGGTGAACCAGAATTCCACTACAAACGTGCTTGCAGTGACTGTGAGGATTTTTCGGCAATGCCGCAGAGGGAAAGAGTTGATAGTTTCAAGACCAAGCTTCTTGGAGTATCGAATCCCAGCAACTGGAAGGGATTTGGAGATGGTAAAGAGAAGATTACAATTGAGGACTCTGACTTTGTTCTTGTAGAAGGATCCAATGGTCAAGATGTTATTCTGTTTGAAGAATTAAAATCCAAACTTCGCAAACCTTGGGTTAACGCCTTGATTTTGAAGATCATGGGGAGATCTCATTCCCTGAATTTCATGATCCAGAAACTCACTCAGAAATGGTCACTTGTGGGTCAATGACAGCTTACTGATTTGGAAGATGGTTATTTTGTACCTAGATTCCAGTTTGTTGCGGATCTTGAATATGTGTTGACTGAAGGTCCATGGATGGTCACAAACCAGTACTGAGTTGCGCAACGGTGAAGACCTAACTTTGTCCCAGGAGAGGAACCTATTCGTGTGATGCCAGTTTGGCTTAGACTCTCAGGACTGCCTATAGAATGGGTAGATGCTGGTTTCCTTTGGAAGCTGGGAGGTATTCTGGGAAAAACCTGCAGAGTTGATCAAATTACCGAAGCTCAGTCAAGGGGCCGGTATGCAAGGCTCTGTATTGAGATTGATATATCAAAACATTTGAGAAGCTATATGAAAGTTGATGGGAAGATTATAAGAATTGAGTACGAAAATCTTAGTATGGTTTGTCTCTGAAACCTGTGTCAGAATAACAAGCTCTATCTCCTTTTTTTTCAGCAAGATGAGTAATTTCATTGAAGTCTCCTAGAACAACCCAAGGGCCTACAAAGCAACCCCTGATAAGATTGAGATACTGCCAAAGATTCTTTCTAATACCACAGCTGGGATTGGCATAAACAACAGTATTAACCCAACACTTCTTAGACTCAGTAGCAACAAAAGTAATCGTGTGTCGCGAGCTAGCCACAACCTCTAGCGAGACAGATGGGCTATTCCAGAGCAGCAATAACCCACCCGAAAAACCATCAGCATCAACAATAAATTTACTAGAGAAACCTAGTTTATTGGCCACTGATAGAACCCTGGGGCCACTGATTCTAGGTTCCAACACAGCAAGAACTTCAAATCTGTAAATCTTCCTAAAATCCGATAAAGTTTTAACAAGGCTCTTTTTACCAGCTCCTCTAACATTCCACACACACAACATCAAGATAAAGCTAGTTAAATAAATATCAAACGCTCTCTTGATTCCAAGCCCACCATTACCCTTAGGAGTGCATACAGTCCTCCAGTTCACCAGATGGACAGTCTTCTTATCCACAGTATGCCCCTATAAAAAATCCCTGTTAACTTTGTCAAGCCTACAACATAGATCATTAGGAAGTTTAATAGTTTGCATGGAGTAAACAGGAATGGCTGCAGTGACAGTTTTAATTAGGGTAACCCGACCGGCCATAGAGAGGGTGGCACTCTTCCAAGAAGCAAGTCTTTTCTGGGTCTTCTCTAGGATCTCACAATATGTATGCTTAGTGATTCTACTATGTAATAGAGGGACTCCCAAGTACTTTCTCAGATCCTTGGTGATGGGAGAGCCACATATACTAGCAAGGGCCCTAGCATCTCCATCCCTCACTAGACTAGAACAGAACACCCAAGATTTGCTGAAGCTTACTTCCTGACCTAAACTATCACAGAATCTATCAAGACAAAGCTTCATGCTCTCAGCTTGCTGGATAGTAGCATGACCGAAGAGGATAAGATCATTAGCAAAGAACAAGTGAGAAATTAGAGGTCATCCCTTAGAGACAGCAATCGGCTTCCAAGACCTCTTATTCACACAATCCACAATAAGGTGAGAGAGCTTTTCCATATATAGGACAAAGAGGTATGGGGAAATAGGGTCCCCCTGCCTAATACCACACCCCGGAGAAAAAGCATCAGAGATCTCCCCATTCAAAACAACACGGTAGTTGACGCTTCTGACACAGAACATGATCAAATCAACAAAATGTTTGGTCAACCCCACCTCTAAAAGCACATTCTCAATAAAATCCCACTGAATTTTGTCATAGGCCTTCGCAAGGTCAATCTTCCAAGCTAAGAACCCTTTCTTACTCTTAGAGACACGAAATTTATGAAAAACCTCTTGAGCCACCACAATATTGTCTTGGATTTGTCTCCCAAGAATAAAAGCAACCTGATTCGGACCTACCAAGTCTGCCATAATACCCCTCAGTCTACTAACAATGATCTTGCTTATGACTTTGTACGCAGTATTGCAAAGGCTAATAGGACGAAAATTAACCATCTCCAGGGGACTAGGAATTTTAGGGATGAAAGCAATGAGAGTCTGATTTAGCTCAGAAGGGAAATGCCCAAGTCTGAAGCTGTTTGTCACCATATTCACCAAATCCACCTTACAGAGCGGCCATTGATTCTGGAAGAAAGCAGCTGGGAACCCATCAGGCCCAGGTGCTTTAAGGCCCCCAATATCAAACAGACTAGACTTTACCTCTTCCTCAGAAATACCCCTGCACATATTTTCCCTAGAAATGTCATCAATAGTAGGGAATAAAGCAGGGAGACTGGTATAATCAAAGCTAGCATTTTTATAGGAGAAAAGGGATTTGAAATAATCACAAGCAATCCTTTTCAGACCAAACTTATCATTAACCCAATCCCCGTTCATATCCCGCAGACCTTCAATCTTATTCCGCTTTCTTCTGATCATGGTGGATAAGTGAAAAAACTTAGTGTTACGATCCCCACATCTAAGCCAATTGTTTCTGGATTTCTGGTGCCAAAACATCTCCTCCTGATTAATTATGTCATTGTACTCTCTAGAGAGATGGAACTCTAAGGAGACAAGACTAGAATTATAATTATAGCTGAGGCTTTTCTGGATCCCAAGAATTATTACTTGTAAGTACTTGAATAATGCTAACTTGTTGACTCCTGGTGATAGTGATAAACCTGTTTGCTCGAACACTTGGAAGGGCATTAAATTTGGAGCTAAACTCCTATCCTCTGGCATTAATTGGAGGATAGGGAATGGTAATTCTGTTCACTTCTGGACGGATGTCTGGGCTTCAGATTGTGGTTCCCTTACTAATCATGCTGTTGTGGCTCTAAATGACACTCTGTTGTCTGAGAAAGTAAAAGATTATGTGGTGGAAGCTGGCTGGAATCTGCGAAAACTAGCGACTGTCCTGCCTTGGAACATCATCCATAAAATTACTAAAATCCATATTGGGAACATCCCTGATAAAATTATTTGGGGAGGGTGCTCGAAGGGTAATTATTCGGTGAAGACTGCCTACAACCTTAGGCTTGACTCCGTTTCTCCTCCTTGGCAGTGGAATTTTATCTGGAAACTGAAACTTCCCCCCAAAGTCCTGACTTTCCTCTGGTCCCTTTTACAAGGAAAGATCCTCACTAATGATCATCGCAGGGCTAGGTGTTTAACCACCGACTCCTCTTGTCCCAGATGCTGCTCAGGTCTGGAGTCCATTGACCATCTCTTGAGGGGCTGCAGATCTTCAGTGGGTATTTGGAACCAGGTTTGTGCTGGTTTTTCTTATTCTACAACATTCAGTGATAGTTTTATCTCTTGGATTTATGCTAATCTTAAGAACACTGCCATCATTGTTAGTGATGCTCCTTGGTATATGGTGTTTGCTTTGACTCTCTGGTATATTTGGAAGTGGCGGTGTTGTAAAGTCTTTGATATCAATTTTGTCATTCCTGTTAATTCTCACATTCCAATTTTTATGTATATTAAGGAGTGGTGGAATTGTATGGGGACAGGAGGAAATTTTAAGGAGCCCTCTCTTAGGCTCATTTCGTGGATTCCTCCTGTGGAAGGATGTGTTAAGTTAAATGTGGATAGTAGTTTGAGGGCGAGTGATAGCTCCATCACTGCGGCTGATGTTTTAAGAAACCATGATATCTGCTGGAAAGGGGGTTTTATTATCAAGATTGGTGTGGGGAATATTTTGGAAGCTGAGTTGTGGGGCTTATATGAAGGGTTAAAGTTTGCTTGGGCTTCTGGGTTTAAGTCTATTGTGGTAGAGTCTGATTCCAGGGATGTTGTTAGCCTTGTTAATACAGGGCCTTGTTTGAATCACCCTTGTTTTAATTTAGCGGATGCTTGCTGCTCTTTGCTGAAAGCCAACTGGGCGTGTTCTATTGTGCATATTTTTAGAGAAGCTAATAGGCTGGCGGATGTTTTGGCTGGCATGGGTCATGATTTGGCCCTTGGTGTTCATGCGTTGGAGACTATTCCCCCCCAAGCGGCTCTGATTTTTGAGGATGATCGCAGAAACCTAGCCATGGCTAGACTAATCCCTGGCTAAGTCTCTGTTTTCTTTGTGTCTTTTTTTTTTTTTTTTTCCTGTTGGGTTTTGTCCTCTTTTGTACCAAAATAAAAAAAGCAAGAAAGAGAAAAAATATCAGAAAGTGGAAAAAGTGAGAGAGGAAAAGTAATATGATAGTGCTCTTTCACTGTTAGTGTTAGTACGTTTTTACTGTTGTTCACGTGTGTAAACGTGTGTGTATTTTTTTTTAGAAACAACATTTGCAATTGAAACAGAAATTACGATATTTGCAATCCTCAAATGCAGCTATAATACAAAGAGCGAAACCCAAGAGCTTGGTACTACACCAATGCGGATGCAACTTTATTATCACTGAAGATCCCCTGTTTTGATGGCTGAACTAACTCATCAACCATCAGACTTCAACAACTCCTTATCAAAAGAGAGTGCATCATTGATACAAGAGTCAGTCATCACTTGATTGGAGACTCTTGGGAGGTTGTTAATTCTGTTAGTATTGGCGGGAGAATTGGTTACAAGCTGATGAGGTGGCATCAGCTTGTTAGAGTCTGTTACACGCATGAAAGCATGCATGCTTCATGCTTGCTTTGTAACTTATACATTGTATAAATATTGAGCTTAGGTGATAGCTTTCGTTCTATGTAATTACATTGTATAATTCTCTTAAATCTATTGAAAGAGTTTTCTCTTCTTTCTCTTTAGTTTTTCAGTTTCTGTTTTCTATCATTTGTTCTTCGATTCTTGTTCATTGAACTCAAGAATCTATCATGAACCACTTAGGAATTTCATTTTCAGGAAAACAAAACCTAACTGCAACTCCTTCTATATATTTTTGTGCCGTCAAAATTATTATTCTTAGTTAGCATTATAGAAATAGGCTACCAGTCCAAGTTTTTATAACCCGAAAGAGGATTTGTTAACAGTGACCTTTAAAGAATAAAATAAATACACAAATCTAGATTATGAACAGATCCCTCATAAATAAGAAAACTCATCATCAGCAGAAAAATTCAATAGAAAGAACTTGAAGCAATCCCACGTGCCTTAGTTGCCATAACTTGAAGCTTTAGCAGTGCATCTGCCATAATATTTATCCTTGCATTCTCGTCCAATTTGAAGCAGTTAGAATACATGAAACTCTGTTGGGAATTCCAATTTCCAGTGAAGACCACATTTGAAGTTGGTAAAGTTTCCAGAGAAATGCATTGATGTGCTTGTAAATATTATAGACGCGATGGAAGTGGAAACTCTTGCAAAGATTGAAGTGTCTTGCAATGGCTTATGTTAAGGCCTTTTAGAGAAGAAAATGGTTTGAGGCTTAGGCTTTCAAAGTTGTTTCCACTTAGATTCAAATGCTCTAAGAAAAATAATCAGCTAAGAGCAGTTGACAATGTTGACAGGTTGCACTCACTTAGTCCCAACTGTTGTAAATAACATAAACCAGATATGAAGATAATGGCAAGTTCTCTAGCATTTTTTCAACCCCACTACAACCAGAAAGATTAAGATTTGAAAGAGATTTCATATTACAAATGCTATTTGGAAGACTTTCTATGTATTTGCAGTATCCTATATCCAAATAAGAAACCGAGGTAGAAGTTCAATGGACGCATGTAATTCTTTTATGGCCGTCTAAATCAAGATACAGTAGCTTTCCCCTAGTCTCTAACACTTCTGAGATAGGTTTGGGCTTTCTTTCAAGTGTTGCGAGTAGCTTAGGTCAATCCGTCTTAAGTTCTCCAGATTACACTATAACAAAAGAGATAAAGCTTAAACCAATTAATTGAAAATCATGAGATTCAAATGCATACAAGACAAGAAAATTGTATAAATGTTAAAACATACTTGATTTTCCTTCCAAAGGTGTTCGACATTGCTATGATGCATTTGAAGCTCTACAAGGTTTTCAGGGTTAAATTTAGATAGCATAGATCTTAAAGGATATCTATGCCAATGTAGATATCTCAGCTGATCAGGAAGTAATTCAAGGTCTTGACATACGTGCACCTTATCGTTCTCTTTGTTCCCTTTAGAGTAGACGTGAGAGCTATAGAATTTCAGAAATCTAAGTCTCTGCATTCTCATGAAGGCATCATAATTTAGGTACAGCTCATTTATTTGAGACAAGTCTAGAGGTATACTTTCAACTACATTAGTCCTTTGACAACAAAATCAATAGATTAGGATATAGCTTTATATATTTAAGAAAATTTTCTAAGCTTTCTATCATAACACCTTAAATAGAATGAAGAATTATAATGCAATTGGCTCTTACTATATTTTTCTTGAATAAATTGTATATATATCTTAAGGATCCCATAATCTGTTACGCTCCTCGAACTCTTTTATGGATTCTTGAAGAACAATACTATAACCCATTTTTTGTATCAGATCATGCATCAATAACTTATTTTATGTGACAGTTATAAGGCATTTTTCAACAAAAACACTTATTTCAATTTCAATAGATAAACCGTACCCATCTAGTACAGCTATTACATGACTTTGCTCCCCCTTGAAGAAACATGCAATATCAAGAAATATTTCTTTTTCTTGATTATCCAATCTATCATAACTTATTCTCAATGTATTTTGAGTGTCCAAGTTAGGACACTTCTTAAGTTTATCCACTCTTTCTTACTTCTACCTTGTAAAAAACAACTCAAAACTTTAAGAGCTAATGGATTGTCTTTTGCATAGGAGACAACTCGATTTGTCAGCATCATGTAATATTCTGTAGGATACCTTTTCTTGAAGGCATTGAAACTAAAGAGTTGAAGAGCATCGTGATAATTTGATTCTTTAAGCTCGTATAATCCATTAACGCCATTTTTAAGTACTTGCTTATCTTTAGATGTTATAATAATTCTACTCCCAGGACTAAACCAACTACAATCTCCAACTAAATAGTTCAAGTGTAGTGCATTATTTACATCATCAAGAACAATAAGTACCTTCTTACAATAAAGCATGTTTATCGTAAAAGCATGACTTTTAGATTTCAATCATTTAGTACTTCAAAAAATAGCTTTTCTTGCAGATTGTTTAAACCACATTTAGCCGATTCTTCCCTAATGTTTACAAGAAAGCAACAACTTCCGAATTGAATGACAATTCGATTGAATATAGCTCTTGCAATAGTTGTCTTACCTATACCAGCCATAGCCCAAATTCCAACACTACGAAAGTCTACCGTTCCAGTGCATAATAAAGAATCAACCTTTTCTCTGTGTGACAAAATTCCAACCAAGCCATCCAAATGATCACATGATGACTTTTGCTTCAATTTCTTTAAAACATCTTTGACAATTTTCTCAATAAACTCAAACTCAGGTTGTCAATTATGAAGAAAACTTTTAAACAAATTATACTAAAGTAGAAAAAAATGTAGGTAGGTTGGCAACCCCAAAGCATCAATTTTATGGCAAGAGTTATTATGATTTTTTTTTTCTTGAAAAGGAAACAATATTCTACAATCACCAATCAAATTATCAATTCTTTCACGATATGTTTCCATAAAATAAATTCACTAGTAAAAATCAAACTTCTCTTTCAATTTCGTACCTGATCTCAGAATAAAAATATTTGAATACGATCTATTGTCTTTCTATTATGTTCTACTAATAGGAAAAAAAATAACAAAGAAATAAATTAATAAAATTAGGTGGTTTTCTTTTGGAAACAAATTAATAGCAATCAACAGATCAAATACTAAGAACTTGTAATTAGTTTTTAAGATAACAATTTATCATGAGATGAAACAACAAATGAAATGTTTCCATTTAATTATGAAAGAATGACAAAACATACGTACCCATCATGCTCCTTTATACCCCAACCAGATAAATTAGCTACTTGATTCAAAGCAGCCCTCCAGATAAATTAGCTACTTGATTCAATTTATCTTTTGTCTTCTTGAAGCATTTTTCATGTTTAGCAAATGCTTCCCCATAACTCCTGTTTGTTTCCTTACATCGGATGGAAGCGCATGGTAGAAAACTGGTAATATAATCTGTCCCTTCGAATTCTTACGTTCAAGTATCTTCAGAAGCTCGTTCAAGCATCACGTCGAAGAAGCGTAGTTTTTGGAGAGAATGACGATGGAAAGACATGAGTCTTCAATTGTTTTTGAGAATGCTGGAGAAATATCATCACCCTTCCTTATTTGATAATCAATGAAGGTTTCGATCTTTGTCCTGCTCAAGGCTGCATAGACTCGTAAATGCATTGCGAGTGTCTTCACCTCTAAAGCTCAGGAAGACATCAAACTTGGTTCCACGAGTAGTAGTGTCAGAACAACAAGAATGGGAAGAAGCCATCAAATTATTATTAGGACACAATTATTAGGGTAGAAGTTACAAGCTAGAACTAATGTTGTACTACTTTGTGACTCAATTGTACGGTATTATATAAGGCGGGGTTTTGATATACAAAGAAGGAAACAAGAGGAAATTAATCTTTAATTACTTGTGGCTCTTGAGTTAGAGACAAGTCAAAAATACTTGTAACATCCTGGATTTCGGATAATTAATTTTGAATATATGAATATAAATTTTGTGATTGGAGGGGATGTAAATGTAATTAAAAGTATGTTTATTTTTATGATTTCTAGGTGGACCAGATGGAACGGTCCAGAAATGATGCATGAAGATTGAAAACCGAGGCAGTGAGTATCGCAACCTGGTCATCGCGACCACAGATCGCGATGACCTGCTCGCGATGAAAAATGGTGATTTTTGGCTCACTGCTCGCGATGAAAATGTCAAATTCTGGCAGTGAGCAACGCGACCACCACCGCGACCATGAAAGTGGTGGAAACGCTCCAGTGGGTACCGTGACCTGGTGGCGCGACCACAGGTAGCGACGACGGTCGCGACGACCGAAAAATATAAAAAAAAAATTTGGCTTCTCGCAGAAGCCACAGAAAACAAAACAGAGAAAAAGAGAGAGGCAGAGACCGAGAAAGAAGAGAAAGAAAGAAATAAGAAGAAAGAAAGAAGAGAAAGAAGAAGAAAGAAAGAAGAGAAAGAAGAAAGAAGAAGAAGAAGAAAAAGAGAAAAGGAAAGTGTAGGAAAAAGAGAAAGGGAAAGGAAAAGAAACCTAGAACCGCGATAGTCGAAAGAAAAAAGGTATTCAGGTTGGTGTACCACCGTTTTCGAAACCTTTACAAAAAGTATTAAGTATTTTTAGTTGAATCTGTAATTAATTTGAAGATTTTTCAATTTTTATGTGTTTATATTATTTTATGGAAATGATTTTATTGTTGATTGTATCTTGATTATTACGATTCCGCTGAAAATTACTTATTTTCGACTCTTGCATAAATGTTGTTGATTTTCCCATGAAAAAATCTATGTTATTGAAATCGAATGTTTCCGTTGATTGGTAACTATAGTGAATATTTGAAAATTAGTTTATCGAGACAGCCCTAGGATACTTAGACATAGAAATGGATATAGGAGGTTGGTATACCAGCTGGGTTCAGTAAGCAGTACTACACCGATATTGATATGCTATTGATGATTATTATGTACCTCATCATGGATTCGTCCAGGGGCAGGGAGACACGTACCTCCTCACGGATTCGTCCTGGGGTAGGGAGACACGTACCTTCCTAAGGATTCGTTCCTGAGATAGGGAGTTATGTACCTCTCTAGGTTCCGAACCCTCGGTCCTAGAGTAGGGAGACACGTACCACTCTTAGGATTCGTTCTAGGGTGGGAGCTATGTTCGACAGACAGTCACTGTGGTCGAACGACCCATATTCCAATCCTAGTTTATGTTGAGTATTCTAGAGGGCCAGAATTGAATTGAATTAAATGATATGTTTATAAGTGCCTTTCGAAATCGATTTGATACATTTATGACAATGTTTACATTAAACTGTTTGTAAATTAATTGAGAAGCTAATTGAGTACGATTATTGATTTAGTTGAGTTTACTAACCTGATTTCATATGATTTTAATTAGTAATGTCTTCCTTATGTTTGTATTGTGATATTTATATTATGAAAAGTTATGTTATGATTTTAATATTTGAGTTTAGTGTACACCCACTAAGCTATATGCTTAGCGCGTTAGTTGTTTTATAACGCGTAGGTACCAGGGATACTGAAGAGGCCAAAGACTGAAGAGAGAGAGTTGCTGACAGAATCCCAGAGTTACTACAGTTGGGTAGTTATATTTTTGTATATATATTCTGTAAGCATGCATATACAGAAGTCTGTAAATTTCAAAGAGTTCATATATATATTTGTTTTGTAAATCTTATGGTTTCTGTTTTTCAATTTGTAGATTGTTTGTAAATATTGAATTATGAATTATTTTAGTTTAAACTGTTTGAAAGTCGCACTAAACGGTAGAGTACGCATTTGATTGAAAATGATATTTGAAGTGTTGTTGTGATTTTTGTTTGATTTGAGTTGTGGAAAAACAGGTTTTGGAAAATCAGAAAAACAAAGGGAACTCTGCCGAAATTTTTGTAAAAAGTGTATTTCGATAGGCTTACTCGAAAAGAGTTTTAAAATTATAAACTGTGTGGTTTTCCAATGATTTGAAAATTTATTTGATGGGCTCACAATGGTTTGAAATGTATAAAATGAATTTAGAAAGTTTTGAGAAAACCCGAGTAGCACTCCCTAAGTCGATCCAGTCGGGTCGAGTCAAGGGGTGTTACAACATTTATACGCATCAAAATATATATACACTATCTTTGCGACGCATTTAGATAGTTTTATGTTATGTAAATATATATATATATATATATATATATATATATATATATGACTTGGAAATTAACTCCCACAGGAGAGATGTCTCTTCACGCATTTATTTAATTAATAATGGTAGGATTCGAATTCCTAAAAAATAGGTAAAGGGAAAATATACTAACCACTTGAACTATAAAGCTAGAAGTGAATGTGCATGGCTATAAGTGAATGTGCATGGCATATGCATCAAGCTAATAGTTTGCATCATATTAAATGGAAGTTTCCTTTAAATTTACTTGAAAGAGTAGCGATCAATAGTTTTTTGGGAAAATTGCAATGAAATACCCTGACGTTTGGTCATATTGTAATGAAATTGTATTTTTCCTTAAACTATAACTAAGTACCTCGGATAATTATTAATTTAGTCCCTAATATATTTAAAAATATTACTTTTTGATCTATTTTTACTTTTTTAACTGAGATGATCCTTACTTTTTCCAAAATATATCAATTTAGTCCCTATGACCAAAATTTTGACGGTTAAACCTGACATAAAGTATAAATTAGCCATCTTACCCTTTTTTATTAAATTAGTAAGATGATTTTACCCTCCAAATTTTTACATTTTAACTATTTTACCTATTTGAAAAGTCCAATAAAAAATTGATATATGTTATAAAAACTCAAATTATTTTTTAAAACACACTTAAATTTAATTAAATAAAAAATAAGTATTATAAATTTATTAAAATTTAAAAAATTTAAAAATAACATCATTTATTAAAAATAAAAATAAAATTCAAAATTGAATACTTATAAAACTTAAAATTTAGTTAAAAAAACTAAAATGTTAAAATATTATATATAGATATTTTAGAGTATATTATATAGTATATATACATTATATATAATAATTATAATATACATTATAAAATAAAAATATAATAACATAACTGTAATATATAAATTTATTATATATATATATATGTATTAAATTACTAAATTTTTATTTTTATAAGTATTCATTATTGAATTTATTGTATTTTTAATAAATGATATTACTTTTCACATTTTTCTAATTTTTATAATATTTTATATTTATTTTTTATTTTTAATAATTTTATCATATTTATTTTATTATTTAATTATTTTTAAGTACTTTTAAAAAAAATTAAAATTTTATAACATTTATTAATTTTTTATTGACTATCCAAATAGGTAAAATTGTTCAAAAATTAAAGGGTAAAAACATCATTCTAATTTAATAATTTAATAAAAAAAGATAAGATGTTTAATTTATACTTTATGTCAGGTTTAACCATCAAAATTTTGGTCATAAGAACTAAATTGATATATTTTGGAAATGGTAGAGGCCATGTGAGTTAAAAAGGTAAAATTAGATCAAAAAGTGATATTTTTTAAATATATTAGGGACCAATTGATAATTATCCATGGTACTTGGTTGTAGTTTAAGGAAAAATACAATTTCATTGCAATATGACTAAATATTAGGGTATTCCACTGTAATTTACCCTAATTTTTTTTTTTTTTTTTGTGGGTCATGCTTATATATACATCAACATAATTTACATACATAAAACTATCTAAATGAGTCACAAAGATAGCTGGAATATTGGTTGAGGCTGCTATAGCTTCGAAGAAATTATTAAATGATGATATGTTGGAGACGTCGGAATGAGTCAGGTATGACAACAAATCAAATCGGTGTTGGATCGACATGCTTCATACCTGAAACCTATTTTGGATAGGGTGCTTCATACCCGATTCTGCCCCAAACGAGTTTTTGATTTCAGTTAAAAACCTGAACTCGTTGTTAGGTTTTATGAAGCTTGAATCAAGAGTATATCAGTTTCGCAATTCAGCAGAGTTTTGTGCAGAGAGCGTCACGACAGTAAGGGGCAGAAAGCGATAGAGAGGCGCGCGACTTAGGGCGGAACCCAGAGGTCACGCAAAAGGTCGTACTAGAGTGAAGCAGAATCCTGGCAGAGAGCCGCACGACCTGAGACGCGACAAGTCACTATATATATTAATTCCTATTTTGTTTATACTCATGTTTTGAGTCTAAAACCTAACTAGTTTAAGAAGTCTTTCTTAGGTTGGTCTTGTCCTAGTTTTTCCTATATAAATACCCATGAAATGTTAGGGTTTTATATGGTCATAAAATAAGGTAAGAGTAAAAGAAAGAGTACTCTATTGAGATAAGAGAGATTGTAACAGGGTATGCACACGTAGAGAAAAAAAAAGTGTGAGTTTTTCAGGTATATCTTTGTAATTAGTTCTTTCATAGTGGATTTAGTGCAGTTACGCTCCGTAATGTAAGAATAAGTTGATTACTGAACCACGTAAAAATTGTTGTCACTATTCTTGCTTGCTTTTGTGTTTGTTTTGTCTTTGGTATATGTTTGCATACATATTATCATTTCCGCTAGCGCTTTAGAGGGGATCGGGTTGAATGGGTTGAATTCCTAACATCCATTCGGAATGGGGTGATCCATACTAAACCCGATTAACTCGTTTCCTTTTTGTATTTTTTTATAAAAAAATGTTCACTCCACTAATTAAATAAAATTTCACATATAATTGAAATTAAACATAAAATAGAACTAAATATTAAATAAATTTTTGCAAGGAAGAAAGATCGAAGAAATTATTAAAACATGATCTGTTGGAGACGTTGGAAATGCAATTTAACATGAATACTTGGTAGAAAATTAGTTATAATTATGAAAATATAATGAAAAGGACACATAAACTACTACTAGTCTACCCTCTAGTAATTACATATGCTTCAAGATCATGATGGTGAAAAACTAAAATAACTTGAAATTAATTTTACAGTAATTACTTCAGCTCTAACTCTTGAATTGAGTAAATAATTATTAAGTGATGAAGATAGAGACGGAAGTGCAGTGAGTGCATGTATCGAAGTTTCTTTTGAATTTCTTGAATGAAGTTTAGCCTATATAATTAAAATATATTGACCAGTCTAGTTTTTTTGTGTTTGTTTTTTAATAACCTATAATCATATAATTATATATATAATTAAATTATGATTATAATTGATCAATTCTCTATGAAATTATTTTTTTTCATACATAACCCCAAAAATGTTATGTTTTGCAAAAAAAAAATACTGAATCAGCATTCAAAACTGCGTAGTCTTGGACGCTGAGTTCAAATTAGAGCAAGGGAAACGGATTCTGTCGCGACTCTGCTCTATTATGCCTGATAGGCTATTTAAGTATATTTGGTCTGTGAAACTGGTGTCTGTTTTCACTAGCAATTCGGCAGCGGGTATGTAAAAGTTCCCCACTTAAAGAAACATAAAAGTTGAAGAAAAACAAGAGGAAGAGAGAAACATAGAAATGTTTTGGTTCAAAGAGTTTACTTCTCAGGCTGGATAGTTTACTGTTTTTTAAAACCTTGTGAATAACAAATGTCTCTTAGGTTCTTATCAAATAAAAAAGTCTAGTGGGTAGCAATCAAAAAAAAAAAAAAAAAGTCTAGTGGGTAATGCACTTGATTCATGTCTTACCTTTTCAAATTACTTACCCATTTTGTCCATCTAAATGTTATGCTTTAAACATGTAGGGCATAGAATTGTAGGAAACTGTAGAAGACTATGTTAAGGTGTATTTAAATCAAAATAATTTTTTTAGCTTTTGAGAATGGTTTTTTTTTTTTTCCATCTTCCTGATAGTTATAATTCTCAGGTGATTGATATGCTTTTCTTCAAAGGGATGGAAGAGCTTAACAACATTTTGGAGCATGCAAAGCAGCGACACCACATGATTGGTCAGTATGTGTAACAAAAGCAACTACTTTTGGAACTTCATCGTTCCACAGACGGGCCTTGGACAAGGTTTTGCACTTGGCTTTAGACCTTCCTAATAATAATAATAATAAATTTAGATCTGTTTATGTATCTTACTGTTGGATCAAATTTCTTTTATCTTCTTGGTTTTATGTGGTCATGGTGTTGAAACCAAATTACTATTTTTTGACATCAATGAAGTACCCTTTGCTTCCATATATTAACTAATGTTATGCTAATGGTGGTTTGGGTTAGATTACTGTTGTCTTTTTCTGTGAGAGTGATTTTGTAGCGACCGCAAGGGGTGGGTTGAATGGTAAAACCCTCGATCTTCTAGAGATTTGTTGTCACCTTAAGGCCATTTACATGGTATATATCATATATATTTCGTTTCCTCGAGTTTCTTACACACCATATTTATCACCTCAAAAGTTTGGATTTTATTTCACACAGATAACTACTGAAGTTGAGTTAGGGACTTCGAAGTGGATAACAACACAATTTATGATTTTCACGCATACCGTTTAGGGTAAGTTTTGTACATGGACGGGACATGACAAGGTGGGGACGGGACATGGCAGGAAAACTGTCCCATAATGTGTTTGGTATGTCTGGGACAGAACTGTGTACTGTACTATTATGCATTTGGTATAGCTGGGACAGAACAGTAGAAGAGGTGATGACCAGAGTATTCTTATTGTCCTGTGTAATGTTTGTTACAATCTGCACTGACCATTTAAACTATGAGTGGACGTGTTTCTTGACAGTATTTCGATGATCCTTTATATATATAATCTTCATTTTCTTTTAATTATAAACCAAATAATATAATTTCTCATTAATAATTTTATAAATTCATATTGTTTTAAAGAATAATTTTATGTTTTCAACAAATATATCTCCAAAACTTAATGAGTATAATGAATAATCCAATGAATATGAAAATTAACACTTAGTTTTTGTATATGGTAAATAAATATTACAATGATATAGAACTAGAAAGTTATATACATTAATAAATATCTTTATATCATATTTATTTTTTTTAATAATTAGCAACAAGTGTGATTCGATCTAGACATGGAATAACTCTATATACCAACCTAGTTATTATTATTTTGTTATGATAATTAGATATATAATCTGATTTTTTTTTTATTATTTTGAAAAGTGAAATCTGATGTTTATATTACTATAACTAATCTATTTATTTTTGTATGGTTTATAATTTATCATTTGATGGACGGTGGAGATCCAATCTAGATCTCCACCAAGAATATCAACTTTTTTTAAATAGTAAAAAAAATTAATTGAAAAAAATTTAATTTTACAATTTTTATTTTTTTAAAAAAAAATTTTGCCCCAGGTTTAATTATAATTTTTGAAAGAATTAAGGGTATATGGGTCATTTCCAGGCTTGTCGCATGTCATGGGACTACTTGTCCTAGGGTCTGAGGTGGGACAAGTTTTTGAATTTTTTGTCCCACGTTGTGCCATTTTGTCCCATTTTGTCCCACGTCCATGTCGCGCCAAACATGGAATAGGAATATATTGTCCTATGCTATCCTGCCATGTGCTGTCCCATGTACCAAACACACCCTTAAGGTACAAAGTCATATTAAATGGCACAAAAAAAATTATAGGAAAAAAGAAAGTTGACCTGGCGAAAAATAAACCCCTCCAAATTCCCTAATCTTTCCCATCGCCATGGCTATTTGCCCCATGTAGTTTGCCACATTCCCAGATGAACATGAGGAGCCGTGAGATCCACTGGACAATGTCTCTGCACAGGACTACTGCAATGCCTCCAATACCTTGAGACAATGTATCCTTTATGTGTTTAGTTGATTGCTGCAAGTTGCAGATGCTCACAAGTTGTTGCTCTGTCAAAGGCTCCTATTGATTCACAATAAGCTGCCACCGAAACCATTCAATTTGATCATACTATAGTAAGGAGAACTAACTCAAAAGATAATGTATGTACTATATAAAAAGAGCGTGGGTTTCAGACATTGACACTATTTAGAACAAACCAGACAGCTAAAACCATAGGAAACATGAACTTACACATATTGGATTACGCAGAAAACAAAAATCATTAGTGTTCAAATACAAATTTACACCTCTTAAATTGTAGCGAAAGAATTGACTCAATTTCTGTAGAGTCATTCGTTAAAGTGAGTAGTTCCTTTTCAGCTTGAGGACGTGTACCTAGTGTGAAGTCGGCCAGTACTTGCAACTTGATCGCGGTTCGAGGCTGCTATTTAATATCGTGCTCACTCAGTTCTACAGCTCACTTGACTAGTCGACTGGACAATTTAGGCTTGTATAGGACGTTCTTCAATGAGAACGTCGTCAACACACTGATGGTGCGACATTAAAAATAAGGCCTTAGTTTCCTTAAGGGCTTGATGAATGCAAGTGATAACTTCTCTAGGTGACTGTAGCGTGTCTCTGTGTTGAGTAGAGACTTACTTATGTAGTAGATAGGTTGTTGTTTCCCATCTTTCTCTCTGATTAGTACAGCGCCGACGCTGTTTTAAATACCGCTAGGTAGACTAGCCAGGTCTCACTGACTTTAGGTTCCAGAGGAGTTGAGGACTCGCTAAGTATTGTTTGATACTTTTGAAGGCCTTCTCACATGGTTGAGTCCACTTAACATCTTTCTATTCCGTAGAGTGTCGAAGAGGGGTCGACATCGTTCAGACAACTTAGAGATGAAGCGTTTGAGAGCCGCGAGTTGACCGGTCAGCTTCTAAACATCCTTGATACTCTTAGGAGACTGTAGACCCATGAAAGACTGGATTTATTCGGGTTAGCTTCAATGTCTCTCTTGGTTACGAGGTAGCCAATGAATTGTTCAGATGAGACCCTAAAGGAACACTTGGTAGGGTGGAACTTCATGTTGTATTTGTCAATCACATTGAACGAATGTCGTTGATGGTCGAGATGTTTTTCTGCCACGAGGGAGTACTTGACTAACATGTCATCGATGTAGACCTTCATAGTCTGCCCAAGCATTTTGGTGAACATTTTGTTAACCATCTTCTGGTAGGTCACCCCTGTGTTTTTAAGGCCGAAGGGCATTACCTTGTAGCAGAAGATCCCTTATTTTGTGATGAATGAGGTATTCTCTTGGTCGTCTGGATGCATCATAATCTAATTGTAGCATGAGAACGCATCCATGAAGGTTAATTGGTCGTGTATGGCCATGGCATCTACCATCATGTCGATATGTGATAAAGGGAACGAGTCTTTAGGACAAGCTTTGTTTAAGTCCGTAAAGTCTATGTAGACTCCTCATTTCTCATTCTTCTTCATCACGGCCACGATATTAGCTAGCCAGTTGGGGTAGTTGACCTCCCTTACTAATCCGATGTTGATAAGTTTCTGAATCTCTTCATTGATGATCTTGTTGCGCTCGAGCGCAAACTTTCATCATTTATGCTTCACATGAGGGTAGTCCGAATCCACTTGTAGTTTGTGGACCTTCATCTCTGAGTCGATGCATGTCATATCCTTGTGCGTCCACATAAAACTATCGTATCATTTTGACAAGAACTTGATGAGTCTGGCTTTAAGGTTGGGTGTAAGTCTGGACTCTATGTTGACTTTATGGTCCGAGTAGTACAAATATATGGGTACCTCGTCGAGCTCCTCCATTTCAGGCTTGTCACTATTAATCGTAGAACGTGAGCCTTGTAGTTGCTATAAGTTGGTTGGTTTAGCCTTTAAGGTGTTCCAATAGCAATCACGCAACGTCTTCTGCTTCCCCCGAATCTCACAGACTCTCCAATTGGTTGGGAAGCGTATCACTTGGTGATAGGTCGAGGGGATTGCCTTTATCTCATGGATCTAACGATGAAAGGCAGTCGAGTATCATGAATCGAGTGTTCAGGTTAACTCCTTCCACATAGACCAGTGAATGACCTCTCCGATAGTGCTATTATGCTCACCTTTGAACCCTACTAAGACGATTGATCGTCGAGTTATGTTGGCTTCGTCAATCTGCAACTCCCTCAAGGCATCAAAGAAGAGTACACTAGTCTAGCTACCATTGTCGACTAGTATTCCCTTTATTAAGCAGTTGGCTATCAATAAAGAGATGACTAGAGTGTCATGATATGGGTTAAGCAGGTCCGTATGTTCGTCGCTATTAAAGCTAATATGATGGTCAAATGGTGAGTCGACAGGTCGACATAATCGAATCTCCGGATTCTCAGCTTGTCAAGTGTGTCGTTCGGCTTAAAAGAAAGTGATTCCACTTACTTTGGACCCACCCGAGAACACATTGACTGTTCTTTCGTGTCGATGAGGTCTAGTGGTAGTGTCGCACGAGTGTCGCGTTGTCTCTCATTGCGTAGAGCCCTAGTTTTCTTGCCTTTTTCTATCAAGAATTCTTCAAGGTACCCCATCTTAAGGAGCTTTGCCACATCTAGCTAACGTGCAATGCAATCTTCTATTCTGTAGTCGTGATCACCATGGAACTCGCACCCTTCGAGCTATCTCTCCGCTTCGAGCTATCTCTTTGATCAGACTAACTTTTGATCTTCGCGGGCCATCTTACTGAGCCTCACATTCCTTTGAATATGGCTATGACCTTATATGGCTTAATGCTTAGGTTATATTTGGACAACCTGTTACTTGGACGACTGACTAGTTGAATTGGTCGATCAGCAGGTTGATAACCATCTCTATTTTTTACTATCTTTACGAGACGTAGTATGGTATGGCTCTGGCCTACGTTTACTCTAGCATCGCTCGATTTTACTGTTGGCTCTATTGTCATTTCTACTCGGCGTGACAGGTTGGTAGTTCACCTCACTTCTTCCTACTTGATTTAGGCTTATGCCTTGGTTATGATGTCCTTTATGGTCTTGCAAGGGTACTTGGTCAACTCCCTATATAAGTTCGCGTCATGTAGCAAACCATTACAGAATAATGATATAGTTGTCGCTGGGTTGCAATAATAGATAAACACATTTTCCTTGTTGAAGTGTCCTACATAGTCTCATAGACGCTTTCCTCTCATTTGGCTAACAGTGTAGAGGTCATCCGACTACTTCTCCAACTTTCTACTGCTGGCGAATTGCTCTACGAAAATATCTGTAAGCTAAACGGAGGAGCTGATGGAGATATTTGGCAAGTTGGAGTACCACTGTAGTGCTGGTCCTACCAAACTCGACCCGAAGCCTTTGTACATGCACGCTTCTCTTAGGTCGTATGGAATTATTGCCTTAAACATCCGCTGGCAATACTGTGTTATGTGGCCATCTGGATCAGTCGTGCCATCGTAGTGCTTCATGTTTGGAAACCTGAACTTCCTAGGCATCTCTACTAAGGCTATCGCAGCGACGAAGGGTAAGTCGGCGAAGCTGTTCACTGAATTCTTCCTTATCGGGGTTGGCATTCTAAAAATGCGTTAGATGAGGGCTTCCATGAGCTAAATGAGAGTTAGCAAAGGTTAGGTTCGAGCTTACCATCTCTGGGTTCGACAAGGTCGAACATGATGGGATTGATGGTATCCCTATAGTGGAGCGGTCGATTGAGCCGAGCCATTGTTGGTCAGGTTGTGGTCAATACGGGCAACACCTTTTGGGTCTCTCGTGGTAGGTCTTATCCTTGGGTCGTCGACGCTCTAACTCGAGGGTTCGACATTAGTGGGGGGATAAAGTCTACTCTCTCACCCATTGCTTGTGAGTCATGCTCTCCATCTAAATGAATTGGGTCAAGGTTATTAGCTGTTATACCTTGGCCTTCTGGTCGAATGGTCGTGTAGGGTAAAGTATGAGCGACTTGGTCGAGTGGTGGTGCATTGGAGGTTGATAGATTCCCATACGGTGGAGCAATTTATAGGGTGTGAACCTTACTTTGAAGCTCTTAGTTCTCTGCCTTGACTTGTTGGTTCACCTCATCGAGAGCTTGGAGTCTTTGGGTGCTCTCATGTATCTGAGAGTTGAGGAGTTGGAGTTGAGCTTCCATTGCACCATGGGCTTAGTCAATAGCCATCACAGCATAGGGACGTAAAGTAGAGACGTAGCGTAGGGACGTAGAGCTCTAGCTTTGCTCGTTCAATTATCGTCATGCCCTATGATGAGCTCGATTGTAGACCACAAAAATGATATGGTGATGATTGGAACACTACAACCTGCAAAACCAAAGTACAAGTAACTCGTAGGACGCATGAGACACCATAATGGTACTAGCCAAACACGCTCCGACGTTCAAGTCAGTATACTGAAATAATAAAGCGTATAAAATGTAAAGAGAATGAGGTAGAGATACTTTCTGTATACCAAGCTATGGTCGTCAAGAGTCGTGGTAGCGTAAGAGCGTAGTCGCAATTGAGAGACGTTCGTGGACGGTCGGAGTTGGCTAGAAATCGCCTGAATAATTGATTCGCAGGAATTGTGCAATTGCCAAAGTAATTAAGAGTGCTTAATGATTGCTTAAGGCGTAAAATTATGTGAACCATCACTTAAAGTGAAAATTGGGTTTTTATAGTGAATGATCCACCCATTGGAGGGTGGCTCACCCTTATTTGATACTTCACGAGTATCAAGGAAGATCCTCCAACTCTTTGAATTGGTCTCTCTTTCAAATAGTTGATGGAGTCTTGGGTCACGGTGAATACCTCTTGGGTTTGGTCCTCATGGTCACACTTCATGTTGTCTATAATGAATTTAGAACAAATAATTGGGCCTTGGACCCGTTTATTACTTAACATATATAGACACAAAAAATATTTACTTGGTCTTTGGTGATGGCAATATCAATAAGTTGGACTTGGGCCCATACAGAATTATCTTGGTCTTGATGTTTTAGAGTCTTACTAATTTGACCCCTGCACTTGGTTATCTCTAAACTCAAAACTTTGAAAAGTCCCGAAATTTTGAAAAGCAATATCATTTTAGTTTCCAAAATGCCTGCCAGCCAGGCACCATACAAAAGCAGTATTACTAGCCAAGCACCATTTGAAGTTGTTTCAAAAAATATCTATTTCTTTTTCACGTTTTAAAGCAAATATTAAGACTATTTCAAGGAAAAAAAAAAGGTTAGTGTTGACACTGGCACAGTGACAAGACTTTGAAAAGTATCTTGTCATATGAATGTGTATACATGTGTGTGGGGCCCAAAATTCAACTGTTTTTTCTACGAGGTGATGTAATGGACCATACGACGACAATCCTTGCTTTTGATTGATATTTTGACAAGATATGCTCTCACCACAATATCAATAACTAATTAACTAAATAAATAAAAAACGCTTACGTTTTTTTACGATATCAACTTTTAGATTTAATAATAAAGATGTCATCTTTTTTAGATCTGTTCAATTACTAATGGAATCAACTCTTTAATTTTTTAATAAAGATCTATCATGTTCAACTGTTATATTTGACCAAATTTTACTAAGATGAGGAGAGGTGTTTCTCAATTAACGATAAAGTTAACTACGCTTGTAGTTGACAAAACCTTTGGGGAGGTCCATATAATTAGCTCTAATCAAATTAAGTAAAGTAAATAATTGACAAATTAATCACAGAAATTAATCAAAATTAAATTATTACAGTTGATGTCTTATTTGGGATATGGGAGAACGCGTTCAGAATTGAAGGAAACACCCCTTCATCTTCAAAATGCACCACTTCACTTAAAGGCCGCCCTTTTTCTTCTCATAACATATCATTGCAATGCTCAGAAGCTGAGCAAAGCTCACAAGAGATTTTCCTAGCAAAGTAAACTTCCCTGTCTCTTGTCGGAACATCAAATTTGGACAGAAACTAAAAACAGTGCAATAGTTAGAAAACACAATACATAAAATAGTAAAATACAAAAAGGGAGAACGAAACTCACCAAGGCAGAAAGAGCAAAGAACGACTAAAGCTGCCTTTCAACAGTGTCTCCCTGGAAGCCATATGCATTCTTTTGTTCTGCAGAACGTATCTCCCCTTTCAGCACCTTTCCAAGGACTTCCTCCAAAGAGACACTCAACAATGGAGAAGCCTCACTGACTCGAGAACTCTTAACTATATTGGTCAGAGGAACTAAAAGATTGGTCCCAAGTGTGTTGCCAGAGTCTAGAGGCACCCCAGGCTTCTTAAAGGTGGGATCCTTATCCTTTCCCGCGTCGCTCCTGACGAGTCTCTCCTCGCCAAACTCCTCATCATTAATTCACCCAGCGAAGGGTGCCCTCTACTCAAGGACTTCTTTTGATGTGGCCTCGAAAACATCCTCTAGTAGAAAAGAGACGTAGCTAACTGAGGGGACTACCTTCATGGAATCCTCCAACCGATGGCATATCCTCGTCGGGCGAAAAAGGCGACCTGCAAGCACGATTTTACGCTTGACCCCCGAAACTAACCCAGGGTCGTTGGGACCACCAACTAGTTTGCTTCTTTTAAGATATGAGGAGCAGGCTTCACCTGAACCTCTCCGAAGATATAAGGAGAAGGCTTCAAGTGAACCTTACTCCGTGGAGAAACAGGTGCATTTTCCTTGCTCAGCGGAAAGATGAATGTTTTTTTCTTGCTCCGTCGAGAAAAGGTGTGTTTTCCCTCAAGGGAGTCATAACTTTTGCTGGAGAACTGTCCTTCTTGTTATTCCCCTTAGTACTCTCTCAGCGAGAAACAACTGAGAGGTTTTTTAGATCCCTCACATCCCAACCACAAATGGGGTCATTCTCTTGAACTGCAAAGAACTGAAGAAAAAACAATTAGCACTGCCAAATTTAAAAACATCCAAAAAAGTAAAAAATAAGCAACATTTAGTGCGAGGGCGGTCATGCGGGTATTGCCTCAACGAATATCAAAATATATCGAATGCTCGACGCACCAAAGCCTTATCATAGCAAAGTAAGGTCGTCGACGATCGTCCAAGCGAGAGATAACTTCTTGGTAAACACACTTGGCCTCCTCGTTGGTCAAAACAGGTCCTTCACTCCACGAATTTGCAAAAAAAAAAAAAAAAATACAAATCACACCTAGCAACGAAGGACGTATCAGAAGCAAAGATGTAAAAATATGAAGGGCACCTGATTTCATGAAGTGGCGAGGAATGTACGCCTTGCGAAAGGAATTCTTATTGTCAGTAAGAACTTGGTGACCCCAGTCCTCCTAAACAAAAAACCAAGCCCCCTATTAAAATTTGTTGAAGGTAGGAAACCCTCAGATAACCCCCTTCTTGTTTTCATCTAAGACGTCTAGCTTGCCGGACAATCTCTTGTCGTTTTTGCCAATGGCAGCCATTTAGAATAATGGAACGATACAAGGTAACCATAACCAAGCTCATGCGGTGATGGTCACCGCTGATAGCAATGTCGAATCTTGTTCGGCGAGGGATCAGAGAAGCCAGTGACCACTATAACACGCACAGAGCCATTAGGGTCCTATACCCATTAGATGCTAACTGTGCTGACGCTAAGTTGACATCATTGAGGAAGCACACAATGAAAGGTCAAAAGGGTAGCGTTACCCCACAATTCAACATTAGCCTGTAGATACATACTATCCCGCCTAGAGGGTTCCACGCGGCCCTCCTATCAGGCAATATGAGCTTCACTACGTTTAGAAGCTCATAATAATCCTTATACTGGAGTATAGGAGAATCGATGACCATGTTTAGCTCGCAGTCCAAAAAGCTAGGATTTTGCCTCGAAAAGATAAGTTGTCGTGGCTTGTGCGCACTGTCATCAAACGGGCCTAGTAGAGCTAATCAATACTGTTGGCTCAAAATAAAGATTTAAACAAAAAGAATTCATATAAAAAAATAGAATTAGTATGACAAACAATTTTTTTTAACGCCGATCCATTACAGAATCAAAAATATAATTTTTATAAAAAAAAAAAAACTAAATATATGATCTATTATCATATAAATCTATTAATTATAAAGATAAGAAAAACTCGTATATTCATAAATTACTATTGCAAGTAAATAAAAAAGACGAATTCTTTTATAAGTACAATATAAAGAAAAGAAAATTATTTGATATGCAAGGATTCTGGTTGCTGTAGAGAGAAGAACGCTTTGCCATTGCTTCCTCCAAAGATGAATTCCTCACCAGCGAATCGTCAGAGACAGATTCGGGGAGTGCATTCGGAGCCCGCATATGCGAATAATCAATGTTTAGAGGAATAGGTTCTCGGCAAGCGATAAAAAGAAGAAAGCTATCTCTTTCAATCTCTTCTAGCATGCTTTACCATAAAGCCATGAAGCGAGATCCATTTTTTAAGAAAACAGTGAAAGAAAGGAATGCTATGAAAGAACTCACCAAGAGACTTAAGGGATGAATGCTCGGGGAACAGAGATCACACCACCAAGCTTTGAAGACCCACTGCTTTTAAGCTCTCAAAGTATTATTTCTTTGCTAAAAATGGAAGAACAGTTGCCAAAAGTAAAAAACTTGAAAAAATCACTGAGGGTGAATATATATAGAACCCACTGATAAATCCCTAGCCGTTAATCTACAAAAGACCACACGACTTAAAAGGGCAGCTCGTTGACCGAGTTATCGTTGACCGAGTTAATAACTAATGGCTTAGGCATTGAAGACTCGCCAATTGAAACTAGGGGATAAGGCCACGTATAAACCCAGATGAACCCTCCAATCTTGCATTAACCCAAAACGTCTTAAATTCAAAATTAAATGATTTCGGTTAATGTCTTATTTAGGAACTAGGACAACGCGTCCAGAATTGAAGGAAAGCACCCCCTCCATCTTCAAAATGCACCACTTCACTTAAAGGCCGCCCTTTTTCTTCTCAGAACAAACCATTGCAATGTTAGAAGCTGAGCAAATATTGTAAGAGATTTTCTTAACAAAGTAAATTTCCTCCAAAAGAAAAAAAATTCTCAGAAACTTAAGGGGTATCGTTGTAGGTAATTTCCACCATTAGGACTATCACATCATCTTTGGTGACTAAACGCAGTCGTTTTAACGAATGAGTGGCCCTCTAAAAGCTAAAGGTGATTCGACATCGTTTAGCAATAAACCGTCGAAAAGGTTCTCGGCTGTAGTAAGAATAATCCGAATATCATTAATATTCTCACAGCACATTAATTGCTTGTTAGCAAGGTATCAGCGACAAACAGTACGGCTCCTGTCAGCACAACATCTAACAACCTGCGGTGCACCTGACAAATATTTATAATGAATCTGGCTATGTTCAGAACCTTATCATTAGAGAAGTCAGGCATATTAAATTCCTCAGTTCTGTAGGTTACCGTTCAACCACACATTATGTCCCATCTTTAGATAGACTCTCCGAGAAAGCAAGTGTTTCATGTTTAAGGTAACGCACAGTTGACCGCTTCTGCAAACAACCTGAATATTCCTAAAATAGAAGAAAGCAATGATAATGTATGGCTGACTATAAATAAGGTTATTGATGAAGGAAAAATGTATGATATTTATTATATTCACTAACCCTAAAATTCTGAGAATTAGCTCATTTATTCTTCCATTACGCTTAAACTGACTTGGTCATCGGAGGTTAATCGTTGGCTAATCGTCGGAGGTTAAAGTTCGGCAATCATCACCGATCTTTCTTTACCTTTTCAGATACTTACTCCACAGTCAATGTTCACACTAGGTTCTCATCACGGCCAAGAACTTTCTCGTAGAACTCAAAGAGTCAAATAAGATATTATCTATTCAACTGACTACCAAATTCTCTTACGTGATACAATTGACTATTGTTGAATACCTAATAGTAAATGTGAAAATATTATTTAAGAAGACTTTTATTTTTGTTTTTTTGTTGAGGAATTATTTAAGAAGACTTTGAAAAGTCACAAAATAGTTTTGATGGTCCAAGCACCATTTCAACTTGTCCCACAAACTTTTAAATGTTTTTTACATTGTTGTGTACCATTTTAAAGCAAATGTGAATCTTATAATAATTCACAATACAATAAAAGTATGGTGGTTTCATAAAATACATTATTCTACGGTTATAATTTGTTGTTTTGGAGTCTATACATTTACAAGTTCATTAAAAAAAGGATATTATTATTTCTCCCCTAAGGTTTAAAAATACATTATTTTATCCCTTAATTTTAAAATATTCACTATTTTCTCTGCCTTAAAATATTCACTACTTTCCACTCTGCTTTCTAAAGTATTTACCATTTTCCTCCCTGTAATTAAAAAAAATTAATTTAATCATTAATTCTCAAGGATAAAATGATAAGTAACTATTAATCTGATAAAAAATATTATTATTTTCTCCCTGAGATTAGAAAAAAAATATCATTTTACTCATACTTCTAAAATATTTTTTATTTTTCCCTCTATAGTTAAAAAAAATAAAATAAATAAAAACTATAAATAACTATTATATTTTTAATATATTCAAAATAAAAATAATAAATCATTAAATTTATTGATAAAAATAAAATTTTAAAAATATCTCATGTTATTATCATCCTTATCATCCATCTCTAAAAAAAATATAAAAATATAAGAAAATATAATAAACAAAACAATTTATCTTTCTCCGGTTTAGTATTAAGGATAAATAGTAATGACGATGGATAATTGGCTTAGGTTTGGTGTTAGGGATGGATAATGATGATGCACATAGAGAAATAATTTTATTTATTATTATTATTATTATTTTATTATAATGAAGAAGATAATGATATTTTATTTTTTGTATTTTTAGATTTTTTAATTTGAGGCATTTTAAATTTTTTATTAATAAATTTAATGGTTTGGTATTATTATTTAAATATTTTGATGGGATGATAGTTATTTGTAGTTTTTATCAAGATTATAGCAGACTTTTTATATTTTTACTCAATAAATTAATACACTGTAGTGGGAAAAATAAAGAATATTTTAAAAGTATGGATAAAATTATATTTTTTTTCTAACCTCATTGGATAAATAATAATATTTCTTATCAGATGAATAGTTAATTACCATTTTATTCTTGAGAGTTAATGATTAGATTAATTTTATTTAATTACAGGGAGTAAAATGGTGAATATTTTAAAAAGTATGGTGAAAAATAGTGAATATTTTAAGGTAGGAGGAAAATGGTAAATATTTTAAAATAGGGTGTAAAATAATATATTTTCAAATCATAATTTCCCTTAAAAAAATTAGCCATATGCATTTGGAAAGATAAATAAATCGATGGGAAATGGTTTGATTTGTTGAAAAAATGGGCTAATTAATGATTTGTTAATTACTACTTTAAATCCAATGTGTGAATATTATTAATCATTTTTGATCAAAAATAAAATATGGACACCAATTTGATCAAAAACGATAAAGTTGTAAACTGTTTGGAACTAACAAAAAAAATTAAGATTTATATAGTAATTTTCTCTAATCAATATATCCACTTATAATTAAAATAAGTAGTATATATTCTTTCCATTTACGTGGTGAAAGTTCAATTTTCATCATATAAATACCAATATATATAGATAATTTTTTATCTTTATTATAAAAATAAATATCTTTTATTATAAAAATAGATATTCAAATAGTTTGTTTAGTAATTAATCTAAACAAATTTCCTTACCTCTTAACTGAAAAGCCACCAGTAATTAGACTTTTAAAAGTATTATCATTTATTCATTTTAGTTTCCAAAATGCCTGCAAGCCAAGCACTACTCAATTACAATAATAATAAGGGAGAACTTCAATTTATTTCTATTTGTTCGTAAAATCTTACTTTTTTTAATTACGTGTTATTTTTAAGTTTTCATAATTCCTAACATTTAGAAAATAGATCAAAATAGTTCTTTTGACCAGCTTTTAGTTGGTCAATCATAATAAAATTATTAAAAAATTAGTTTTACTCCTTAATAAATTAACAAAATGATAGATTTACTCTTTACATAATTTAAATTTATACTCTTTTTAAAAAAAAATTAAAAGGAAATTTTTTTTAAAAAAGCCAAAAAAAAACCTTTAAAATTGACTTTAAATTTTTTTTTAAAAAGAGTATAAATTTAAATTATTTAAAGAGTAAATATGTGTTTTATTAATTTATTAAGGGGTAAAACTGATTTTTTTAATAACTTTTTTATGGTTGATCAACTAAAAATTGATTAAAAGGACTATTTTAATTTATTTTTTAAATATTAAAAATTATAATAATTAAAAAGTGAAATAGGAGTAAAGAAATGAAATTGTATAAATATATAGGGACTAAATTAAAATGTTCCTAATAATAATTATAGTTATTGAGAAGTATGTTACATGTGAGTGGGGGCCCCAAGTTCAACTGTTTTTTTATGTGAGGCGGACCTTAATATATAATGGACTGACTAGACTCATAATTGAAGTCAATGGAGCCCGCAATATTAGCCCTTCCATTTAATTGCTATTCTGATAGCGCCTTTATGACTTATAAAAAAGAAAAAAATAAAAAAGATTTATCTTGGAAACGAAGCATCGAGCGGCCAAAATCAGTCAGGAAATCTTGAGATGTCTATGCCTCTAGGGTTTAATTATAATTGTAATAACTCCCATGTGGCAATACTAATAAAATTTTAAATAAACATCCACTTATAGATTTATAGTGTAAAGATATTAATTTTTACTTTATATATTTATTAATATATATTGATAATTTTTTTACCTTATTATGAGAGTAAGTGTATCTTATTATAAGAATAAATATCCGATGAGTACATTTAATGATTGAACACAGCAGATCAATTATTAATTTTGTAATTATATTTTATTTAAAAAAAAATTTAAAAAACATTTAAAACTATGACAAATCGTCCACAATTAAAGTCATTATGTTGATTTGGATGATAGTTTAATCTTTGTAATTATCAAATAAAATAAATAAAATATTTTATAATTATATATTTATTTAGGGAAATATTATAAACTAACTATATAAGTTTTTATTATTTTAATTTTACTCTAAATTAAAATTATATATCATAATTAAATAATTTTGAGTTCTCTCTCCAAATATAATTATACTTATTTTTTATTTAAAAAATAAACACATTATAAAAAAAAAACTAAACTAAAAAAAATAAATAACGATTATTTTTTTCATTCTCTCCCAAAAACACCCAAAACAATTACATTTATCTTTTTAATTTAACAAATAAACAGATTAAAAAAAATGTAAAACAAATTTATAATCTTCATCTCCAGATCGAGCTCCATTATATATAGTGATAAAATGGAGCAGTTCACTTAATTAAATAGAGTGATCTGCTCATCTGATATAGAGGTCTCACTCCACTAAAGTGGAGAGCAACACGCTCTGTCAACTGGAGCAAATATGCTCTTTATGAAGGAGATCTGCTCCATAATTTTAGATTATTATTATTTTTGTTCTTTTGTGGCTCTTTTTGCAATAGACCTTACATAAAACTTTTGTTTGTGGCTTTCTTTAATATTTTATATTGGTTGGTTAGTTATAATGAAAATAGAATTACTAAAAAAAAATAGATTAATTTGAATTTTTTTTAATAGTTTTTTATACTTTGTATTAATTGGATGTGATAAAATAAAGTTAGGAAAAAATAGATGAGTTGATAATGATATTAAAGATAAAGATAAAGTTAATGAAGATAGAGTTGATTTCAGTTTAGGGTAGAATTAAAGCTATTGATAATTATTTCACTTTTACTTTAGCTAAATTTGGCAGTGAAAGGTTTAAGTAAATGTGAAAAATAGAAGTCTGATATATTATTCTGTAGAATAGGGTAAAATATCAAAATAATTTATATTATTTGAAAATTTATTAATTTAGATTTATTTATTTTTTAAAAATAGCCATATTAATTTTTGTTGTTTCATTTATCTATCCATTAAATATATAATAATATCAAAATGCTTTCCTTCTTTTCTCTTTAAATTTTTTTTCCAAGCTGGTTCTTACTAAGTTAGGATTTATTGAAAAAAAAATGTCTAAAGAAACTGATTTGATTCGATCTTAGTAAAATAAATCTACAAGGACGTTTATGATACAAAATAAAAATATAGACTATTTTATAAATTATTTAAATAGCATAGATGATTGTGAATTATTCAGACATATACAATCATTTTGAAACAGCTGTTAAAGCAAATGTGAAAGTTTGTGGGACAACTTGAGACATTTTTCTAAAAGAATAAATATTGACCAACTTTATTAAAGTTACTGATTATTTTATATTGACCATGCTTTTGGAATAATGATCACCCAATAAGAGATAAAAGAAAATTATTAAATTATTAAATAAAATTTATATTCATGCCGTATAATAAAAGTATAGTTATTTTTAATAATGTTTACACAGCAAGCAATCATCTTACCTTTTCATAAAATATAAACCATACTTTTTGTAAATTTTGATAATGTGAATACTGATACTATTGGCCGGTTGAAATCTATTTACAAAATTTATAATTTATAATTTATAATTTTTTTAAACTTTAATAATTACTATAATTTTTAATAATTTTTAACTAAACTTATTTATGTCATTTTAAGAAAAATTCTTAATCAAACCGTTAATTTTAAATGAATCAACTAATATTAGAGTACTAAATGTATAATTAAGATTAAAAATTAACGATTTTATTATAATATGATCAAATATTAAGGTACTCTATTACAATTTGCTATAATTAAAAATAGTTATGCCTCCGTTAACTTAACAAATTAATTAATGTGTTGAATATGTCATCTTGCCAAAAAAAAATTAATGATAATAATAATAATAATAATAATGTTTTAGTATATCACTAGTGATGTGCATTACTCGATATAAACACGTAGAGCATAAGAGCAATGAAAATTTTTATAATGTAAAATATTATGGGGTAAAATAATATTGTATTAAAAATTAAATTATTAGTACACACAATGTTACTTATTTTGGTGGTTGGAGGCCTCAAAATTTTCTAAGCCACCAAGTATCAAATTCTTATGTGTACATGTAAATATATTTTTTCACCACCGTATTGGGAGTAGACCCCTCCCATTATTTAGAGTAGTTGTCCGAAACGTTGGTCCCGATAGTTATTGTTTATTTAAAAAAAAATTGAATTATTAAATAATTAAATAAAGAAATCAAATTAGTGAACATAAAGTAATGCGCATCTTGAGGTAGGAGCGACTTGGTCGAGTGGTGTGCATGGGAGGTTGATGGATTCCCATACGGTCGAACGGTCCAGAGGGTGTGAACCTTACTTTGAAGCTCTTACGGAGTGTATTCAATATCAACTTTTAATTATTTATGTGGATTTTAAAATTTTAGGTGTATTCAATATAAATTTTTAAAGACTCCATAAAACTCAATAAGTATTTAATATGGATTTTTACATATTTTTTAAAAGTCTACAAAAGTTTTGAGGTATTCAATATGGACTTTTTTAAAGTCCATTAAAGTCATGGGGTATTGAATATAGACTTTTATGAAGTATAAAAAAGTTAGGGGTATTAAAAAAATTCATAACTTATGGACTTATTAAAAACCAGACTTTTGTAGACTTTTATTGTAAACTATAAATACCATAATCTCACAATTTCTCCACCATTCACCCTACAAACTTTTGAAGACTTTCAATTTGAGAAGCAACGATGTACAATTCAAGTTCTGGATAAGCAAATCGCTTTTTTTATTTTTATATTACTGTTTTTTTTTTTAAAAAAAAATACTTGTCCTTGATTTATTAATTTTGATCTATAATTTTTTCATACTACTATATTCTTTTGTTGACGTAATACACAATCATAACATACACCAAATATTTTCATTTCTGCATTTATTGTTTGTGTTCCAATACATATAGTGTTTTCTTTTGTTTGTTTTTTTTGTTTAAAATAGCAATAGCTTTTGTTTATTGTTTGTGCGCTGTGTTTCTGCGGCATTGTTTATTGTTTGTGTACAAAACTTTATTGAAGACATTGTACATATGATGCTGTAAAATCCGTGCGAATTGAGAAGAAGTTACGTGTGTTTTATATAAATATAAATATATATGTTTATTTATCATCTAAAAGTTTTAGAGTAAATTGTAATGAAATACTCTGATATTTGGTTATATTGTAATGAAATCGCACTTTTATTTAAACTACAATGGAGTACCCTGAATAATTACCAATTTGATCCCTAATATATTTTAAAATATCATTTTTTAATCTATTTTTATTATTTTAACTCATACGATCCCTAACTTTTTCAAAATACATTAATTTAATCTCTATGACTAAAAACTTTTGATGATTAAATCTGATATAAAGTTAAATTGATAATTTTATATTTTTTTTATTAAATTATTAAATTAGAATGTTGTTTTTACTCTTTAACTTTTTAATAATTTTCATATTTTACAGTCCAATAAAAATTCATATACGTTATAAAAATTTAATTTTTTTAAGAACACTTAAAAAGATTAAACAAATATAATTAAAAAAATTTTTTGACATAATAATTAAATTTATTAAAAATAAATATAATTAAATTCATTAAAAATAAAATTAAAAATACTATAAAAATTTGACTTATTTTTACATTTGAACAATTTAATCTTTTAGATAACTCAATAAGAAATTGTTATTTATTATAAAATTTATATTATTTTTGAAATACTTAAAAATGATTAAATAAAAAATAAATATGATAAAATTCATTAAAAAATAAAAATATTTAAAAATATTTAAGAGTAACATCATTTATTAAAATAAAAATAAAAATCAAGATTAAATACTTATAAAACTCAAAGTTGAAAAAAAAATTAAAATGTTAAAAATATTATATATTAGTATATATACATTTATAATAGAATTACAATATATATACATGCATTTATTATTATATTATAAAATTAAAATATAATAATAAAACTGAAATACATATAAATTTATTTTATATATATATTTATGTGTGTGTATTAGATTACTAAATTTTGAATTTTATAAGTATTCAATTTTAAATTTTATTTTACTTTAAAGAAATCATATTACTTTTAAGATTTTAAATTTTATAATATTTTTCATTTTCATTTTTAATAAATTTTATCATATTTATTTTATTATTTAATCATTTTAAGTGTTTTTAAAAAAATTAAACTTTTATAACTTATATTAATATTTTATTGGACTATCGAAATAAATAAAGTTATTAAAAAATTAAATTGTAAAGTATCATTCTAATTTAATAATTTAATAAAAATATAAAATGACCAGTTTATACTTTATATTAGGTTTTATTGTCAAAATTTTGGTTATAAACATTAAATTAATATATATTTTTAAAAAGTTGGGGACTATATGAGCTTAGGGGTCCATTGAGAGTTTTCAGATACAGAAGCCAAGCCATAAATATTTCCAGATTATCAGTACATAATATTAAATTAAGAGTTTTATACGTTAGGCTTTGCTAGATTTTCAGAAAAACAGATTTCAGTACAAGATTTAGAAAACAGATTATTATTATCTTCAGTACAAAATAAGTTTTCAGAAAATTTATTATCAGAAAACTATTTTATCAGAAGAATATTATCAGAAAACTATGTTATTAGAAAAGTTTTATCAGAGAAGTTTTATTAGAAAAGCATTTTCAGTAAAGTATGTTCTTTTAGTTTTTCAGTCTTAAGAAAAGTATATTATCTTAATATTTCAGTTTATTAGAAAACATATTATTTCAGTTTTCAGAAAAAAAAAATCAGGTTAGTTTTCAGTTTTCGAAAATATAAAATAATATTATTTCAGCTTATCAGATTTCAGAAAAGATATAGTTTCAGCTATTCACTTTTTAGTAAAGTAAAAGTATATGTATATATTCTTGGTTTTTCAGTTTTCAGAAATTCGATTTCATAATAGTTTTCTGTATAAATTTCATAACATTTTCCAGAAAATAGATTTCAGTATAGTTTTGTGAGAAAGATTTTAATAGATATATTTTAGAATAGTTTTTATAAAAGAGATTTCAGTACAGTTTTTATTGGAAACAGATTATTAGTTATTTCAGTATAAATTTCAGAAAATAAGATTATACTTTTCAGTAAAGTTTTCGGGAGGTTAATTTAGAAATGTTAGAATTGTTTAGTAAAATGATAACACTCACTGAACTCCTTTAGCTCGTTATAGTTTTATGTTTTTTTTTTAAAATCAACCTCCCAGGTACAGGTACAGGTGCAGACATTGCAGGGACGCTGAAGACTAACGGGACCAGTCAGAGGATGCTGTGACTGTTTTACAAGCATATAAATGTTTTAGTTGTTAAGTTTGTATTTTGGTATTGTTTTAAATACATGAGTATTTTATTGAAAGATTTGATAACTGTTTATTTTAATATTTAAACTGTTTGAGATGTGATTTGATGAGATGGACCAGAGGTCCACAGTAGTTGAAATTTGGGATTTTATAGAAGTGTTAAAGTTTTTATGCAGGTCTCCAAGATTTGGTAATTTTAGAAAAACAGAGGAGATTCTGCTAAAATTTTTATAAAATAGTTTTGAAAATAAAAAATTTTCCTATTCAAATTTTCAGTTAAAAGAAACGGTTTAACTTCACGGAAGCCTTTCATCGAGGCAAGCCTCGACTGGAAAGCTACAGTGAAGTACCGACAGGCTGCCTAATGGGAGATAGTAGGTTAGGGGCCTGTCAAATATGCTCCGACAGTTAAGTCAATAGACTGAAATAATAAAGCGTATAAAATGTAGAGAGAATAAGGTAGAGACACTTTCTATAAACAAGCTATGGTCATGGTAGCATAAGAGCATAGTTGCTATTGAGAAACATTCGTGGGCGGTTGGAATTGGCCGAAAATTGCCTGGATAATTGATTCTCAGAAATTATGCAATTGACAAAGTAATTAGAATGCTTAATGGTGCTCTAAGATGTAAAATTGTGTGAAACATCACTTAAAGTGAGGATTGGGTTTTTATAAGGGCAGATCACCCTTATATAATACTTTACGAGTATCGAGGAAGATCCTCCAACTGTTTGAATTGGTTTCTCTTTCAAATAGCTGATGGAGTCTTGGGTCGTGGTGAATACCTAATGGGCCCATATGAAATTATATTGGGCTTGGTTTTTTTAGAGTCTTACTAATTTTGGAGCTACACTTTGTTATCTCTAAACTTAGAAAAGTCACGAGATTTTGTGAAGTAATTTCATCTTAGTTTCCAAAATGCCTTGTCAGACAAGCACCTTTCAATTATAATAATAATAATTATAGTTATTGAAAGGTATGTTATATGCATATGTGTGGGGTCCCGTAATAGACGGACCCTAATATACATTGGATTGACTAGGCTCATAATTGAGTTCAGTGGACCCCGTAATATTAGTCCTTGCATGTGATTGATAATCTGACAGTGCCTTTATGACTTATATAAAAGAAAAAATAAAAAAGATTTCTTGTGGAAACGAAGCATGAGCGACCTAAATCAATCAAGAAATCTTGAGATGTCTATGCCTATGGGGGTTAATTGTAATTGTAATAACTCCCATGCCTTTGTTAAAACTAATAAAATTTTAAGTAAACATTCATTTGAATGGTGAGGGTTTAATTACTACAATATATATTTATTAATATTTATGGATAGTTTTTTCTTCTTATTATAAGAGCAGATATCTTTTATTATGAGAGTAAATATTCGAACCGTATTTAATGATCAATCTCAATAAACCCGATAATTATTAATCTTATAATTATACCTCTTTAAAAAAAAATCTAAATTTAGTATAATTCATTTACAATTAAGGTCAATTTGAAGGGTAATTTAGTCTTTATAATTATCAAATAAAATGAATAATTTTATATTATTTTAAAATATTTTATAATTATATATTTATCTAAAAAAATATTATAAACTAACAATATAAGTTTCTATCATTTTAATTCTACTCTAAATTAAAATTATATCTCATAATTAAATAATTTTGAATTCTCCCTCCAAAAATAATTATATATATTTTTATTTAAAAATTAAACACATTATAAAAAAATAAAAAACTAAACTAAAAAAATAGATAACAATTTTTTTTATTCACTCTCTCCCAAAAATAACAAAAACAATTATATTTATTTTTTTAGTTTGACAAATAAACAGATTAAAAAAATATAAAACAAATTTGTAATCTTCGTCTCCAGATGAAGCTCCATCTGCATAATCTTCCATCTGATATGGAGGCCTCGCGCCGCTAGAGTGGAGAGCAATCTCCATCATGCTCTATCAAAGGGAGCAAATATACTTTTTATGAAGGAGATCTGATCCATAATTTTAGATTGGGTTATTATCATTCTCCCCCTATAGTTTAGAGTATTCTCTATTTTTCACCATAGAGTTTTATTTTTCTCTCTTTTACACCATTTATTTTACAAAAATCTCTAAAAAATGCCCTACCGTTAAATTCCGTTAAAAAACTAACAGCTAACTATTAAACTTTTAAGGGTATAATAGTAATTTACAAAATAAAAACAAATAAATAATTTTAAACTAAAAAATCTTAATTAAAAAATAATATAAAATTAAATTTTTTTTATTCCTTTCACCTACCCCACCCACCATTTTCTCTCACCGCCCCACATCCACTCCTCTCTCATACTTTTTTTATCTTTTCTCTTTCTCTCTCTCATATTTTTTGTTCTCTTTCTCCTTCTTTCGCTTTTCTCTCTCTTTTTTCTATCTCTCTCCTTCCTCCTCAGAGTCTCTCTCCTTCTTCCTCAACCCTCCTCTCTCTCTTCCTCTTCTAGTTTTTTGATGATGAAAATGGGGGGTTTGGACTGGTGGCTTTGGGGGAGGTTCTGTGGTGGTTGACTAGTTGTGTAGTTTTGATGGGGTGGAGAGGTGGTTGTGGTTATGGATTGGTGTGATTTGTTATTTTTTTTTTTTGAACTCTTATTTTCTTTTTTATTTTGGGTTTGTGGATGGATCTCCACCGTCCATTTTTGAGATGGACGGTAGATATCCGTTCTGGATCTCACCACTATTTTTAATTTTTTTTTTTTGGATTTTTGGACTCTAGAGATTCAGATTGAATCCCACCGTCCATCTTGAAGATGGACGGTGGAGATCTGGATCTCCACCCCTTATATTTTTTAAAATTTTTTTTTTTATTTTAAGTTTGATGCCTACCGTCCATCTTCAGTTGAAGATGGACGGTGGAGATTTAATATGGATCTCTACTTTATATATATTTAATTAATACGAAAAAATTTAATTAATTGAAAAGTAAAGATAAAATTAGATGGGGGATATAATGAATATTATTCCTCAAAATTAGAAATTTTTTAATTTAATTTAATTACTAATAGGTAAAATAGTAATAATATGTAATTATATTTAAAATATTTTAAAAATTTTGGTCGGAAACTGTTCGGGTTGCCCTCCATATGTGTCTGCCACTGCTCCCACTTCAATGGTGAGGGTTCAATTCCTACCATGCATATGTATCAGCATGTGTGAGTAGTTTTATCCACTTATTGTAAGATAAGATATATCCCATTCTGATAGTGTATATTCGGACCGCACGTACACGTTTAGTGATTAATCTTAACAGGTTTCGGTAAATTATTAATATTGTAATTGTAGCTTCTTAAAAAAAATTTATTAAAGTTCTTGATCATTTTATATTGTCGGTAGTGGGGCGTGGGAGGCCCCAATACAGCTGTAGCTGTGAATTTGTAGTATTTGCTTTGACATAACATCACTTGCAATCAATATTTCACTTTGTTATCGCTAAGCTTCCATCCCTGTGTGTCCCGACTGATTCAGCCTTTGATTAATCTCCATGTAAGTTGTTATTTTGGCATATTTTCCTCATTTGATCTGAGAATTAATCATCTTGCTATTATTATTTCCCTTTTTTCATGTTCTTTGATGCATTTTCATAATTTGTTAGTTTGATCTGCTAATAGTGTAGTCTTTTCTTTTCATGCTTCTGCTTTATCTGCAAAAAGAGGTTCCACAAATGGCCGAAATTTGTTTTGCCGTTGCTGCAAAAGCTGCCGAATACACGGTTGATCCCATAGCACGTCAAGTCGGTTACATGTGGAACTACAAGATCAACTTTGACAATCTGGACAAACAACTCAAGAAGCTCCAGAGCAGAAGAGACATGGTGCAACATAAGGTTGATGAAGCAACCAGAAACGGTGAAAAGATTGAACAACATGTTGTGAATTGGCTAGACAACGTTAAGAAGATTATTGATGAGTCGACGGAGATTGTTACGGATAATAATCAGGCAAACATGCGATGCTTCAAGAGCTGGTGTCCTGATTTGAAGAAGCGCTATCAACACAGCAAGAAAGCAGCAGTCAAGGTCAAGGATGTCTCTCAACTCGAGGAAGAAGGGAAATTTGATATTGTTTCCTACCGTACTGTTCCAGAGGAGACATGGCATCCATGTAGCAAGCCTTTCGAAGACTTTGAATCACGTACGTCCACTTTGACGAATGTAGTAAATGAATTGAGAAAACCTGATGTCCACATGGTTGGTGTCCGTGTAATGGGCGGCATCGGCAAGACCACGTTGGCGAGGGAAGTTGGTAGAAAAGCTGAGGAATTCAAGCTATTCGATTCTGTAGTTTTTGTTGAAGTGTCAGAGGCACCAAACATAAGGAACATTCAAGGAGTGATCGCTGATAAGTTGGGTTTGAAATTCCAGCAGGAGACTGAACCTGGAAGAGCGGATGCACTACGTGAACGATTGAAGGAGACAAAAATCCTTTTAATTTTAGATAACATTTGGGAGAGTCTTGACTTGGAGAAGGTAGGAATTCCTTTCAATGATGATCATAGAGGATGCAAGTTATTGTTGACAGCACGAGATGAACACCTATTGTCGAATGAAATGGGTTGTGAAAATAATTTCCCTCTTGGTATTTTAGATGAAAAAGAAACTTGGAACTTGTTTAAGAAAATAGCAGGTTCTTGTGTAGAGAGTCATGATTTGCAGATTTTAGCCTTTGATGTGGCTAAAGAATGTGGAGGTTTGCCTATAGCTATTGTTACAGTAGCAGAGGCATTAAAAGGCAAAAGGGAATTTGAATGGAAAACTGCGCTGCATGAACTTCGACATCCTGGCTTCGAAAACTTCGATGGACATGTGAACCGAGAGACATATTCATGTATAAAGTTGAGTTACAATCACTTAGAAACTCGGGAACTCCAGTCAACATTTTTGCTTTGCTGTACAATGCTATTGACCTCTAATGCTTCCATTGAAGATTTGATGAGATATGGAATGGGTTTGCGCTTATTTTATAGAATCAATTCAATGGAAACAGCATGGGATAGAGTAAATACATTGATTCAAAAGCTCCAGAAATCTAATTTGTTGCTTGACGCTCTTGAGGATGAAAGATTTTCTATGCATGATGTGGTTCGTGATGTTGGTAGATCAATTGCCATAAAAGATCAGCATATGTTCATCGTGAAAGACGACATGGCTTTGAGAAATTTGGCAGAAAAAAATCCATTGGAAAATTGCACTTCAATTACCTTACTTGATATTGTTGAGCTTCCTGGGGAGTTGGAATGTCCACATCTAACCTTTTTCTATATGGAATCGAAGACTCGCGTCTCTAAAATCGCTAGTAACTTTTTCAAGGGGATGCCAAAGCTTGAAGTTCTACATTTGATAAAAATGGACCTATTGCCATTACCAGCATCATTTTGTTCCTTACAAAAACTTCGAACATTGTCTCTGGATGAGTGCTACTTGGGAAACATGGCTGGTATCAAAGACTTAGAGAATCTTGAAATTCTTGTCCTTATTTCTGATATGAACCTTATTTCTGATATGAAGCAGTTGCTTGAAGAAATAAGTCAATTAAGTCGACTAAAAGTGTTAGATTTGAGGAAATGTTGTGATTTAATGGTTATTCCACCAGGTACCATATCAAAGTTAACTCAATTAGAAGAATTGTATTTGCCTCGTTTCTTGGATGTTAGCCTTGGTGAGTTGGAGAATCTGTCTCAACTGACGGCTTTGCAAATACGCATTCTAGATGCTAAAATTGTATCAAAAGGCTTGTTCTCTCAAAAGCTCCAAAGGTATAAACTGTATATAGGAGTTGACCTAGGGGAGTGCTATAGTTATCATTACGAGCCTCCGAGATTATTGAAACTCAAAAACGACGATGCCAACATTTGTGTGGAAGGTGGAGTTGTCCAGCAATTGAAGGGAATTGAAGAGTTGAAGTTAATTGGAAAGCAGGGTGTCAAGAACGTCCTTCATGAATTAAGCAGAGATGGTTTTCCAAAGTTGAAGCATTTTGATGTCAACGACAATCCTGACCTTGTAGATATTGTCGACTTTTCAAAACAATCGGAACCTTTGGTTGCTTTTCCCCGCCTACAGACATTGTATCTTTCTAATTTGAATAGCTTGGAGAATATATGTCGCGGTCAACTGACCCCCAACTCATTTTGTCAATTGAGAACCATAACAGTATCTGGTTGTGTAAAATTGAAGAACATCTTTTCTTCCTCCATTTCCAGACACCTTTCACAACTTCAAGAAATTAAAGTGGGTGACTGTAAGAATGTGGAAGAGATCTTCAGCATCGGTAGGGAAAATAGAGTGGTCGCTTTGGACAAATTACACTCCTTATCTCTAACCCGCTTACAAAAGCTAAGAAGTTTCTGCAATGAAGAGGAAGTGGGTTCCACATCTGATCAGGAAAGACATATGCTTGACAATCCCATGCCATTTTTTAATGGAAAGGTATGTATTGTTTATGCTTTCTGTTTTCTTTTTCTTTGTATGTGTGGGGATGAAGCGTTCAAGTTTTTTAAATCTTTGAGTGTTAATAATTATGCTAATAGCTTTTTAATTATTTTAGTGATTTTGTTATTTAAAAAAAGTAAATGTTGGGTGGAAAATAAAAGCTTTGAACTCTGTTTTATAATTTTGTAGCCTCTGTTTTTATTGTTTTTGACAAGACACTTGATATAGTATACAATTTTGTTTGTAGGTTGAATTCCCCAACTTGAAGACCTTGGAACTTGGTGAGATCAATTTTGAGGAGATATGGCACCATCAACTTCCACTAATGTCTTCTTGCTTCCAAAATTTAACAGATTTGACCATCTGAAACTGCTGTAATCTAAAATATGTATTTTCATCATCTACTATTGGAAGCTTTGTGCAGCTGCAATTCCTATATATAAGGGACTGCAGAGAATTGAAAGAGATAGTAAGAAGTGATGATTTGGGAAATAATGTTGAACTTCCATCTTTGAATAAACTTTGGATCAGTAAATGCCATAAAATGAAGACATTCATCTCCGGTGATAAGGTATATATACAGATTATTTTAATCTTCTATCTGTTTAATTTATTTTTCAGTTAATTATTTTCAAGTACAATTGGAAAGAATCTCAATAACTCATGGGTTAAGTATACTACAGGTTACATTTCCTAACTTGAAGGAAATTGAAATGCGCTACATTGATAACTTAGAGATGTTATGGAACAACCAACTTGAGGATTCAAAGAACGTTCAATGCTGTCAGCAGTTATGCAAAGTGGAGGTTACTTCTTGCAAGAGTCTGAAAAATATATTTCCAGCTTCCATTGCTAGGAATCTTTCGCGGCTTAATCATATATACGTGGAGAAATGTGGAATAACAGAGATTGTTGAAAAGGAAGGAGTAAAAGAAGCAGTTGATAGGACGTTTGTCTTTCCAGAGCTAACCTCTTTGAGCTTGCACAACCTACAACAGCTTAAGTGTTTTTTATCCCGGTATGCATACGACAAAGTGGCCGATGTTAAAGAAGTTGGAGCTTATTAATTGTGATGAGATAGATATTTTAGGATTATTTAATATCAAAGAAATTATTTTGGAGGATCAACTGGATAACTTACTGCAAGAAAAGGTACGAGATAAATTATATTTCTTCTAAAGTTGTCATCTAAGTATTAACATAATTAATAAAACACATGATACTCTATAAACTTTATTTAGAGCTGTTTTTGTTTGTGATATTTAAAACATTCCTCATTTCTTAATTTAGAAAATTTAGAAGTATAAAAAAAGGTTTTATTTTTTATTTTTATTTTTTAAGTTTTAAGAGTAGTGGGTGTGACCCTATCAATTATTCTTTTTTGTTTGTTTTACAAATCAATACTTGACTTTTAGCACCACTCTTAACCCATAAATTACATAAATGGCTTAGTATTATTAACTTCCGATAAATTATGTGATATCAAGATCTTTCTATCTTTTTTAAGTTGATAGTTTTATTTGTTTTCAAAGTGATGGAAAGTGTTTCTGCAAAAAAAAAAAAGAAAAAAAAGTGATATGCAATTAGAAGCACGCTTTAATTAAGAAGTAATTTTACTTTTTTGAAATGAAAAAGTAAGACACATCCACTTATAGTATAATGGTTAGTGCACATTCCTTCAACTTTAGTGTTGAGGGTTGAATTCACACCATGCACATTTACCAATATGTGTGAATAGTGGAGTAGCTATCGGGGCCATTATTCATGCACATTATTCATTAATGTTGTAATTGTACTTACTTTAAAAAAAATGAAAAAGTAAGTATTAATTTGTTTTAAACTTGTCATTTTTATAAAATGGAGAGTTGTTAGAAAAGAAGTGCCAAGAATTAAATTTATAATTAGTTTTATTAACTTCCAAGGAATATAAAAAAAATTGAAAATAAAGAAACAAAGGCTGTTCAAATAAACATTTCTAACATGAGTGTCTTTAGAACAAACTGATGTGTCTTTAGAAATTTTACAAACTTTATTTTTATATAATAGAAAATTGGAACCGATAAGTCTTATATATGCTTGGCAGAAATGCTACTGTTCCCAAAAATTTCATTTTTATTTCAGTTCCTAACTGTAATTTGTTTTTATTTGATTGGTGGCAACCAGGTCTTCTTCAAATTAGAGGAATTAGTATTAAATGGAAGTCAGACCAGAATGATTTGGCAAGGACAACTTTCAAAAATTCTTTTTCCCGAACTTAAATTTCTTGAGATCCAGAATGATGAATCAATATTTTTGCCACCTATGATCCTTCAGAGATCTCACAATCTAGAAAAACTATCATTGCAAGATAGTTCGTATGAATGGATATTTTCATGTGAAGAGGTGGAAAAATATGCACAGGTTAAAAGTTTACGTCTTTTTCGACTTGGGAATCTGAAACAAATTTGGAAACAAGACTCCAAAGTGGATGCAATTCTTCAAAATCTTGAAAGTCTAGTAGTAACCTGTTGTGGCAGTTTGGTTACTCTAATACCTCCACCAGCATCTTTCCAAAATCTGATAATTTTGGCGGTAAATGGCTGCCATAGATTAATAAACTTAGTATCATCCTCGACAGCTAAGAGTTTTGTGCAGCTCAAAGAAATGGAAATAACAAGTTGCGACATGATGACTGAAGTAGTAGCAGATGAGGGAGCTGAAATGGAAGAAGAGATTAAGTTCATCAAATTGAAGAGTTTGGAGCTGGGTTATTTACCAAGACTAACAAAGTTTTGCTCTGGAAATTATAACTTCATTTTTCCATCTTTAGAACAATTGACTGTGATTGAATGTCCCAGCATGAATATTTTCTCTTTAAAAGCGGCTACCACACCAATGTTACAAGAGATAGAGCTTGAAGAGGAAGCATATTATTGCGATGGTGATATTAACACTGCCATGCAAGAAAAGGTATGTATTAATTATCTAAGTTGATTTCCTCTCCCTTTTACTTCATTTTTGTAGAGACATTACATACCATAATATCATCCCAAAGTTTTAACAGTGTCGTGTATTGGTGTTAGTTTATTGGTTGATTTTCTAAAAGCATTCAAAATAGAGTGTGACAGGATGTGACAGGATGTCCCAAGATGAAATTTTTTTCTTTAGGAGTATTGAGCACACCAATGTTACAGAAAATAGAGTGTAGCTCGGGATATTATAACTTGGAAGGAGACCTTAATACAACCATACAATGGATACACGAAGAAGAAATGGTATGTATTGGTTAACTAAGTTTTGTTTCTACTCTTCCTTACCTCATTTGCTAGTAAACTTAAAATTCATCAAATTCAGTTATTTAAAGTCTTAGGCAGAAATTTAAAATTCAGCACATTATTTGCCATTAGTTTCAGTTTTGGATTTTATTTTTCAAAAGCTAAATCATAAAATGAGAACAAGAAATTGAATTTGATATTTTCAGTATAAAATTGTGTTAATATGATAATATCAATATATTAAAATGAAAAGAAAAAAATAATGATTGTCATCACCAACAAAATGATTTAAGTAATCCAAAGACACAGATTATCTGTGAATGGTCAAACACAAAAAAATAATAATATTATTAGATAACATTTTTATACAATTTTTTTCCTTTTTATTTTCAATATGTTGTGTTTTGTTACAGAATGCTGCTGGGAGTCCTACAGAATATTGTGCTGGGAGTTCTACAGAAGACTGGGAGTGAGATTTTCCAACGAAGTCTGTGAAACATTGCAGTCAAATTTGGGAGGCTTTTCTGTATTTTCAATATCTAAATCTTCAAGGTTCTACTTTAGCTTTTCTGTGAAAGTAAAGTTTCTTGCATCTAAAGTAATGTTACAACAATTAATGTTTTCATTTTCTTAGTTCTTGCACTACTATGGATTTCTTTATTGGAGTGCCCCAACAAGGTGAATTTTGCATTCGTGCTTGGTGTGTGTTAATACACTATGCGAGGAATTGTTGCGTGGTTTCACCTTTGTATTTTGCATATTTCATGAAACAAACTTCTATTCAAACTTGTATTTCGTTTTATGCAATTCGAATTCTCAGTACTTATTACATGGTAAATATAATCACGTATCGCTGGTTCAAACAATAGATTAGGAATGAGTCACAGATATGTTTTGGATTAATGGTGATGGAGTTTTCTTGTATATTGTCCATGTGTTTCACTTTTGTTTCTTATTTTTTATTTATATTTGTTCCAATGGAAGACTACACATGTTGTTCTAATGTTTTTTTTAGTACTATATAGATAATTTTTGTTGTTAATGATTATATCATCAAACTCTTTGCTACTATTCAACTTATTTTCTCCTATATTTGTTTTCTTTTTGTTTTAAATATTTATTTTTCATGGTGATTAATGTGTCTCTTAATTGCAGGTTGGAAATGAGTTTGGAGATCTTGGTTTGCTAGAATGGTTGTTTCTCAGAATTCCTAGAGCTTTCGTGCAGCAAATGTTGTTTGTTTTGAAGTCTTCATTACTCTTGGTTGCATTTTGTTTTTATGTGTCCATGGGTTAAATCAGTAATATGATATGTTTAGTACATTATGAAATTGGACCAAAATAGTGATGCCATTTGTTTGTTGTGTCATGGACTCAATTATGAAGTGAGATCAGTACAAGCAAAAACTGAGTTATCATTTGTTGTGTGATGGACTCGTGGTTTTGAGTTTCCAAGGCAAAGAAATGGTGCTCCTGCTGTCTGCAGGTGAAGACTAGATGTATTGTTGTAACACTACAGCTTCTTCATCTATGATTTATTACAAGAATTTTATGATTTGTTTTTTCATTGTAACAGGAAGAAGAGTAATTGCAAATTTTGATAAATAACAAATATGTACTGGGTTAATGCTCTATAGGTCTTCTCTAACCTATCTCTATAATATCAAAATGGAGATTGAATGCTCTCAAACCAATCTCTATATTTCACTTTCTGAAAAAAAAAAAATTGGAAATTCAATATAAATCTCTAAATTTGAAAATTCATTTCTTAAATCTCCATTACTATTTAACATGTTATATTCCAAGACTACCTTCAACCATTCTTCAAATAAATTCTATTACTTTGCATCTTTTTAAATTTTTAAATAAACTCAGTTAATTTATTACAAATATAATTTCTATAAAAATTATACTATTAAAAATATTTTGCTAAGATCTTTAATTTTTTTTAATTTTTTTATTTATCATATTTATTTATTAATAATAAAATAATAAGTATTTTATTTAAAAACAAATTATTTCAAAACTTTAAATATATATATATAATTGACATTTAATATAATAATTAACTCAAAATAATTTGATAAAACAAAAGTAAGTAAATTAACATCTTTAAATTAGAATATTACAACTAAATTTATAAAGTAAAAAATAATAACATTTTATTATTTGGAGATTATAAAATGAAAAATAGTTGAAGTAGTAAATTTATAAAAATGAAATACTCTTGAAATATTCCATTTTAATTCTCCAAAATAGAGAAAATTTAGAGATGCGTTGAAGATAACCTCATACTACACTCCCTTCATCCATACTGACCTTGATTCAGACGTTGGTTCTCTAAATTTACCCTCCTCAGAAGCCAGACACATTCATAATAGTGATACTAGTTTGCGGCAAAATTTCTACTTGTGGAGTCAAACACTAACCCAGTGATGTATAGTTGAATGCAAAGCATGTATAGTCATAAACAGCTTTTCTGAATCATGAGGATGTTAAAAGTCACAAGAGTACTGTTGAAGCATGACTCAAGTGTTTGAACAATTTTCCTCCTTTGTGAAATCAAAAACCAATAAATGACTCAAAAGAGCCCTTTGACAAGTCATGTTCATGTGGCTGTCTCCTAATACTAATGTCTACACATCGAGAGAAACTACCATGAACACGATGCATGCTGCATCTCCTACCATGATCTCTCGTCATGTGTCAAAACTTTTTCATATGGTGAGATCATGGTGAGAGATGCACTATGCATTATGATGCATACAAGTTTTTTTTTTTCCAGTATATCCAACCAATACAATGGCAATTATGAAGAGAGAGTAAGCACTTCTACACAACTAACACAGCAGTTACAAAGGATATGGATTATAAAATCATCACCCGAAAGGGGTATGTCCATATCTTCTATGCAATAGCCTTCTATGGTGTATACCTATGCCCCAAAAGAAAAGCAGTCAGATTTTTCCCCATCATTGCAACATACTTGGTCCAAAGCCAATAAGAACAAAAGAACTATACAGGACTTTAAACGTCCCAAAAAGATTATAAAATAAAAATGATCCGGCGCATGAGAAACATCATGCTCTAATAGTTTTTTTTTTTTAAGAAAAAAAGAAAAAAAAAAAAGGCTTGTGTTGATACATGTCAATCTTTTTATGGGATGCCAAAATTGGAAGCTCACCAAATATTTTGGTTAGGTATTGGAACGGGCTATGATAAAAAGGGCAGCCCTAATATATAATCATTTATAAACCTGTTCGACTATGATGGAGAGTAGTTTGTTTTTGGTGTACAACCCACAGGCTTTACCACAAGCCCAAAGTAAGGGTGGGTAGTGGCCCGAATAGTTTGTGCTCAACACAGTTGGGCTGGTCCAATAGGAATAGTGTGTTAATAGTGGTAAAGTAATAGTACGGGTAACTCAATAGGAATAGTAACGGTGCTACAGCGAACAGTGTGCACCGTCTGGTGGGTCCCGCAAGCATGCACCGAAAATAGTAAGTCCCACACATGTGCGCTGAATAGTGGGCTCACGTGAACAATACCGTACGCGTGAACAGTACCCGTTGAACAGTACCTAAAATTTTCCTATAAATACCCCCTCCCCTTCATTTGTAACTTATCCCAAAAATGTAGTCTATTCTTTTCTCCCTTAAGCCTCTTGTGAGGTTGTTCTCTGGTTCTATCTTTACCCGTGGATGTTTCTCTCAAATTAATTAGGGGGTTTGACCAAGTAAATATCGTGTATCCAGTTCTTCTCCACTTTTCTCAAATTTCTACTTTAGTTGCGGTATATTGCTTCCACATACAGGATCCTAACAGTGATATCAAAGCACTGGCTGAGATCCTAATAATCAGTAAGTGAAAATGAAATTATTATTTACAATGAAGAAGAAACTTTGTTGGGATTAAAGAGGAAAATCTAACTAACACAAAAATCTTAAACTTGATTTCTAGTCCTCTTTTTCACAGAAAAGGACAAGGGTCCATGACTGCATATACCTTCAACACTTCAAGAGGATGGCATACAAGTGTACTAGCAATTCCAATTGTTCGCAAGGTAGCTGTCGTATAAGAGGTAACTATTAACAAGTAAGATTTCCAAACCCATTACATAACTCCTAGATTCGGTCAGCAGTAAAGATTGTTATATTGAGCTGGAACTATAATAAGATTGATACTCAAGATTGTTATATTTATTTTCAAATATATCCTCTCTAAAGCATTCTATCAATTAAATTAAAATAAAAGAATAAATTATACATCATAGTCTTAAATTAGTTGTCAAAAAGCTTCTGTCATCCCCTCTGATGTTTTGTGTAATACATACAGTATAATCTCAATAAATTAATACTCGATAAATTAATAATTTCGATTAAATAATATTTTTGGACGGTCCCGACTTGAGACTAATGTGTTAAATTAATATTTCGCTAAATTTATAAGATAATATAATTAAAATAAACATATAGGTCCCACTTAATATATAAATTAATAATCTCCTTATACATCAAAATTATATATATACACTTACTCAATTTTGAGGCATTTGTAGAATATGACTCAAACAGAAAGTTTGCTAAACTTTAACCTAGAGCTGATGGTCCATTCAAAATTGTTAAGAAGATTAATGACAATGCATATAAGGTGGAGCTTCCCGGTGATTATGGAGTTTTAGAAACTTTCAATATCTCAGATCTTTCTCCTTATCAAGAAGAGGAGAGCCACTAGACTTGAGGGCGAGTCCTTTTCAACTAGGGGAGAATGATGCAGCTGAGCCCAATTTGAATTTAGCCAACAAAAGCCCAAGCCCAATAGCATCCAATGTGATTTTTCTTAAAGATAAGCCAACACATTTTAGTTTGATGGTCCAAGAAGTACTTAAGGCCCATAAATTCATTTTTGACTAGCCCACTACTTGTTATTATGTGTCTGCCAGTCATTTAATTAATTAGAAGCGTTGTATCTAGTCGTTATTATTAGTAGTCAAACAGGCCTAAAAGCATGGTACATAGTCTATATTGATGTTTGTGATGTTTGGAACTTTAAATTAGACTATTCCTATTCTTGGAGGGTTGTTCCAAGTATTCAGAAAGGGAATTATGAAAATTAATCAGACTTTTGATCATTATTCAGTTTTCCAACTTATACTTTTGTGGTTATTTGCTTGTGTTCTAATCTCTTTAGTGGATTCCTTTGAGTGGTGAACCAATTTATGAGTTTCTTATCATTAAGGTGGTGTTTCTTACCCTTAATGTGGCGATATCAAATTATCCTTTAAAACTTTCAAGTGGTGGTGATTCTTATCCATTTAAAAAAATTCCATTGTTGTTCCTTATCAAACAAGTCAACCTAATCTAGTTCTTTCTTCTGGCGGTTCAATTATGTATCATTTGGTATTAGAGATTTGGTTCGAAGATGGCAAGATGTGGAAATCCTGTTGCTTAAGATTTTCAAGCCTTTAATGAATATTAACATGACATGGAAATTGCAGAGCTTAAGAGAACGGTTGAGTTGCTACAAAGACAATTAAAATAGCAACAAAATAACGCCCAACCTAGAAGAAACCAACATGGTGCACGTGGGGAGGTGGAAGATCAGAATCCTTTTGGCGTTGATGATGATTCTAGTGATGAAGATCATGACAACCGAAGGCAAAGAACGCAGCCAAGAGCACGTGATGGAGATGTGAAGGTTGAAGTTCCAGAATTTAATGGAAAAATGCAAGGTGGTGTCTTTTTAGATTGGTTGTACACTGTTGAAAGAATTTTTGAATTTAAGGAGTTTTCAGAGGAAAGGAAGGTGAAGTTAGTAGCTATTAAACGGAAGGGTTATGCTTCTCTTTGGTGGGAAAATTTGAAGAGGGAAAGGAATAGAGAAGGTAGAAGACCTATTCGAACTTGGGAAAAGATGAAATGGGAATTAAAGAAGAGATTTCTTTCTGAAAATTATATATAGATAGGAAAATTACACAAAGTTCTATAATTTCAAGCAATACAATATGTATGTTAAAGAGTATATAATAGAGTTAGAGTATTTGATGCTTAGATGTGATATCAACGAACTGGAAGAGCAAACTATTGCACGTTTTTTGGGCTTTTAGAAATTCAATTACAACGAAATCAATTAACTATGTTATTAAAATAAATTAAACCAACTCAATCTAAATAAACCAATTTATTTACTATTAGAAATCAACAATCCCATAAAAAAACTATAATAAATGATAATGGTCAGCATTAACTATCTTTTTTTTTACAATCTTTTAGAATTATCAATAATCATATAATATTTTAAATTTAAATTTAGCTACAATCTTGTGGATGGTAGATAAAATTTATATTTTATTACATAACTTTTTTTATTCTATATTATAATATATAAACTTAATATAATGTTAAAATTATTGGATGACAAGTACAATCCTTTAATTTTTTTTTTAAAGACATTAGTAGTATTTATATAAGAATATAAGTTGAGAACAATAAATAATAATAATTACACAAGGTTCTTTGCCTTGGTGATTGGAGGCTTCAAACTCCTCAAAGTCACTAAAGTTCAACACTTTGTATATATAAATATATATTCCCACTATTGACCATAAAAATACAACTGTGTAGGCAGACATCACCCCAGTATTGGGAGTAGACCCCTCCCATTATTGGGAGTAGTTTTCCGGACTGTACTTGTATAATTTAATGTCGGTTGGTCTCGGTAGTCCTCTGACTCGCAAGGTGTTAGATTTAAATAATAATAATAATAATAATAATAATAATTAACATTTAATGATCTTTTTTTTTGAAATATTTTAAAATCATCAATTATTATATTATATTTTATAGTTTCATTAAACTTATAAAATTTTAAATTGAATTACACAACTTCTTTATTATGTATTATAATATATGAATTTCTCAAGTATCATAAATTTAATATAATATTAAAATTATTAGACGGCAAGTATAATTTTTTTAATTTTTATAAAACATTAGTGGTATTTATATAAGAATATAAGATGAGAACTCGAAAGGAAAAAAAACTAATTCTTTTTAATAAAAAAAAACGTAACACTAAATTATATAACTAATTTTTTTTTTTACGGGCATTCACAAGTTTAGAGTGTACTCATATTTAATCCCACAACTAACCCGCAATTAATATAGATTTTAAAATAAAAGTAATATTTGAATTTAAAAAAAAAATGAGGTCCAATTAAAATTGTGTTTGGCACATCTATGGAACGATATGGAACGACTTAAAAGTAATGATATGGAACGATATAAAAGTAATGATATGGAACGACTTAAAATGGTGTCTGGCTGCCTGGCTATCAAATATAATTAAAATGACAATCGTTCAGTTACCCAATTTGATAACCATGGTTCGTTTGATAGTTAATCAAATAATTTCCTTGTTGCTCTCAATGTCTTATTTTATTTGATAACCATGAAGTCATAGATAATTTCCTTGTTGCTCTCAATATCTTATTTTTATCCTCAAAATAATAAGACATGAACTTCATGTCATGAAGTGAAGTCATAGATGTAAGAGCATTTTCAATAGTATGTTAAAATAGAGTTAGAGTTTTATTTACTCTAACAATATTCTATCCCACAATCTTTAAGAAAAAATTTAAGAGAGTTGCAATATGACTCTCTAAATTTAGAGTACCAACTTTTTATCTCTAAATTTACTTTTAACTTTTTATATTATCATTTTACCCTTATGTCCATAGTTATAAATAAATATTCAATATTAATATTCTTTTTACCTTTTTAATTGAATTCAAGTAATATATAATCAATTGTAATTTATATATCATATTATTATAAAAATTATACCATTATAAGGGTCTTATCTAGAGTTTTAAAATGAGACTAATATTGAATATTTATTTCTTTAAAAAAAATAAATAATTATCATTTCTATACTTTATATTATAGACCTATTAATAATTATAAGTTAACACTAAAATAAAGACCGAAATAATTATAGACAGATTAATATTAAAATTCAAAATAAAAATTACAAATGACATAAAAATATTACAACAATAATAAAAAAAAGAAAATAATTAAGAAAAAATATATGAAAAATATTATATTTTTATTAGTTTAGGAATTTAAAAAAAATTAGAAAAATAAGATTATGAGAGAAAAATTAATCTAAAAATTAAGTGAATGTAAATTAAATTATTATATAATAAATTAATAAAATTATATTACAATTTTAATAAAAAGATTTTAAATAATTTAAAAATAATATTTATAAAAATTTAGTATAAAAATAAAGTTATATAAAAAATAAATTATTAAAATAATATTAAAAAATAATAAAAATATAAAATATTTTTAAGATAGAGATTATTGTTGGAGTGAAAATATTTTAAAAATAGAATATTAAAAGAATATTCTTATTTATCTTTTCAAAATAAGAATAGAGATAAAAGACATTATTAAAAGTTGCTTTAAGTTTGAAATTGTATCCAATAAATTATATGTTATTTTGTATTATATATTATCTTATCGGTGGTTGACTCATAGAGACGGTCACATTGTTGAGGAATATGGTACAACCACTTAATATATAATTAATATTTTCAGTGAACATTCAAAATAATAATTCTAAAAAGCAACTTCTACTTTTATTTTTTTATTACATCAAAACTAAATTGAACTCCCTCAAATTTGATGCGAGTCAAATTCACCTCTTGCAGAGTGAAAAATTGAAAACTTACTGTCCACCAACTTGAATTATTACTAATTAGAGAATAGAGATAGAATTAACTTAACTTTTAAAGAAATTAACTGCAGATCTCTTACGGTTAGAATTGACCATTAAAAATATATAAAATTTAGGATCTTACTCTTCTCTCTCCCTTCTTCTTTCTTCTTTCTTTTTCTTTTTAAATCTCCACTGTCTATTTAGAGATGAACAGTGAATATCTTAAATTTTATTATTTTAAATTTTTTAAATATTTTTTTTTAAAAAAAAAATCTCAATAGATGAGATGAACGACGAAGATCTTATCTTTTTTTTTTAAAAAAAAAAAAAGACAAAATGATCAAAATACCCTTAACATTGTTGACTTTTACTAATATTGACTAACGACAGAGGGATCTATAGTCAATTTCCCTAAAAATTGATTATGTTTATAATTAGGAATACCTTGGGTAGGTGGGCTGTTAATTGTCCAAAAATAATTTGTCTTCCATATGTATACTATGAAATTTATTATAAAAAGAGTAAATTATAATAAAATACCTTTACATATAAATAAACCACACTTTTACCTAAATTATAATAAAGTACACTTAACTACCTGGTTTACCATTAAAATTAATTATTAACTGGTCAAAATGTAAAAAATGTCTAAATTATCTCTAACGGTTCATTATTACAATAATTTTATTTTTAATTAAATATTAAAACAATAAAATAAATAAAAATGGAAAAAAAATTGTTCATACACCAATTCTTTTTTTCATTTTTTTATAGAAAATAAAAAAATAAAAAAATATTTTTAAATGGATCTTCCTCATCATCTTCCTCATCACGACCAATCCATTTTCATCACAATGTATTTTCAACTCCATATCCAACATCTACAAACTAATCATTATCTTCACCACAACCCACCAATACAAAAATAATAATAATAATAATAATTCTGTAAGTGATAAAGGAAGGTTGCAATCCAAGCAACCAGCTACAGCAACAGCATCTCCAAAGTTATTGAGCATTGATCGTGTGAAGCAAGGCAGTGGTCTTACCATGCTTACCTTTCCAGTAAGGAGCAATGGTGCAGTTGATGATCAATCAAGTGATCAACGATATACAGGAGGTTGAGGATGCTGTTAACAAGCTTGAGCAATGCTGATGTGGATCAGCATTGCTGTTGTGGAGCCAAGTTGTTACAATTGATTGGCTGTCCGCAATTGTAGGAAAGTTTGTTATTTCGATTGAGTCATGCATTGTGCATGATTAGGATCTATAAATAGCTGAGTTCATGTATTTATATTCATCGATTCAATTAGAAAAAGTCTTGAGAGATGAGTATTGTAGAACTGATTTGAGGTGTTGAATAAAGTTCTCTTTCAGACATTTCATCGAGCAGTTTTGCATTTTTATTAAACACTTTGTCTTTTTCACATTCACAATTTCATCTTCATCCTATTAATAAAAAGAGAGAAGGAGACTAAAACTTCACCACACATACGGTTGATGGTTCAACAATGTCGATCCAAGAACAACATGAGCTTGATTTCCTTCCAAATAAAATAATAATAATAATAATTATCAGCAATGTTTTCGATAATCAAATAAGTACTTTTGAAACTGAGAGATATTCATATAGATAGTGAGTTTGTATTCTTTTTCTTTTCCTCTCGTTTTTTCTCTGAAAAAACAGGGTGTAAAAGCAGCCTTCTCTTTGGGCAGCCTATCCTCCTCTGTGAAGATAGACTTTCGTCTAAGGGTTCATCGCCTTCCCTTGTTCTCCTTCTGCCTTTACTGGTAAGAGGTGGCTGGGTCAGTTCTGGACTCGTAGACTCTCCTTCTCTGTTGTTCCTCTTCTTCCCTTTCCTTGGCGGACTGTGATCGGAAGAGATCGGGGGCGATCTCGAGCTGCTGGTAGCTTCTCTGGTCAACTGACTGGTGTTGTTTGGTGGGCTTGGATCCGGTGCTTTGCTGTTGCTGGGCTGCATGGATTTGGTGCGGTAGAGTTTCGGTTTTGATTAAACTATCCCAATCTCCTCTGTGGGTTGTGTGTGCTTGGATCGGGTTCGGCTCTAGAGTATAGTAGAACAGTGGAGCTGTCAAAATTCGAAGCTGCTGGTGTTGTTGTGGTGCTCGGGTTTGACTGGACCTGCTGGTGTACATGGAGCCGTTGCTTTGGTGTTGTGGTGATGCTCGGATTTGATACAATTGTGGTATGGTTTTGTTGATTTTGGGTGGCTTGGGTGCGTTTTTGACTGGGAAGTGCTTTTTGATTGATTAAAAAAAAAAAGGCTTGTCCACATGTGTTCATGGATTCGGTGCTTTGGTTGAAAGTGCTTGCTGTTGTGTTGTGTTTGTTGTGAAGTAGATCTGGGTCTTGACTTCAGATGTGATTTTTGTGAAGTAGATCTGCGCTTTTGATTTTTGTAAAGTAAATTTGGGAATTTTGCCTGAGTGGATTGAAATCGGGCAGTGTGGGATCTGGTCAGCTAGAGGTGGCGCGGCTTCGTCTGGGTTCAGTTGCTTTGTTTGTGTGTGGTATATTTCTGTTTGGGCTGTCCAATTTGGCAGTGTGTGATTTATTGGCTGTGTTTGGGTTGTCCAATTTGGCAGTGTGTGGATTTATTAGTTGAGGAGCTTTATTTTGACCCTGCTTTGTGGGGTCTGTATCTATCAATTTTTTGGGGTTTGATCTGGTAGTGGTGGCCGGTGGTGTTGTAGTTGTGGTGGTACTCCTTATGGCTACAAATGAAATTTTGAGGCTTTGTGAGGCTCTGTCCTTATCAGAGGAAGATGGCACAGTCCTAGACATAGCAGGGGATGTTCAAGCTGATGGCATTAGAAGCGTTGTTAATAGCAGAGGAAAGTGGCGAGATTCCTCTGGCGTGTATGAATTGTAAAGTGGCGAGATTAATAGCAGAGGAAGTTGGTATCATTGTTGACTTCCTGATCGATTCGAAAGATTTGTGGCACAAATTTCTAAGAATCAAAGTTATCATTGATATTACAAAACCTCTGAAAAAGGGTATCAGGATGAGGTTGGAGAATTTTGATACTATGATTACGGCCCTGATTAAATATGAGAGACTTCCAGATTTTTGCTATGGTTGCGATTTTATCGGACATTCTTTTAGGGAATGTCATAACAGTGGGGTGAGGAAGAGTATTATGGAGGGGGTTGAGCCAAAATTCGGGGTATGGCTTAGAGCATCACCTTTGGATCGTTCAAAGTTTCGGCAAAGAGGGGAGGATACTTCAGAAGCTAAACTGAAAGCCCAGGAAGACATTGAGGATGTTAACGGAGTAGATGCAGAGGGAGCCAGTAAAACTTTGATTACTTTCCCAATAACTTCTAACAAGCGCAAAGGAAAGTCTAGTAGGGAGTTTGACGTTTCTCCAACTAATTCTAATAGAGTATTGATAGTTGAGGATGGTATTTCAATTCAGGTTAACCAGCTGGTGAAACCATCATCTAGGAAGGTTTTGACAGTAGTACCGATTGAAGATGGAAACTCAAAGGCGTTGGCTAGGATGGATGAGAAAATAGTGGGGTCAAATTTATGTGATGAAGGCGATGTTGTTATGGTAGGGTCTTCCCTTGGTAAGCCTAATTCCAAGAAATGGAAAAGACTAATCAGGGGGAGTCCTTTACAGAGGCTTATCCCAGGTTGTCCAAGCCCAATCCAGAAAATATTACTAGCTAGGCATTATGCTAGGAGGGATCGAAAGCCAGTGAAGAGATCCCTTAATCACAAGTTTTCTGGTATTAATACTGGAATATCCTTTTCTGAAGTGATTGTTATAGATCCTGGCGGGAAACGAAAAGTTATGGAAACTGCAGGGGAGCACCTGGCTGGGAAGAAACAGAAATTTCTAGAGTCTGATATGTTTGCGGAGTCTGTGGAGCAGGCCCGACGGGAGTCATGAGTATCATCTGTTGGAATGTTCGAGGATTGAGGAGTCCTCGAGCGTTCTTAGATCTTCGAAAGGTTATCCGGATACAATCCCCTAATCTAGTTTTCCTTTTTGAAACTAGATTAAAAGGTGAATGAGCGGCAAAAATTAAGGTACAGTTGGGTTTTTCTGGGGGTTTGCATATAGATTGTATAGGTAAAAGTGAAGGTTTGATGTTGTTGTGGAACGATGTGTGGGATGTCTAAGTATTGTCCTTCTCCAGGGGCCATATTGATGTGGTGATTAAAATGAAGAACAATCTCAAATGGAGGTTCACAGGGTTCTATGGTTGTCCTGTCCCTAATCATAGAACCGATTCTTGGGAGCTCCTTCGCCGGCTCAAGGCAGTTAACAGACTCTGTAACATCCCAAATTTTGAATATGTGGATAAAATATTTGTGAGTTGAGAGGTGTAAAACATAATTAAATGTATGTTTATTTTTATGGTTTCCAGGTTGACCAGATGGAACGGTCCAAAACTGATGCATGAAGGAAAAAGGAGTGAAAAACTGGGGCAGTGTGTACTGCGACCACAGATCGCGATGAGCTGCTCGCGGTGAAAAATGGCATTTTCTGGCAGTGAGCAACGCGACCTGGTCACCGCGACCACAGATCGCGTTGAATGGCTCGCGATGAAAAGGTGAAATTCTGGCAGTGAGCAACGCGACCACTAGCGCAACCAGGGTACCGCGATGAAGGCGGTGGAGTTGCTTCAGTGAGCAACGCGACCTGGTGGCGCGACCATAGGTCGCGATGACCGAAAGATTATAAAAAAATAAGTCATCGTAGAAATCCCTAGAAAAACAGAAAGGGGAAAAAAAAGAAAGAGAGAGACCGAGGGAGCAAGAGAGAGGAAGAAAGAAAAAGAAGAAGAAGAGAAGAAGCAGAAGAAGAGAGAGAAGAAGAAGAAGAAGAAGAAGAAGAAGAAGAAGAAAAAGAAGAAGAAGAGGAAGAGAAAAGGAAAAGAGAAAGAAGAAGAAGAGAAAAGAGAAGAAAAAAAAAAGGGAAAGAGAAAGGGAAAAAGGGAAATTCAGAAGGAAAAAGGCGTAAAAACGGAATTCAGGTAGGTGTACACTGATTTCTGAATTTGTTATAATTTTCGTTATATATTTTCATTTGAATTTTCCATATTTCGTTAAATTGAGTATTAAATTTATTTATGGCTTTTGTATAATTGTGTTTCGTTTACGAATATTGTTAGAAACTGCTTGAAAATAATTAGGGAATATGATATCATAATGGAATTTCTATGGTTTCGAATAAATCGTTTTGCGAGTAATGTTTGGAAACGATTTTTGGAAAAATCGTATATAATTATTGTTTCGTAAATACGATTTGAAAATAATTGTAGAATGTATTGATAGGAGTATAAATGAAAATTTTGGCTTCGTGAAATTATTTGTTGATTTTGAAAGAAACGGAAGGTTTTGATATAAAATTTACGAAGTTTGTATTACAAATATTGTTTGTAAATTCTGATACTTGAATTTAATTTTGATTTGTGAATTATTGTTGAATATAACGAGTTGAGACTATTGTATCTCGCGGGGCAAACCTGGCATGGTCCAGTTTAGGCGAATCCCGGAGATAGATATTGCACTGATAATGATGACTATTGCATCTCGCGGGGCAAACCTGGCAAGGTCCAGTTTAGACGAATCCCGGAGATAGTCATTGTACTGATAGTAATGCCTGCTGCATCTCGCGGGGCAAACCTGGCATAGTCCAGTTTAGGCGAATCCCGGAGATAGCCATTTCACTGTATCCATGACTGTTACATCTCGCGGGGCAAACCTGGTATAGTCCAGTTTAGGCGAATCCCGGAGATAGATATTGTACTGATATTCCTGACAGTTACATCTCGCGGGGCAAACCTGGCTTAGTCCAGTTTAGGCGAATCCCGGAGGTGAACGTTACACCGATGTTACAGATATAGAACTGTATAATGAGTGTATGGTCAGATGAAGAATGAAAGTGAACAAAATGTTTGTATGAATAAAATGTTACAGAATGAATAAAATGATTCTAAAAGAATTGAAAACTAAATGTTGTATGCTTTACTGATTTAATTTAGATGCTTTTATTAAACTGTTTTTATATTATTTCTTTCAGTGAGGAAGTTGAAGATTGAAATGTTTTTATACGATCATATTGGAATATTTTTATTATGAAATGATTATTGATTTTGATACTTGAGTTTAGTGTACACGCACTAGGCATTATTGCTTAGCGCGTTGATTTTATCACCCGCAGGTATCAAAGGTACAGGGGGAAACAAATAATAGAGAGGAAGTAGCAGCAAATTGAAGGTCCAGAGTCACAATTCTTTTGAGTAGTTACAATTGAATTTTAATTGTATATTGTATTTCGTGAAGCATGCATATACAGAAATCTGTAATTTGACATGTATAGATATATTTTGTAATAAGTGTTTTATGATTTATATTCTGTTCAAATATTTGTAAATATTAATTATATATGTTTTATTTGAAACTGTTTGGAAGTCGCACTAAACGGCAGAGTGCGCATTGATTCGAAAATTTGGATATAGAAGTGTTGGAATTATATTGTATTATATTTGTTTTATTGAAAACAGGTTTTGGGAAATCAGAAAAATAGAGGAAACTCTGCCGAAATTTTTGAAAATAAAATTTGATGGACTCATTAGAAATATATTTTTAAATTATAAGTTATATGATTTACATTGGTTTAAAATTTATAAAGTGAATTAAGTAAAGTTTTGAAAACCCGGTAGCGCTCCCTGGGTCGATCCAGTCGGGTCGGGTCAGGGGGTGTTACAGACTCCCTTGGTTATGTGGCGGAGATTTCAACGAATTCCTTCATACTGAGGAGAAGCTTGGCGGGAATGAAAGAACTGGTCCGGGTATGTTTAATTTTCGTAGTATTGTTGAGTTTTGTGATTTTGTTGATTTGGGCTTTTCAGGACCTTTGTTTACCTGGAATAATAAAAAAGGGGGTTCTAGAAATGTACAAGAAAGATTAGATCGCTTTTTTGCTACCAGTCAATGGGTAAACTTGTTTTCGGAGATTAAAGTTGAGCATCTAGGTTTTATGTTTTCTGATCATAGGCCGATTTCGGTCAATTTTGTGCATGGTGGTACCATCAATAGTGGCGGTAGAGATCGAAAGTTCAGATTTGAGCCTTTTCGGCTTAAAGATGAAGAGTGTTATTCTGTGATTTGTACGGTTTGGGGAGGGTTTGATAGTGATACTTCTGGTAGAGGCTTAAGAGAGAAGCTGGGTATGTGTGCTGATCGGTTAGAAAACTGGAGTAAAGTCAAGTTTGGATCACTGAAGTAGCCATTGATAGAAAAATATGTGAGATCAATCTTCTCTATGAACGGCAGTAATCTGAACAGGTTCTCAATGTTATTATGACTAGGGAAAGAGAGTTGGAAAGCCTCGTCTCCAAGGAGGAATTATATTGGAAACAGCGGTCGAGGGTTGATTGGCTACTCGCAGGGGACAAGAACTCTAAATGTTTTCACAGAAGAGCGACGGCCAGAAAGAAGAAGAATCTGATTAGCTCGTTGTTGGATGTTAGGGGGTCCATAGGGAGTCTGAGCAGGGTATGTCCAGTGTGGTTTATGATTACTTATCAGATTTGTTCAAGTCTATCCAGCCATCATCCTCCGATTGTACTGCTGCCTCATCTTTTCTTGAGCGTAAAGTTGATGCCCAAATGGCAGGTAGACTTGGAGAGGCTTTCACCAGAGCAGAGGTGCGTACTGCAGTTTTTGAAATGGGCCCAAATAAGGCCCCTGGCCCCGATGGCTTCCATGCTCTGTTCTTTCAGAAATTTTGGAATGTGGTTGGAGAGGATGTTTCTAGTGTGTGCCTTAAAGTTCTTAATGGTGGATGCTCAATCGAGGAGTTCAATGCCACTAATGTTGTCCTGATTCCAAAGGTTAAAAACCCGGAGCGTATGACCGATTTCAGACCCATTAGTTTTTGCAGTGTTATTTATAAGACTGTCTCAAAGGTTATGGCAAATAGGTTAAAAGAAATTCTGCCCCTTATTATATCTTCGGAGCAGAGTGCTTTTGTACCAGGGCGGTTAATTTTGATAACATTATGGTTGCTTTTGAGTTTCTCCATTCTATCAAGAAACAGAAAAAGGGTAAAAAGGGTATGCAGCTATTAAACTGGACATGAGTAAGACTTACGACCATATGGAGTGGGGCTTCCTGGAGATCATCATGGAGAAACTAGGGTTTCCTAGTCATTTTAGAACCCTTGTTATGGACTGTGTATCGACCTCCAAACTTTCCTTCCTGGTAAATGGGAAGTTTGTGGGGGAAGTTAGTCCGCAAAGAGGGTTAAGGCAGGGATGCCCTTTGTCTCCTTACCTCTTCCTTCTATGTGCAGAAGTTCTATCTACTCTCATCAAAGGCAACGAATTTAATGGGCAATCTCTGGGTATGAGATGTTGTCGCGGGAGTCCACTAGTTAGTCACTTGTTTTTTGCAGATGACAGCATTGTTTTTGCAGGGCTTCAGTTCAGAATTGTGAGAAGTTGAAACATATCCTAAAAATCTATGAGAAAGCCTCAGGCCAGCGGATTAATCTGCAAAAGTCCAACATCACCTTTAGTCCAAATGTGGAAGTTGATCGCAGCGCTAGTATCTTGAATTGCTTGGGTCTAGTTAATGCCCAAGCTCATGACAAGTATCTTGGCCTTCCAACCATAGTATGGAAAAATAAAAGGAAAACTTTTAGTGACATTAAGGAAAAGGTCTGGCGTAAAATCAGAGGGTAGAAAGACAATCTCTTCTCAATGGGCGGAAAAAAAGTTCTTATTAAAGCAGTGGCGCAAGCTATTCCTACCTTCACTATGAGTATCTTTCAGTTGCCTTATGCTTTTTGCAACGAGCTGTGCTCCATGATCATGGGCTTTTGGTGGGGTGCCACTGATGGTAATAAGAAAATTTGCTGGGTTTCTAGAGACAAGTTGTGCTCTTTAAAAATTTGTGGGGGGCTTGGTTTTAAAGACTTATCTCTTTTTAACCAAGCTCTTCTTGGCAAGCAGGCTTGGAGAATTGTTATGAATAAAGACTCGCTAGTGACTAGAGTGCTTAAGGCAAAGTATTTCAAGCAGGAGGATTTCTTATCTGTCTCGTTGAAACAATGGAGTTCTCATCTCTGGAGGAGTTTGGTTTGGGGTATGAGTCTTCTTCTTAAGGGCCTTCGTAGGAGGGTGGGTAATGGTAAGGATATCAGGGCTTTTCAGGACCTTTGGATACCAAGGGCGTCCACTTTTAGACCCTTCTCGAATGCCCCTTTGGAAGATCTCAAGGTTGCATATCTTATTTCCCCTTATTCTAATTCTTGGGACTTGGCTAAGCTTGATTAGGTTTTTGTAGCAGCGGATAGGGATTCTATTTTGGAAATTCCTCTGAGTTTTGGTGATTGTGTAGATTCCTTAATCTGGCATTTCGATAAGAATGGGAAGTATTCTATGAAGAGTAGGTATAGAGTTGCAGCGCAAGAAAAACTCTCTCTTAAAGGCTCCCCCTCGTGTTCGGATTCGAAATGGTGGCTTGCACTTTAGAACCTCAACATTCCTCCAAAAATTAAAATTTTCATTTGGAGAGTATGTCACAATGCCATTCCGTCCCTCTGTAATCTCTGTTCTAGGAAGATTATGGTTGATCCGTGTTGCCCTAAGTGTGATGATGCTCCCGAAAGCTCAGCTCATGCCCTCTTTTGATGTAGCTCCGTGCGTGCCATTTGGGAGTCCACTGTATTCTGGGGTATTCTTAATTTGCATCACCATATTTCTTGTTTTGATTTGATCTTGTTTTGAAGAGAAAGAAGAAAGAAGAAGAAGAGGAAGAAGAAGAAGAAGAGAAGAGGAAGGAAAAAGAGAAGGAAAGAAAAGGTGAAAGAGAAAGAGAAAGGAAAGGAAAAAGAAAACCTAGAACCGCGATTTGTCGAAAGTAAAAACGGTGTCCAGGTTGGTGTACCTCCGTTTTCGAACTCTTTACAAAAAGCATCAAGTATTTTTAGTTTGAATCTGAGATTTATTCGAAGATTTTCATTTTTATGTGTTGATTTTATTTTCGTTGAATGATTTTATTGTTGATCGTATTTTCATTACTTAGATTTCGTGGAAATTACTTGTTTTCGATTATTGTATGACTATTGTTGATTTTCCATGAAAAATCTATATTGTGAAATTGTATGTTTCCGTTGATTTGAAAATACAGTGAATACTTGAAAAATAGTTTATCGAAACGGCCCTAGGATACTTAGATATAGAAATGGATATAGGAGGTTGGTAAACTAGCTGGGTTCAGTGAGCAATACTAGTTATGCTGAGTATTCTAGCCGGCCAGATTTGAAGTGACCTGAGAAGTGAATTGAGTAACTTTATTAATTGATTTTATATGTTGATCTTATTCTTGAAGTTAAAGTGATTATAACTGCTTATGGTTTGATTTTGAAGTTAAATTGATTTGCAAATGATTAGAATTGAAATATAAACTGTGATATGTTTTCTTATTAAAAGTTATTTATGATTTTCATATTTGAGTTTAGTGTACACCCACTAAGCTATATGCTTAGCGCGTTAGTTTTGTTTCTAACGCGTAGGTACCAGGGATCCTGAAGAGGCCAAAGACTGAAGAGAGAGAGTTGCTGACGGAGTCCCAGAGTCACTACAGTTGGGTAGTTATATTGTTGTATGTATATATTATGTAAGCATGCATATACAGAGAGTTTGTAAATAGGTTTTGTAATTATGTACTGTAATTAATTATTTTACAATTTATGTCTGTCACTTTTAGAATGTTTGTAAATATTGAATTCTGAATCATTTTATTTTAGAAACTATTGATGGAAAGTCGCACTAAACGGCAGAGTGCGCAATTGATTGAAAATGAGATTTGAAGTGTTATTGGATTTGTATTTGATTGAGTTGTGGAAAAATAGGTTTTGGGGAAATCAGAAAAACAAACGAAACTCTGCCAAAATTTTTGTAAAAAGTTTATTTCGATGGGCTCACTAGAAAAGTATTTTTGAATTACAAATTGATACGATATTTTAAATGGTTTGAAAAGTATAAAATGAATTTAGAAAGTTTTGAAAACCCGAGTAGCACTCCCTGGGTCGATCCAGCCGGGTCGGGTCAGGGGGTGTTACATTTAAGTGGTATCAGAGCGCGGTTTAGGCGTTTCTGGACCAAAGAGTCTGTATATGCATGTATTGTATAAAGCTACTCATAGGAATATGTGACTCTAATCTGCAGACCTCTCTTCTGTCTTATATAGGATAAAAGAAATAGAAAGAAACGGTGATAGACCTGAGAGTCCCGCCAGCGTGGCTGGGGGAGCATCTAGGGAATCAGTAAGTCCGAGAGTGGCGGACCCTGTACAGCCAATGTTTATGCAGCAGATGGCTGAGTTCTTTCAGAACGTGGCTAGAGCAGCGCCACGGAGATCAGCCATAGAGCGACTGGCTAAACACAGACCCACTGATTTTCATGGCAGAAAGGATGAGGATGCATCTGCCACAGAGTATTGGTTTGAGAGGACGAACAGAATATTGGAGCAGATGCACTGCACACCTGAAGAGCGATTGGAGTGTGCAGTATCCTTATTGCAGGAGGATGCCTACCAGTGGTGGACCTCCATTATACAGACAGTGCAACCAGAGGATAGAACGTGGGATTTCTTTCAGAAGGAATTCCGGAGAAAATATATTGGTCGCATCTATTTGGATAATCTGAAGAGAGAGTTTACCAACCTGAAGCAAAGGCAGATGACAGTGACTGAATATGAGAGGGATTTTGTCAGGTTGAGTAAATATGCGAAAGAGATGGTAGCGACAGAGGCAGATAAATGTAGGAGGTTTGAAGATGGACTGAATGATTATATCCGCCTACAGGTTGTGTAACATTCTGAATTTCTAAGTAATTGATTTTGAATATATAATTAGACTGTGGATTAATTGAGGAATTTTACAGGTGGCTGCCTTTGAATTCGAAGATTTTACCCGACTAGTCTCGGCAGCTTTGAATGTAGAGAGAATTAAGAAAGAAGAGCAAACCAGAAGAGACAGAGGGCAGCAAAGAAGAGGGGCAGGGCCATCCAGCTCATATCAGCCCCAGAAATTTAAGGGACCGCAGCCTAGTGGTCCAGTGCAGTCACAGAGGCCTGTACCTACAGCTAGGCCTGGTCAGTCTGCAACTTCAGTGGCCAGTACCCCTATGAGTGCAGTTAGGGGACCAGCCTCTGCATTGTGTGATCATTGTGGAAGAAGATATCCTGGGGAATGCTGGAAGCTTACAGGAGCCTGTCTGAGATGTGGATCTCATGATCATTTCCTGAGGGATTGCCCACAGATGAGATCCCAGCAGCTAGAGAGATCAGCCCCTACTACTTCCAGAGGTAAGAGGCCTAGTCAGGCAGTACCTGAAAGTGGTAGCCACAGAGGAGTGTCAGAGTCAGTGGCAAGACCTGATAGTCGAGCTCCTGCACGAGTTTATAGTGTTAGAGCTCAGGAAGATAAGGATGCACCTGACGTGATAGCTGGTATTATTTCTATTTTTAATACTACAGCTATTGCATTAATAGATTCAGGTTCTACTCACTCGTATATATGTGATGCATTGTTGAAACAAAGAAGTTTGAAAACTGAACCTACTGAATATGATGTGTATGTCAGTAATCCGATAGGTCAGAGTGTAGTTATGAACCGTTTATACAGACATTGTCCGATTCGGATACAGGAGTGTGAGTTTCCAGGAGATTTGATGGAGTTGCCATTCCATGAGTTTGATGTGATATTAGGCATGGATTGGTTAACTCAGCATAAAGTAGTGATTGACTGTGAATTGAAACGAGTGACCCTCAGAACAGCAGATGGTGCAGAAATCACAATGGTGGATGAAAGGAGGGATTTTCTCTCCAATGTCATTTCAGCCACCGCAGCCTGTAAACTGATTAGAAAGGGGTGTGAAGCATATTTGGCACAAGTGGTTGATTCCAGAAAAGTTAATGCTGAAATCCAGAATATACCCACTGTGTGTGATTTTACAGATGTATTTCCAGAGGAGCTTCCTGGTTTGCCACCTCGGAGAGAAGTGGAGTTTGTGATAGATGTGGTACCAGGTATGTCTCCAGTATCGATAGTTCCCTATAGAATGGCACCAGCAGAACTGAAAAAACTGAAGATACAGTTACAGGAATTGCTGGATAAGGGCTTTATTAGACCCAGTGTATCCCCCTGGGGAGCTCCAGTCCTGTTTGTGAAAAAGAAAGACGGGTCATTGAGATTGTGCATTGATTACAGGCAGCTGAATAAACTTACTGTTAAGAACAAGTATCCGTTGCCGAGAATCGATGATTTGTTCGATCAGCTGAGAGGAGCCTGTGTCTTCTCAAAGATATATCTGAGATCAGGTTATCATCAGTTGAGAATAAAAGAGTCATATATTCCGAAAACTGCATTCATAACCAGGTATGGATACTATGAATTTGTAGTGATGCCATTTGGGCTGACTAATGCACCTGCAGCCTTTATGGACTTGATGAACCGAGTATTCCGACCATACTTGGATCAGTTTGTGGTGGTGTTTATCGATGATAACCTGGTATACTCACAGACGGCAGAGGACCATGACAGGCACCTCAGAGTAGTACTGCAGATTCTGATGGAGAAACAGTTGTATAGTAAACTGAGCAAGTGTGAATTCTGGTTGCCTGAAATTGCATTTCTGGATCACATTGTATCAGCAGAGGGTATTAAGGCAGATCCGAAAAAGATTGAAGCAATAGTGGAATGGAAGCCTCCTAGAAATGTTACAGAAGTCAGAAGTTTTCTAGGCTTGGCAGGTTATTATCGACGGTTTGTGAAGGGATTTTCCTCCATAGCAAGTCCGTTGACCAAACTACTGCATAAGAATGTCAGGTTTAAGTGGACTGACAGATGCCAGGCAGCTTTTGACAGATTGAAGGCAATGCTTGTTGAGGCTCTAGTCCTGATTCAGCCTATTTCAGGTAAGGACTTTGTGATCTATAGTGATGCCTCACACCAGGGTTTAGGTTGTGTGTTGATGCAGGAAGGCAAGGTGGTTGCATATGCGTCCAGACAGTTGAAAAATCATGAGCTGAACTATCCGATTCATGATCTGGAACTTGCAGCCATAGTCTTCGCTTTGAAAATCTGGAGGCATTACTTGTATGGCGAGAAATGTTACATATACACGGATCACAAAAGTCTGAAATATCTGCCTACCCAGAGAGAGCTCAATTTGAGACAGAGACGGTGGATGGAGTTGATTAAAGATTATGACTGCGTAATTGACTATCATCCAGGAAAGGCGAATGTAGTCGCAGATGCTCTGAGTAGAAAAGCACTGTTTGCCCTGAAAGCTATGAATGTGCAATTACAGCTGAATCCAGATAATGCATTGGTAGCTGAGTTGATATGCAGACCCAGTTTGATTCAGCAGATTGCCGATAAACAGAAGCAGGATGCTAGAATTCAGATGATGCGTGAACAGATCCCAGAAGGGAAGCATCCGGATTTCTCAATCAGAGCTGATGGTATTGTGTGTTTCAGAGACAGGATTTGTATTCCAGATGATGAGGAATTGAGAAAAATGATCCTAACAGAGGCACACAGTAGTTCGTATGCGATGCACCCAGGTAGCACGAAAATGTACAGAGACTTGAAAATCCAGTATTGGTGGTCTGGTATGAAGAGAGATGTGGTGGAATTTGTGAATAAATGCATGACTTGTCAGCAGGTGAAAGCTGAACACCAGGTTCCATCAGGATTGTTACAACCAATAACAATACCTGAATGGAAATGAGACAGTATCACAATGGACTTTGTCACTGGATTGCCACTCACCCGGAGTAAAAATGATGCAGTATGGGTTGTAGTGGATCGATTGACGAAGTCAGCACATTTTCTACCTGTCAGAACTGACTATTCCCTGGATCGACTGGCAGAATTGTATATCAGAGAAATAGTCAGATTGCATGGAGTGCTTGCATCCATAATATCAGATAGAGATCCGAGGTTTACATCCAGATTCTGGAAGAAGTTTTAAGAAGCCTTGGGTACTCGACTGAGTTTCAGTACAGCCTTCCATCCGCAGACAGACGGACAATCAGAAAGGGTAATTCAGGTGCTTGAACATATGCTCAGGAGTTGTGTCATTGACTTTGAAGGGAGTTGGGCGGATCATCTCCCATTGATTGAATTCGGCTACAACAACAGTTATCAGTTGAGCATAGCTATGGCACCATATGAAGCACTGTATGGAAGTAAATGCAGGACTCCAGTATGCTGGACAGAGTTAAGAGAGGACAGATTAGTAGGCCCAGACTTGATCAAACAGACTGAGAAGAAGGTGAAGATTATCAAGGATAGATTGAAAGTTGCTTCTGACCGACAGAAATCCTATGCAGATTTGAAAAGAAAAGAGATAGAATATGACGTCGGTGAGAAAGTGTTTCTGAAAGTATCTCCGTGGAAGAAAGTGCTTCGATTTGGCAGAAAAGGTAAGTTGAGTCCTAGGTTTATTGGGCCATACGAAATCATTGAACGTGTGGGACCAGTAGCCTATAGACTAGCTTTACCTCCAGAATTAGAAAAGATTCATAATGTGTTTCATGTATCGATGCTGAGGAGATACAGATCTGATCCTTCCCACAGAGTTCAGGCCAAAAGTATTGAAATTCGACCAGACCTGACATATGAGGAAGAACCAGTGCAGATTCTTGATCGGGAGATTAAAAAGCTAAGAAATAAAAGAGTTCCACTGGTGAAAGTCCTATGGAGGAATCATAAAGTAGAAGAGGCTACCTATGAGAGTGAAGAAACGATGCGACAACAGTATCCACAACTGTTTCATTAAGGTAAATTTCGAGGATGAAATTTCTTAAGAGGGGAAGAATTGTAACATCCCGGATTTCGGATAATTAATTTTGAATATGTGAAAATAAATTTTGTGATTGGAAGGGGTGTAAATGTAATTAAATATGGCAATAAATTGTATGATTTTCAGGTAGACCAGATGGAACGGTCCAGAAACGAAGCAGGAAGATTGAAAACCGAGGCAGTGAGCATCGCGACCACAGATCGCGATGACTTGCTTGCGGTGAAAAATGTGAATTTTTGGCAGTAAGCATCGCGACCAGTCACCGCGACCACAGATCACGATGAAAATGTCAAATTCTAGCAGTGAGCAACGCGACCATGGTACCGCGAGGTGTGCTCGCGATGAAGGAGGTGGAAACGCTCCAGTGAGTACCGCGACTTGGTGGCGCGACCATAAGTCGCGACGACCGAAAAATATATAAAAAAAAAATTGGCTTCTCGCAGAAGCCACAAAACACAGAACAGAGAGAAGAGAGAGGAAATACCGAGAAAAAAAAAAGAAAAGAAAGAAGAAGAAAGAAAGAAGAGAAAGAAGAGAAAGAAGAAGAAGAGGAAGAAGAAGAAGAAGAAGAAGAGAAGAGGAAGGAAAAAAAGAAGGAAAGAAAAGGTGAAAGAGAAAGAGAAAAGAAAGGAAAAAGAAAACCTAGAACCGCGATTTGTCGAAAGTAAAAACGGTATCCAGGTTGGTGTACCTCCGTTTTCGAACTCTTTACAAAAAGCATCAAGTATTTTTAGTTTGAATCTGAGATTTATTCGAAGATTTTCATTTTTATGTGTTGATTTTATTTTCGTTGAATGATTTTATTGTTGATCGTATTTTCATTACTTCGATTTCGTGGAAATTACTTGTTTTTGATTATTGTATGACTATTGTTGATTTTCCATGAAAAATCTATATTGTGAAATTGTATGTTTCCGTTGATTTGAAAATACAATGAATACTTGAAAAATAGTTTATCGAAACGGCCCTAGGATACTTAGACATAGAAATGGATATAGGAGGTTGGTATACCAGCTGGGTTCAGTGAGCAGTACTGCACCGATATTGATATGCGATTGATGACTATTATGTACCTCCTCATGGATTCGTCCAGGGGTAGGGAGACACGTACCTCCTCACGGATTCGTCCTAAGGTTGGGAGACACGTACCTTCCTAAGGATTCGTTCCTGGGATAGGGAGTTATGTACCTCTCTATGTTCCGTACCCTCGGTCCTAGAGTAGGGAGATACGTACCACTCTTAGGATTCGTCATAGGGTGGGAGTTATGTTCGATCGACAGTCACTGTGGTCGAACGACCCATATTCCAGTCCTAGTTCTAGCCGGCCAGATTTGAAGTGACCTAAGAAGTGAATTGAGTAACTTTATTAATTGATTTTATATGTTGATCTTATTCTTGAAGTTAAAGTGATTATAACTGCTTATGGTTTGATTTTGAAGTTAAATTGATTTGCAAATGATTAGAATTGAAATATAAACTGTGATATGTTTTCTTATTAAAAGTTATTTATGATTTTCATATTTGAGTTTAGTGTACACCCACTAAGCTATATGCTTAGCGCGTTAGTTTTGTTTCTAACGCGTAGGTACCAGGGATCCTGAAGAGGCCAAAGACTGAAGAGAGAGAGTTGCTGACGGAGTCCCAGAGTCACTACAGTTGGGTAGTTATATTGTTGTATGTATATATTATGTAAGCATGCATATACAGAGAGTTTGTAAATAGGTTTTGTAATTATGTACTGTAATTAATTATTTTACAATTTATGTCTGTCACTTTTAGAATGTTTGTAAATATTGAATTCTGAATCATTTTATTTTAGAAACTATTGATGGAAAGTCGCACTAAACGGCAGAGTGCGCAATTGATTGAAAATGAGATTTGAAGTGTTATTGGATTTGTATTTGATTGAGTTGTGGAAAAACAGGTTTTGGGGAAATCAGAAAAACAAACGAAACTCTGCCGAAATTTTTGTAAAAAGTTTATTTTGATGGGCTCACTAGAAAAGTATTTTTGAATTACAAATTGATACGATATTTTAAATGGTTTGAAAAGTATAAAATGAATTTAGAAAGTTTTGAAAACCCGAGTAGCACTCCCTGGGTCGATCCAGCCGGGTCGGGTCAGGGGGTGTTACACCATTTACTTTTATAATTTTGTTGAAAAAATAAGGTTCTTATTTGCCTATACGGGGGTATTGTGACTAATACTTTGAAAGTGCCTGAGATAAAATGACATTACTTTCAAAAATAGGGAGAAAATAATAATATTCCTATAATATAATATAACATAAAAATATAGCATTTTTATTAGGAACAGAGAACTCCATCTCTCTAGATCTCTTTTTAATTTTTTTTTTTTCGAATTCAAACTCCACCGTCCAACAATCTTGATAGACGGTGGAGATCCATTTTAAAAAATTTCTTTAATTTTTTATTTTATTAAAGAAAGTAAGGAAAAATGATCTTATTATACTTTTAATTACTAGTCAACCACTTAATCAATAGTACTTTATTAGAATTAGATAAAAAAAAAAAGTACAGTTTGATTGTAATTTATTTATATATCAAGGTACTTCATTGTAATTATAAAAATAAACAAATCAACTTACATTGTCATCCAAGTTTTAAAAAAATTACATCATAATATTAATTGAAGTTATAAATAATGCAACACAATATTTCTTAACACGCTGAATAATCAATATTAACTATAATGTATATTTGATTCAAAGTAATTTAATTAATTAATAATATATATAAAAACAATAGTTCAATAAATAGTGAAGAAGAATTTCTTAACAGAAAAAATGTTTTTTTATTAAAAAACAAAGACTAAATTTAATTATTGTGACATTTGATTAATACTTAAATCCAAAGAAAATTTTCATTTTGGACGAAAATTAGCCTAAACATATGTGTGATTGAATATGATTTAGGTTTTACATGAAATGCATTAAAATTGGAGTATAACATCCCAAATTTCGAGTCATTAATTTTGAATATGTGGATAAAAATATTTGAGAGTTGAGGGGTATAAATGTAATTAAAAGTATTTCCAGATGGACCAAATTGAACGATCAAAAACGATGCACGAAGCAAAGATTGAAAACTGAGACAGTGAGCATCGCGACCTGGCCATCGCGACCACAGCTCGCGATGAGCTGCTCGCGATGAAGAATGTTGATTCTTGGCAGTGAGCACCGCGACCAGTCACCGCGACCACAGATCGCGATGACTGGCTCGCGATGAAAAAGTGAAATCCTGGCAGTGAGCATCGTGACCACCATTGCGACCAGGGTACCGCGATGAGTGATCGCGATGAAGGCGGTGGAGTTGCTCCAGAGAGCAACGCGACCAGGTCACCGCGACCACAGGTCGCGATGACGGTCGCGACGCCCAAAATTTTATAAAAAAAAATAAATCATCGCAGAAATCCCTAGAAAGACAGAAAGGAGAGAAAATAGAGAGAAAGAGAGAGAGACCGAGAGGGACCGAGAAAGAAAAGAGAGAGAATAATAATAATAATAATAAGAAGAAGAAGAAGAAGAAGAAGAAGAAGAAGAGAAGAAAAGAGAAAAGAAAGGAAGAAGAAAGAAAGAAAAGAGAAAAAGGAAAGAGAAAGGAAAAAGAAAATCCAGAAGAAAAACCGTACGAGAAACAGCAATCCAGGTTGGTGTACATTGATTTCTGAATTTATTATAATTTTTGTTATATATTTTCATGTGAATTTTTCAGATTTCGTTAAATTGAGCATAGAAATTTAGTTATGGATTTTGTCACATTATGTTTTGTTTCCGTAAATTGTTAGAAACTGTTTGAACATAATTTGAGAATATATTGATATGAAAATTGTTGATTTTTTGAACGTTTGAATCGTGAATAACTGTTGATTAATTGGGAAAACGAATATAAAGTGACGATTACTGCATCTCGCGGGGCAAACCTGGCATAGTCTAGTTTAGGTGAATCCCGGAGATAACCATTTCACTGTATCTATGACTGTTGCATCTCGCGGGGAAAACTTGGCAAGTCCAGTTTAGGCGAATCCCGGAGATAGCCATTGTACTGATAGTGATGATTACTGCATCTCGCCGGGCAAACCTGGCTGAGTCCAGTTTAGGGGAATCCCGGAGACAGCTAGTGCACTGTATTCCTGATTGTTATATCTCGCGGAGCAAACCTAGTATAATCCAGTTTAGGCGAATCCCGGAGATGGATATTGTACTGACATCCCTGGCAGTTACATCTCGCGGAGCAAACCTGGCTTGGTCCAGTTTAGGCGAATCCCGGAAGTGAATGTCACACTGATGTACATATATAGAAATGTATGCTGAGTATACGACCAGAATGAAGAATGAAAGTGAATAAAATGTTGATATAAATAAAATGATTATAAAATAACTGAAAGTTAAATGTTATACGTTTTACTGATTGACTTTGGATACTTGTATTCAAATGTTTTTATATGATTTCTATTAGTGAAAAAGGTAAAGATTGAAATGTTTTTATAAAAACATATTGGAAATGTTTTCATTATGAAATGATTATTTATTTTGATACTTGAGTTAAGTGTACACCCACTACGCATTATTGCTTAGCGCGTTGATTGTATCACGCGCAGGTATCAGAGATACAGGGAGAAATAAAGGATGGAAAAGAAGTAACAGCAGATGGAAGGTCCAGAGTCACAGTTTCGTTTGAGTAGTTACAATTGAATATTATTTGTATATTGTAATTAGTGAAGCATGCATATACAGAAATCTGTAATTTGATATGTATTTATATGTTTTGTAGTAAATGCTTTATGATTTATATTCTTTGCAAATGTTTGTAAATATTAATTATATATGTTTTGTTTGAAAAATGATTGGAAGTCGCACTGATCGGCAGAGTGCGCAGTGATTTGAAATATGGATATAGAAGTGTTGAAAGTATATTATTTTATATTTGTTTTTATTGAAAACAGGTTTTTGGGAAATCCGAAAAATAGAAGAAACTCTGCCGAAATTTTAAAAAATAATGATTTGATGGGCTCACTAGAAACATGTTTTAAATTATAAATGGAAACGATTTTCATTGGTTTGAAATATATAAAGTGAATTTAGAAAGTTTTGAAAACCCGGTAGCACTCCCTGGGTCGATCCAGTCGGGTCGAGTCAGGGGGTGTTACATGGAGAGTAATTCAATCTTGCAACTATATTTAGAGTTTTTCGTGGACACACACTGGTGAGAGGTACCTACAGACAACCACTTCATTATGAATTTATAATTCAATATTATTTGGGATGATAAAATTACATAATTAGTAGTGTTTTACTTATTTTAATTACATTAAACATAAATAACAATTAAATAAATTTAAAATTTTCACCGTTCATCTCATCGTTTTTACTATTTTTTTTAAAAGTTTTTTTATTAATGAATATTAGTAATTTTATATATTGATTGAGGGTATTTTAGTTTTTTAAACAGTCAAACATGGTTAACCGTTAAATTGAATGGAGTTTGACTAACGGCAAGGGAGGTCTTTATCAATAAACCCAAATGTTGATTCAGTTTGTAGATGAACAAATCTCAGGGGTCTAGCTGTTATTTTTTCTTGTAAGAAATATTGTTATATATTATAATTTTTACAACTATTATGGACAGTTTTTAAATAATGTATTGTCTTTGTTTTGAAATACTTAAATTAGAATATTTGAAGTTAAATTTTAAAGTCATGTATACAAATTATTTCATAATAGAGGACATCATAAAATTTCAAGAAAAAATGGAAAAGATAAGGGTGAAGAGAATAGTAGACAAACTGGTGAAGACAAATTTGAATAAGTTTGATTTTGTCGAAAGAAGACATAGCTATGGTAGGTAGTACTAAATTTTTTTAAAGAAATAATTAATTAAAAATAACTTGGACACAAATTAAAATGGTGTTTGGCCGGCGGCCAATTAAAACCTAAACACATCTGGTAATAATAATTAATTAAAAATGATCATTCCTTGATTAACCTAACTAATTTTAGAACCATAGTTCGATTATTAATATATTATAATCCAAAGCATAGGTTAGTCAAATTATTGTTAATAAATTATTCAGAAACTTACTATAAAAAATAATGCAATTAGTCTTTCACTTCATCTGTTGTCTTTAGACATGTGTTCTTTCATGTGTTGTCGATGTCTATTCTTTTAGGTGAATCAATTGTTTTATATATATATATATATATATATATATATAATTTAATGGTTTTAATTGTACTTTAGCTATTAATTAGTTAGTCAAACTAACATTAATTTGTTAATGGTTTGACAAATTATAGAAAGATTTGTGTTCTTTTTAATAAATCAAAGTAAGTATAACAGCCTAATTTCAAAAAAATTAAATTAATAATAATAACAGCTCCTATAAAGAAAATTTAAAAAGAAGTTGAGAGTAATTGATGAAAGTGAAGTAGTACATATTTTCCATATTTACAATCTCATTAACACTGCATCACCTCAAATTCTATTATTTTGTAATTTTGATGAAGTTAGGGTTATAAAAATTGTGCTAACATATGTCCGAAGATAGGATAAAAGATAATATATATATATATATATATATATATATATATATTTATTATTTGTAAAATTGACAAATTATATTTTCATATTTTGAATAAAAAATATCTTTAATATGTATTCTAAAAAGTATTATATTAGGAGAGTAAAATAGCTAGAAACACGATCTATAAAAACAACACAAATTAGTTTTACTAATTTCTATATTTAAACTTAATTTTTAAAGTCTTGTATAAAAAATATTTCAGAATCTGCGAAATTAAATTATATCAAGAAAATTGGAAAAGACAAAGGGAGAAGAGGACATATTCGGATGCGTTTAGCCTTACAGAAAGAAGACACATCAATGGTAGGTAGATTTAAATAAATTTTAAATAAAAAATGATGAATTATCACATATAATTAAAAATGACCAATTAATTAATATAATATTTTGGTACTAGTTGTAGTTGTTTTGTCTTTTGACTGCAGAGACAACATGGAGAGCAACAAGGAAAGTGCCACAAGCCAAGAGAGAAGACAGAGGTTAACATAACACCCAACAAAAAAAAAAAAAACACCCAGTGACAACAAATATTTGTCATTAAAAAAAAAAAAATTGTCACGATATTAATATTATAACATAAAAAGTATCACTATAAAATTATCACATTTGGTCTCGTCACTAAAAGTATTAGTGACAGTTAAAGTCATCTCGTCACTATGATTAGTGACCGAATTTTATATGTGTCACAAACATGACTTTTAGTGATGCATTATTAGGGAACCTTAATTAGTGACAAAATAAAATTTGTATCACTATGCACCAATTTAGTGGCAGTTAACTATTTAAAAATTTGTCACTATGCATATATTTAGTGACGATTTATTGTTTAAATATTATGTCACTATTTCAAATATAGTGACTATTAATCGTTGAAAAAATTTGTCACTTGATAGAAACTTAGCGACACTTAATCATCTGAAAATTGTTTCACTGTATACAAAATTAGTGACAGTTAATCATATAAAAATTACGTCACTATATACAAACTTAGTGACAGTTAATCATATAGAATTTGTATCCCTGTATACAATTTTAGTGACAGTTAATTGTATACAGTTAGTGTTACTATATGTAAACTTTGTGAGGAGGTCCTCATTGACTCGACCCTGGCTTTGACTCTGGCTCTCTTCCTCCCTTGTTTTTTAGGTTCTTCAACAGGTTCTTTGTAGAGAGCAAAATGAACCCACCACCAGGCACCACGGGCAACTTCTTCGCGGCGGTTGTGGTGGTGAAGATGGCTAATGAGTTCGACACCGCCACCGTTATCGCCATGTTGATTGCGTCAGTCCTCACCACATTTTGGCTCGTCATATTTACTGCTCTCTCTTCAATGAAATTTGCTATAACAAAAAAAAATGAAAAAACAAAAAAAACAAAATAGAGATACAAACTTAGTGCTTTGCCCAAAAAAAAACCACAGTTGTTGAGCTGCAATATGGAAAATCGGGTACAAGGTAATAAGTATTACAATAAATAAACAGCACAAAACCAAGCAAATCCATAAACAAATATCAACAAATTCAAACATAAAAAAAACAACAAATGACACAATAACAAAAGAAAAATAACCTAATCCAAAAAAGAAAAAAAAGTTATAAGTAAATGATATGAAGAAGAAAACTCTACCAAGACATTTAATCAAACAGTTGGTGTGCAACCAACTTACACCAAACTACAAATACTATCTAAAATAGACGATGATATTTTTGCTTGAAATTAGTATATAAAAGGATATAGAAAACATGGTGATTGAGTTATGGTGAAACAAGGAATTGCTTTAGCGAGTAGGTTTGAGACCACAAAAAAAAAAAAAAAAATTTGGCAATATTAAATTTAATCCCAAATATGATAACCCAATCATAATTCTTGTAAATCTAAAAAAGAATAAATGAGTTCGTACCTTATATGAAGAAAGGTTGTTGCATAAGATTTTCTTGGATGTTAAATGAATCCGAAGTAAATAACTCTATTTTATTTTAAGAGTGTTTATTTTTCACAAATTAATTAAATGTATTTTTTTATAATTTAATTTTGATTATCACAAATTATCTATTTTTTTAATTTTTCGTGATAAATTATAAAATTATAAAATCTGTCATAAAATTGATCATCTAATTTGTATTAATTGATCACGTTTTTTTTATAATTAATTTATAAAATATTTTTTCTTTTCTTTTCTTTTCCTATCATTCAATAAACAAGTCTATCCAAAAATTAACATGTTAATAGCACTGGCTTCACATATGCGAATACCCCTAATTGGTTAATAGCCTAATAGGGTTTAGGAATCACGATAAAAATAAAATAAATAAATAAAATGTAGTAATTTGTGACGGAATAAAAAAATCGGAGCAATTAATTTTAATATTGTTATATTTGTATGAGTAAAAAAAAATTTATTTATTTTTTTACAAGTTAATTTTGTGACTAATTTTATTAATTGTCACAACTTATTTAATTTTTATTCAATTGTGACAAATTATTAGAAAAACTCTCAATTGAAACAGAGTTTTTAACAGACAATTTGGAAGGGTGATTTTAATCCAAAAAAATAATGATAAATAATTAAATTTATCACAAAATAATAACTACAGTGATACATTGAAAATATGTCACTAAAAAATGTATCACTATATGTCTTTTTTTTTTTTTTTTTTTTTTTTATTAAGTGACAGCGCTTGCAATCAATATTTGCAATCAATCTTTTGTAATTTATTTTTGATAGAATGCAGTCATTTTTTAATTAATTATTACAGCTATTAATTGTTATCAAATAATCAATTATCAATAATGAATATATAAAATAATCACCGAATGAGTGGCTCTATGCAATGAAGAATTGTTTATAGGCCTTTATTACTCCCGTTGATAATAGGGAATTGTGAGCATGCTTATAAAAAGTAGAATTGTTTATAATTTGTATGAAAACTTGAAACGATGCTTGGAGACCATGCAGCAGCAGGGCACTTTCCTTGTTGCTTTCAATGTTTTTGTCTTTATAGTTGAATAATACGACATAAAGTCATAGATCTAACTTTGAAATACTAAATTTACAATTAAATATTCACAATCAATATTCACTTTGTTATCTCTGAACTTCCATCCTCCGTCTCTGTGTGTACTTCCAAGTAATTTTGGCATATTTACTATCCAAGTGATTGTTCTCCTTTGTTTCCCAAGTGATTCAGGCTTTGATTAGTGATCAAATTAATCTCCAAGTAAGTTGTTATTTTCGCATATTTACAATCATATTATTCTTTCATTTTCAGTTTTCATTGTTTTGCTGTTAGCTTCATCATCTGCTCCCTGTAGTTTCCCTTTTCGTATGTTCTTTGATGCATTTTCATTATTTGTTAGTTTGATCTGCAAAAGAGGTTCCACAAATGGCCGACATTGGTATTTCTGTTGCTGCAAAAACTGCCGAATACGCGGTTGATCCCATAGCACGTCAAGTCGGTTACATGTGGAACTACAAGACCAACTTTGACAATCTGGACAAACAACTCCAGAAGCTCCAGAGCAGAAGAGCCATGGTGCAACATTCAGTCGATGAAGCAACAAGAAATGGAGAAGTGATTGAACAACATGTTGTGAATTGGCTGGACAACGTTAAGAAGATGATTGATGAGTCGACGGAGATTGTTACGGATAATAATCAAGCAAACATGCGATGCTTCAAGAGCTGGTGTCCTGATTTGAAGAAGCGCTATCAACACAGCAAGAAAGCAGCAGGCAAGGCCAAGGATGTCTCTCAACTCGAGGAACAAGGGAAATTTGATAAAGTTTCCTATCGTACTGTTCCAGAGGAGACATGGCATCCATCTAGCAAGCCTTTTGAAGACTTTGAATCACGTACGTCCACTTTGACGAATGTAGTAAATGCATTGAGTAAACCTGATGTCCACATGGTTGGTGTCCACGGAATGGGCGGCATCGGCAAGACCACGCTGGCGAGGGAAGTTGGTAGAAAAGCTGAGGAAAACAAGCTATTCGATTCTGTAGTTTTTGTAGAAGTATCAGAGGCACCAAGTATAAGGAATATTCAAGGAGTGATCGCTGATAAGTTGGGTTTGGAATTCCGTCAGGAGACTGACCCTGGAAGAGCGAATACACTACGTGAACGATTGAAGAAGGAGACTGTTAATATAATATATAGTGTATATTATTATATTATTATTTCTATTTATAAATAGGTTTCCAATTGTAATGAACAATCAGACTGTGTAATATAATTCCCAGTTTTATTATCATGGTATCAGAGCTATGGTAATCTAAATTCTAATTTTTTTTCCGGCGATCTCTCTTCCCGATCTCATTCACAGATCCGATCTGGTACATATCCGATCTCATTCCAGATCTCTAGTACAGATTCGATCTCGTTCCAGATCTCTTCCAGATCGCAGGTCTCCTACGCACCTGCCCACGCGAGATCGTCTCTCCCTCACCACTGCCTTCCCCGCTCGGCGCCACTGTCTTCCCCGCTCCGCCGCCGTAGCTTCTCTTTCTCGGCTCACCACCACTTCCGCCTGGATCGTCGTCCTCTTCCGCTTCCGCCACCACCAAAAACTCGGCCATCGGACCACCGCAGAAGCTCCACGCGCGGTGTTCACTAGGGCCGCGTCGCTCTCCCTTTCTTCGCCCGATCCCGCCGTTTCCCGGCGATTTGTTCCTTACCGCCGGCACGTTCAGACTCACCGGCCGACGAGCTTCCTGGATCTGGTCTTCTTTGAGGCCGCCCTCCTTCCCCGTGCCTCCACCACCGCCGCTGAGACTGCTGTTGGCCTCTCCACCACTTCAGTCGGCAAATTACAGTCTCAGCCCCTTGACGGCAAATTACAGTCTCAACCCTTTAACAATTGGTTAATTACGGTACTGCCCTGATTTGGTTTCTTACAGCATCAGCCCCTATAATTTCCTACATTGCTTGATTATTCCCTTAATTTATTATTTCCACATTACTTGGCTATTTTTCATTATTTATGGAAAATTCCTGGAAAATGGATGTGTCTCAGCCTATTCAAGTTATTTTAGATGGACCCAATTATATTTTATGGGCTCAAGCAATGCAGAGTTTTCTTAAAGGACGAAAATTATGGCGTTATGTCACTGGAGATATTCCAAAACCCGTTAGAACAACCACTGGGACTGATGCCACTGAGACTGATGCCAAATTTTTTGAGCGTCTTGATGATTGGGATAGCAAACATCATCAAATTATTACCTGGTTCCGTGATACCTCGGTTCAATCTATCAATCTCCAGTTTGGTCGTTTTGAAACCGCCACATCTCTTTGGGACTTCTTAGCTACAAGGTACACTGCCTCTGATCTTTCTCATCGGTATCAATTATTACGCACTATTCATCAACTGCGACAGGAACCTGGTCAGTCTATTGCCGACTTCCACTCTAAAATGCAGTTTATCTGGGATCAACTAGCTCTTTCGGAGCCCACTTGGACAGATACTACAGATGCTATTAAGTTCACAACTTACAAAGACCAGCAGCACTTGATACAGTTCCTTATGGCTCTACATGACACGTTTGAGCCTACTCGTGCATCTCTCCTTCATCGACATCCCTTGCCTACTCTTGAGCAAGCTGTTTCTGAGCTAATTTCTGAGGAGACTCGCCTTGCCACATTTCAGAGTCAACACACGGATGCTGCTTTAGTTACACACTCTAAGCAGTCATTCAAACAGAAACTCTTTTGTCGATATTGTCGAGAGCCAGGACATTCAGTTCTGCATTGTCCCACCAGACGTTGTAAACATTGTCATAAGCTTGGACCAGGCCATTATATTGATGATTGTCCCAGCAATCCTGATAAGAGAGGTGTTTCTACCAAACCCAAAGGTGTTCCTTTGGGTAAATTCAAAAACAGTCAACAATTCTCTGCTGCCACTGCTGCTAACACGCACGGTACTGCTGATCATGATCCAGAACCATCTTCATTTTCCATTCATGATCTTGAATCCATGGTGCATCAAATTCTCTCAAAGTCTGGTAATTCCTCCATTTCTGCTTCATCCGTATCTGCAGGTACTCATTCTTGGTACTTTGATTCTGCTTGTTGTAATCATATGACTTTTGATCCTTCTCTATTTTTGAAAACATCATCTAATCCCTCGTTACCTGTCATTTATACTGCTGATGGCTCGTCGATGAATGTTCAGACTGTTGGTCACATTTCTACCAATAATCTCTCATTGTCTAATGCTTATTTCATTCCTCAACTTACATTAAATCTTCTTTCTGTGGGTCAATTATGTGATCTTGGTCTTGATGTTCTTTTTTCCTCTTCTGGTTGTCGTGTGCAGGACCCGCAAACGGGAAAGACGCTTGGGATAGGCCGTAAAGTTGGACGCTTGTTTGAGCTTATTAGTCTTCATTTGCCCTCTCAGGATCTTTCCCCACATCAATCTGCTGCTTCTGTATTGTCCTCGTTGAGTCTTTGGCACTCACGGTTAGGTCATGTTTCCTTTAGTCGTTTGCGCTCTCTAATATCTAGTGGACACTTGGGTTCTGTCACAGATGAACATTTTGATTGTATTTCTTGTCCATTAGCAAAACAACATGCTCTTCCTTTTAATAACAGTGATTCAACTTCACATGCACCTTTTGATTTGATCCATTCTGATATTTGGGGACCCTCACCCACCACTACCGTGGGGGGATCCAAATATTTTGTTATCTTTGTGGATGATTATTCTCGATATACATGGCTTTATCTTTTGCATAGTAGATCTGAGTTATCTAAAACTTACTTTGACTTTGCTAATATGATTAAAACTCAGTTCTCTAAAACTATCAAAATTTTTCGTACTGATAATGCTATGGAATATAAAGATGCATCTTTTTTAAATTTCTTGCATCAGAATGGTACCATTTGTCATAGGTCATGCCCAGGGACATCCCAACAAAATGGACGTGCAGAACGCAAACACAGACACATTCTTGAAACTGTTCGTGCCCTTCTTATCTCTTCCGCATGTCCTGAACGTTTTTGGGGGGAAGCTGCATTAACTGCAGTATACACTATCAATCGAGTTCCCTCTCCTGTCATCGATAATCAGACTCCTTATGAACGTCTTTACGGTACTCCACCAACTTATCAAAATCTTAAAGTTTTTGGATGTTCCTGTTTCGTTCTCCTTCAACCTCATGAGCATACCAAGTTAGAACCCCGGTCTTGTTTGTGCTGTTTTCTTGGCTATGGTATTGAACACAAAGGTTATCGATGCTGGGATCCCATTTCGAATCGTCTTCGCATATCTCGTCATGTTGTTTTTTGGGAGCATAAAATGTTTTCTACTATGTCAAAATTTCATGTTTCACATAATGCATCTTTAAATTTTTTCATCGATCCCACTATTTCCTTATTCCCAGATGACATTAACCCAGATACATCCAATGAGACTCAAACAAGTGCTTCTGATTGTACTCTGCCAACTCCCGAGTTATCTGAACCGCTTGCTGATCCTGTACCAGAGTCTTCTCATCATTCTGTCCCTCATGTTCGTCAATCTAATCGGGTAAGAACACCATCTGTTAAACTTCGAGATTTTCATTGCTTCTCTACTATTATTTCCTTGCATGAGCCTCAATCATATAAGGAGGCCAGCTCTAATCCTGTTTGGCAGCAAGTTATGGCAGAAGAATTACAGGCTCTTGACAAAACTCATACTTGGGATATGGTTGATCTTCCTTCAAATAAGACTGCAGTGGGATGTAAATGGGTATATAAGATCAAAACTAAGTCTGATGGCTCCGTTGAACGACATAAAGCCCACCTTGTTGCAAAAGGCTTTACACAGGAGTATGGGATTGATTATGAAGAAACATTCGCACCAGTTGCTAGACTTACATCTGTTCGCAGCTTACTAGCTGTTGCTGCAGTTCGACGATGGAACTTATTTCAGATGGATGTGAAAAATGCATTTCTTAATGGTGACCTTACTGAAGAAGTTTACATGAAACCTCCACCAGGGTATGATTCTCTTCCAAATAAGGTGTGCCGACTTCGACGTGCATTATATGGCCTCAAACAAGCCCCTCGGGCCTGGTTCGCCAAATTTTCCACTACAATCCAGCAATTTGATTTTCTCTCTAGCTCTTATGATTCTGCATTATTTATCCGCAAGACTGATCATGGTTGCATTTTCTTGTTACTTTATGTGGATGACATGATTATCACAGGAGATGACATTACTGGTATTTCTGATCTCAAAGACTTTCTTCGGCAACACTTTGAAATGAAAGATCTTGGACATCTTAGTTTTTTTCTTGGACTTGAAGTTTCTTCTGATTCTAATGGTTTTTATCTTTCTCAAGCCAAATATGTCTCTGATCTCCTTGCTCGAGCAGGTTTGACTGATAGTAAGACTACTGCAAATCCCTTGGAGGCCAATGTCAAACTAACACCCTTGGAGGGTATACCGCTCCGTGATCCTACTCTTTATCGTCAACTTGTTGGTAGTCTTGTTTATTTAACAGTGACTAGACCGGATATTGCATATGCTGTACATGTGGTCAGTCAGTTCATGACCGCTCCGCACTCCACTCATTTTGCAGCTGTTCTTCATATTCTCCGGTATCTCAAAGGCACTATGTTTCATGGTCTTCATTTCTCTGCTCACTCATCTCTAGATTTACAAGCGTACTCAGATGCTGACTGGGCCGGTGATCCTACTGATCGACGATCTACTACTGGATTCTGTTTCTTTCTTGGAGACTCTCTCATTTCCTGGCGTAGTAAGAAGCAAACTGTTACTGCACGTTCTAGTACTGAGGCTGAATATCGTGCAATTGCTGATGCTACTCAAGAACTTCTCTGGTTACGTTGGTTACTTGGTGATCTGGGAGTCAAACAGTCCACTGCTACTCCTCTCCACTGTGACAATCGTAGTGCTATTCAGATTACTCACAATGATGTTTTTCATGAACGTACTAAACATATTGAAATTGATTGTCACTTTGTTCGCCAGCATGTCACTCAAGGTACTGTTAAGCTCCTTTCAGTCTCCTCCATTAATCAGCCTGCTGATATCTTCACCAAAGCTCTTTATCCTGGACGTTTTCGCGATTTGATTTCCAAACTCAAGCTTGTTTCTATCTTACCATCTTGAGTTTGTGGGGGGATGTTAATATAATATATAGTGTATATTATTATATTATTATTTCTATTTATAAATAGGTTTCCAATTGTAATGAACAATCAGACTGTGTAATATAATTCCCATACTCCTGTGTAAAGCCTTTTGCAACAAGGCGGGCTTTATGTCGTTCAACGGAGCCATCAGACTTAGTTTTGATCTTATATACCCATTTACATCCCACTGCAGTCTTATTTGAAGGAAGATCAACCATATCCCAAGTATGAGTTTTGTCAAAAATCCTTTTAATTTTAGATAACATTTGGGAGAGCCTTGACCTGGAGAAGGTAGGAATTCCTATCAACGATGATCATAGAGGATGTAAGTTATTGTTAACTGCAAGAAATGCACACCTATTGTCGAATGAAATGGGTTGTGAAAATAATTTCCATCTTGTCATTTTAGATGAAAATGAAGCCTGGAACTTGTTTAAGAAAATAGCAGGTTCTTGTGTAGAGAGTCATGATTTGCAGTTTTTAGCCTTTGATGTGGCTAAAGAATGTGGAGGTTTGCCTATAGCTATTGTTACCATAGCAAAGGCATTAGCAAACAAAGAAGAATGTGAATGGAAAACTGCACTGCATGAACTACGGTACCCTTCCTTCGAAAGCTTGGAGGGATTTGTGACCAGAAAGACACATTCATGTATAAAATTGAGTTACAATCACTTAGAAACTCAGGAACTCAAGTCAACATTTTTGCTTTGCTGTACAATGTTATTGACCTCTAATTCTTCAATTGAAGACTTGATGAGATATGGAATGGGTTTGCGCTTATTTAATAAAATCAATTCTATGGAAGCAGCATGGGATAGAGTAAATACATTGATTCAAAGGCTCCAGAAATCTTGTTTATTGCTTGACGCTCCTGAGGATGAAAGATTTTCTATGCATGATGTGGTTCGTGATGTTGGTAGATCAATTGCCTTAAAAGATCAGCATATGTTTATCGTGAAAGACGATATCGCTCTACGGGGTTTGGCAGAAAAAAATCCATTGGAAAATTGCACTTCAATTACCTTACTTGATATTGTTGAGCTTCCTGGGGAGTTGGATTGTCCACATCTAACCTTTTTCTATATGAAATCGAAGACTAGCGTCTCTAAAATCGCTAGTAACTTTTTCAAGGGGATGCCAAAGCTTGAAGTTCTACATTTGATAAAAATGAACCTATTGCCATTACCAGCATCATTTTGTTCCTTACAAAAACTTCGAACTTTGTCTCTAGATAAGTGCTACTTGGGAGACATGGCTGGTATCAAAGACTTAGAGAATCTTGAAATTCTTGTCCTTATTTCTGATTGGGACATGGAGCAGTTGCCCGAAGAAATAAGTCAATTAAGTCGACTAAAAGTGTTAGATTTGAGGAAGTGTTTTGATTTAAAGGTTATTCCACCAGGTACCATATCAAATTTAACTCAATTAGAAGAATTGTATTTGCCTCCTTGTTTTGATGCTAGCCTTGGTGAGTTGGAGAATCTGTCTCAACTGACGGCTTTGCAAATACGCATTTCAGATGCTAAAATTGTACCAAAAGGCTTGTTCTCTCAAAAGCTCCAAAGGTATAAACTGTATATAGGAGTTGGCCTAGGGGAGTGCTATAGTTATCAGTACGAGAGATCATTGATACTCAAATACGATGACGCCAACATTTGTGTGGAAGGTGGAAATGTCAAGCAATTGGAGGGAATTGAATATTTGAGATTAATTGGAAAGCAGGTTGTCAAGAACGTCCTTCATGAATTAAGCAGAGATGGTTTTCCAAAGTTAAAGCATTTTGATGTAAGTAACAATCCTGACCTTGTAGATATTGTCGACTTTTCAAAACAATCGGAACCTTTGGTTGCTTTTCCCCGCCTACAGACATTGTATCTTTGGAATTTGTATCGCTTGGAGAATATATGTCGCGGTCAACTGACCCCCAACTCATTTTGTCAATTGAGAACCATAGGAGTATCTGGTTGTGTAAAATTGAAGAGCATATTTTCTTCCTCCATTTCCAGACAGCTTTCACAACTTCAAGCAATTGAAGTGGTTGACTGTGAGAATGTGGAAGAGATCTTCAGCATCGGCAGGGAAGATAGAGTGGTCATTTTGGACAAATTACACTTCTTGTCTCTAGCCAGCTTACAAAAGCTGACAAGTTTCTGCAATGAAGAGGAAGTGGGTTCCACATCTGATCAAGAAAGACATATACTTGGCAATCCCATGCCACTTTTTGATGGAAAGGTATGTATTGTTTATGCTTTCTGTTTTTTAAATCTTTGAGTGTTAATAATTATGCTATTAGCTTTTTAATTATTTTAGTGATTTTGTTATTTAAAAAAAGTAAATGTTGGGTGGAAAATAAAAGCTTTGAACTCTGTTTTCTATATTTAGTAACTCTGTTTTATAATTTTGTAGCCTCTGTTTTTATTGTTTTTGACAAGACACTTGATATAGTATACAATTTTGTTTGTAGGTTGAATTCCCCAACTTGAAGACCTTGAAACTTGTTGAGATCAATTTTGAGGAGATATGGCACAATCAACTTCCACTAATGTCTTGTTGCTTCCAAAATTTAATAGATTTGGCTATCGAGAACTGCTGTAATCTAAAATATGTATTTTCATCATCTACTATTGGAAGCTTTGTGCAACTGCAATTCCTACATATAAGCTACTGCAGAGAATTGAAAGAGATAGTAAGAAGTGATGATTTGGGAAATAATGTTGAACTTCCATCTTTGAATAAACTTTGGATCAGGGGATGCCATAAAACGAAGACATTAATCTCCGGTGATAAGGTATATATGTTAATTTACTTTTCAGTTAATTATTTTCAATAACTCAATAACTCATGGGTTAAGTATACTACAGGTTACATTTCCTAACTTGAAGGAAATTAGAACGGGCTTCATGAATAACTTAGAGATGATATGGCACAACCAACTTGAGGATTCAAAGAACGTTCAATGCTGTCAGCAGTTATGCAAAGTGGAGGTTACTTCTTGCAAGAGTGTGAAAAATATATTTCCAGCTTCCATTGCTAGGAATCTTTCGCGGCTTAATCATATAGACGTGGAGGAATGTGGAATAACGGAGATTGTTGAAAAGGAAGGAGGAGTAAAAGAAGTAGTTGATAGGACGTTTGTCTTTCCAGAGCTAACCTCTTTGAGGTTGCACAACCTACAACAGCTTAGGTGTTTTTATCCCGGTATGCATACGACAAAGTGGCCGATGTTAAAGAAGTTGGAGCTTATTGATTGTGATAAGATAGATGTTTTAGGATTATTTAATATCCAAGAAATTATTTTGGAGGATCAACTGGATATCTTACCGCAAGAAAAGGTATGAGATAAATTATATTTCTTCTAAAGTTGTCATCGAAGTATTAACATAATTAATAAAACACATGATACTCTAGAAACTTTATTTAGAGCTGTTTTTGTTTGTGATATTTGAAACATTCCTCACTTCTTAATTTAGAAAATTTGGAAGTATAAAAAAAGGTTTTTATTTTTATTTTTTAAGTTTTAATGAGTAGTGGGTGTGACCGTATCAATTATTCTTTTTTGTTTGTTTTACAAATCAATACATGACTTTTAGCACCACTCTTAACCCATAAATTACATAAATGGCTTAGTATTATTAACTTCCGATAAATTATGTGATATCAGGATCTTTCTATCTTTTTTAAGTTGATAGTTTTATTTGTTTTCAAAGTGATGGAAAGTGTTTCTGCAAAAAAAAAAAAAAAAAAAAAGTGATGGAAAGTATTACTATGCAATTAGAATCGGGCTTTAATCAAGAAGTAATTTTACTTTTTTGAAATGAAAAAGTAAGACGCATTCACTTATCGTAAAGTGGTTAGTGCATCTTCCTTCTATTTTAGTATTGAGTGTTGATTTCCCACTATGCATAGTTATTAGTATGTGTGAATAGTGGAGTAGCTATCGGGGCCATTATTCATGCACCACATTATTCCTCATTATTAATATTGTAATTGTACCTACTTCAAAAAAAAAATGAAAAAGTCATTATTAATTTGTTTTAAACTTGTCATTTTTATAAAATGGAGAGTTGTTAGAAAAGAAGTGCCAAGCATTAAATTTATAATTAGTTTTATTAACCTCCAAGGAATATAAAAAAAAAATTGAAAATAAAGAAACAAAGGTTTTTTAAATAAACATTTCTAACATGAGTGTCTTTAGAAGAAACTGATTTGTCTTCAGAAAGTTTACAAACTTTATTTTTATATAATAGAAAATTGGAACTGATAAGTCTTATATATGCTGGCAGAAATGCCACTGTTCCCAAAAATTTCATTTTTATTTCAGTTCCTAACTGTAATTTGTTTTTATTTGATTGGTGGCAACCAGGTCTTCTTCACATTAGAGGAATTAGTATTAGATGGAAATCAAACCAGAATGATTTGTCAAGGACAACTTCCAAAAATTCTTTTTCCCGAAGTTAAATTTGTTGTGATCCGGAAGGATGAATCAATATGTTTGCCACCTATGAACCTTCAGAGATCTCACAATCTAGAAAAACTATCATTGCGAGATAGTTCGTATGAATGGATATTTTCATGTGAAAAGGTGGAAAAATATGCACAAGTTAAAAGTTTACTTGTTTATCGACTTGGGAATCTGAAGCAAATTTGGAAACAAGACTCCAATGTGGATGCAATTCTTCACAATCTTGAAAGTCTAGAAGTAATCTTGTGTGACAGTTTGGTTACTCTAATACTTCCCACGGCATCTTTCCAAAATCTGACAATTTTGAGGGTAGATCACTGCAATAGATTAATAAACTTAGTGTCATCCTCGACAGCTAAGAGTTTTGTGCAACTCAAAGAAATGAAAATAACACATTGCAACATGGTGACTGAAGTAGTAGCAGATGAGGGAGCTGAAATGGACGAAGAGATTAAGTTCATCAAATTGAAGAGTTTGGAACTCACTTATTTATCAAGACTATCAAAGTTTTGCTCTGGAAATTATAACTTCAGTTTTCCATCTTTAGAACAATTGAGTGTGAATGGATGTCCCTACATGAATGTTTTCTCTTTAAAAGCGGCCACCACACCAATGTTACGAGAGATACAGTTACAATGGAAAACATATTATTGCGAGGGTGATATTAACACTGCCATGCAAGAAAAGGTATGTATTAATTATCTAAGTTGATTTCCTCTCCCTTTTACTTCATTTTTGTAGAGACATTACATACCATAATATCATCCCAAAGTTTTAACGGTGTCGTGTATTGGTGTTAGTTTATTGGTTGATTTTCTAAAAGCATTCAAAATATTTTACCAAAATATTTTCCCAATAAAATTTGAGCTAAGAAAATTCAACACTCATTGAAATTTTTTATAAAAGCTTTTTTTTATACTCAAGATTGTTATACTTAGCTGGAACGATAATAAGATATGTAAAGCACTCTTAGTTGTTAAAAAAGCTTTTGTCATACCCTTTGTTCTTCTGTCCACACTTTTAAATAAAGTTTTCTGTAATTCTTTGTGTGATTAACTGGGTTTTTATTTGCTTGTTCGGCAGCTCTTCTCTACTGTGAAATTGAGTTTTACTGCAAATGACCTCTCAGAATGATTTTGCAAAAGTTCCCACATCATCAGTTTTCCGAAGTTGTAACTCTTAAGGTCTTCCATGATGAAACATCAGTAGTTTTTCCACTTGGCATTCTTCAGAGATTTCCAAGTCTGGAAGAGCTTATATTGGAAGATAGTTCGTACGAAGAGATACTTTCATGTGAAGAGATCGAGAAATATACAGAAATGCTTGCACAAATAAAGCGTTTAGATCTCAAGGGACTTGACAATTTGAAGCAAATGTGGAAACAAGGCTCCAAACTGGATTTACTTCGTAATCTTCAAAGTCTACAAGTAGATCAGTGCAACAGTTTGATTGCTCTGGTGCCAACTTCAGCATCTTTTCAAAATCTAAGATCAATGGAGGTATCAGGTTGCAATGGGTTGAGAAGCTTAGTAACAGCAACAGTAGCCAAAAGTCTGGTACAACTTGAAACTATGAGGATAAGCAACTGCAATAAGATGACAGAAATTGTAGTAAATGGAGAAGTAGAAGAAGAAGGGATTATATTCAGCAAGTTACAGACGTTGTGCCTGACAAATTTATTAAATCTCATGAGCTTCTGTTCCGGGAATTACACTCTCAATTTCCCAGCTTTAGACGAATTAGATGTGACAGAATGTCCTAAGATGATGTTTTTCTCTTTAGGAGTCTTGAGCACACCAATGTTACAACAAATACAGTGTAGCTCAAGAGATTATAACTTGGAAGGAGACCTTAATTTAACCATACAACGGATACATGAAGAAATGGTATGTATTGGTTAATTAAGTTTTGTTTCTACTCTTCCTTACCTTATCTTTTGTGAGTATTTTCATGCTGTTCACGCTAGTAAACTTTAGCAGCAGCAATCTGTCACATGAATATTTATTCTTAGGCGGAAATTTAAAATTAAGCACAGTATGTACCATTACTATGATTTTTTGTTTTTATTTTTCACAAGCTAAATCTTAAAATGAGAACAAGAGAGTGAATTTGTAATTTTCAGTATAAAAGTGTGTTAATTCCAATTTACGAATAGTGATTGTCATATAATATTATTAGTTAACATTTTTATACGATTTTTTTCCTTTTTATTTTAAATATGTTGTGTTTTGTTACAGAATGCTGAGAGTTCTACAAAAGATTGTGCCGGTCCTTCTACACAACACTTGGAGTGAGATTTTCCAACAAAGTTTGTGAGACATTGCAGTCAAATTTGGGAGGCATTCTCTCCAAATCTTCAAGGTTCTACTTTAGCTTTTCTGTGAAAGCAAAGTTTGTTGCATCTAAAGTAATGGTACAACAATTATGTTTTCATTTTCTTAGTTGTTGCACTACTCTGGATTTCTTTATTGGAGTGCCCTGCCATATAAATGAGTGAATTTTGCATTCGTGATTGGTGTGTGTTAATACACTCTGTGGGGAACTGTTGTGTTGGTTTCCCTTTTGTATTTTGCATATTTCATGAAACAAACTTCTATTCAAACTTGCATTTCGTTTTATGCAATTCGAATTCTCAGTACTTGTTACGTGGTAGATGTGATCTCGTACCACTGGTTCAAAAACAGATTAGAAAGGAGTCACATTTGTTTTTCACTTTTGTTTCTTATTTATATTTGTTCCAATGGAAGACTACACATGTTGTTCTAATGTTTTTTTAGTACTACATAGATAATTTTTGTTGTTAATGATTATATCATCAAACTCTTTGCTGCTATTCAACTTATTTTCTCCTATATTTGTTTTCTTTTTGTTTTAGATATTTATTTTTCATGGTGATTAATGTTTCTCTTAATTGCAGGTTGGAAATGAGTTTGGAGATCTTGGTTGCTAGAATGGTTGTTTCTCATAATTCCTAGATGCAGCAAATGTTGTTTGTTTTGAAGTCTTAATTACTCTTGGTTACATTTTGTTTTTATCTCTTCCGTGGGTTAAAATCAGTGATATAATGTGTTTGGAACGTTACGAAATTGGACCAAAATAGTGATGCCATTTGTCTGTTGTATCATGGACTCAATGAAGTGAGATAAGTACAAGTAAAAACTGAGTTATCATTTGTTGTGTGATGGACTCATGGTTTGAGTTTCCAAGGCAAAGCAATGGTGCTCCTGCTGTCTGCAGATGAAGACTAGATGTATTGTTTGTAACACTACAGCTTCTTCATCTATGATTTATTACAATAATTTTATGATTTGTTTTTTCATTGTAACAGGAAGAAGAGTAATTGCAAATTTTGATAACTAACAAATACATACTGGAAATTCAAGGAAATTCAATATAAATCTCAAAATTTGGTAATTCATTTCTCAAATCTCCATTACTATTTCAACCTTTCATATTACAAGATTACCCTCATAACTTTATGGGGCTGTCTCCTAATACTAATGTCTACATATCGATAGAAACTACCATGCACCCGATGCATGCTGCACCTCCTATCATGATCTCGTCACGTGTCAAATTTTTCCATGTGGTGAGATCACGGTAGGATATACACCATGCATCATAATGCATACAAGTTTTTTTTTTTCCAATATATCCAACCAATACCATGGCCATTATGAAGAGATAGTAAACACTTCTACACAACTAACACAACAGTTATAAAGGATATGGATAATATCATCACCCAAAAGGGGTATGTCCACATCTTCTATGCAATAGCCTTATATGGTGTATACCTATGCCCCAAAAGAAAAGCAGTTAGATTTTTCACCATTATTGCAACTACTTGGTCCAAAGCCAATAAGAAGAACAAAAGAACTATACAGGACTTTAAACGTCCTAAAAATATTATAAAATAAAAATGATCCGGAGCATGAGAAACATCATGCTCTAATATATATATATATTTTTAAAGAAAAAAAAAAGGCTTGTGTTGATACATGTCAATCTTTCTATGGGATGCCAAAATTGGAAGCTCACCAAATATTTTGGTTAGGTATTGGAACGGGCTATGATAAAAAGGGCAGCCCTAATATATAATCATTTATAAACCTGTTCGACTCTGATGGAGAGTAGTTTGTTTTTGGTGTACAACGCACAGGCTTTACCAATATGCTGGCACTTTCCGAAAGTCTTGGAGATGTTATAGGAGACGTTTCTCACCGAGCAGTATGTCTTTCCAGGTTATGCCAGAGGAGGGCATGACTTTTAAACAGCTTGCACCCCATCCCCTGTAAAGCCCCAGCAAACCTTCCTCCCGTATGACTTCCGAAAGTGCCGCTGCCATGTGGGGTGGACACTTACCTTGCAAAGCTCCTACCATCAGCCGTTTTCTAGCAACTTCCTGTAACATCCCGGATTTTGGGTAATTAATTTTATATATGTGATTGATTGTGAATTGAAACGAGTGACCCTCAGAACAGTAGACGGTGCAGAAATCACTATGGTGGGTGAAAGGAGGGATTTTCTCTCCAATGTCATTTCAGCCACTGCAGCCTCTAAACTGATAAGAAAGGGGTGTGAAGCATATCTGGCACAGGTGGTTGATTCCAGAAAAGTGACTGCTGAAATTCAGAATATACCCACTGTATGTGACTTTGCAGATGTGTTTCCAGAGGAGCTTCCTGGTTTGCCACCTCAGAGAGAAGTGGAGTTTGTGATTGATGTGGTACCAGGTACGTCTCCAGTATCGATTGCTCCCTACAGAATGGCACCAGCAGAACTGAAAGAACTGAAGATACCGTTACAAGAATTGCTGGATAAGGGCTTCATCAGACCCAGTGTATCTCCTTGGGGAGCCCCAGTCCTGTTTGTAAAGAAGAAAGACGGGTCTTTGAGACTGTGCATCGATTATAGGCAGCTTAATAAACTTACTGTCAAGAACAAGTATCCGTTGCCTAGAATCGATGACTTGTTTGACCAGCTGAAAGGAGCCTGTGTCTTCTCAAAGATAGACCTGAGATCAGGTTATCATCAGTTGAGGATAAAAGATTCAGATATTCCGAAAACTGCATTCAGAACCAGGTATGGACACTATGAATTTGTAGTGATGCCATTTGGGCTGACTAATGCACATGCAGCCTTTATGGATCTGATGAACAGAATATTCCGACCATACTTGGATCAGTTTGTGGTAGTCTTTATCGATGATATCCTGGTATACTCACAGACGGCAGAGGACCATGACAGACACCTCAGAGTAATACTGCAGACTCTGAGGGAGAAACAACTGTATGGTAAACTGAGTAAATGTGAGTTCTGGTTGCCTGAGATTGCATTTCTGGGTCATATTGTATCAGCAGAGGGTATTAAGGCAGACCCGAAAAAGATTGAAGCCATAGTAGAATGGAAGCCTCCCAGAAATGTTACAGAAGTCAGAAGTTTCCTAGGCTTGGCAGGTTATTATCGACGGTTTGTGAAAGGGTTTTCCTCCATCGCAAGTCCGTTGACCAAGCTACTGCATAAGAATGTCAGATTTGAGTGGACTGACAGATGCCAAGCAGCTTTTGACAGATTGAAGGCAATGCTAGTTGACGCTCCAGTTTTGATTCAGCCTGTTTCAGGTAAAGACTTTGTGATCTATAGTGATGCCTCACACCATGGTTTGGGATGTGTATTGATGCAGGAAGGCCAGGTGGTTGCATATGCGTCCAGACAGCTTAAAAATCATGAACTGAATTATCCGATTCATGATCTGGAACTTGCAGCCATAGTCTTCGCTTTAAAAATCTGGAGGCATTATTTATATGGTGAAAAATGTTATGAATGTGAAATATCTGCCTACCCAGAGGAGCTCAATCTGAGACAGAGACGGTGGATGGAGTTGATTAAAGATTATGACTGTATAATCGACTACCATCCAGGGAAGGCGAATGTAGTCGCAGATGCTCTGAGCAGAAAAGCAATGTTTGCTCTGAAAGCTATGAATGTGCAATTACAGCTGAATCCAGATAATGCATTGGTAGCGGAATTGGTATGTAGACCCAGTCTGATTCAGCAGATTTTAGAGAAACAGAAACAGGATGCTAGAATCCAGATGATATGTGGACAGATTCCAGAGGGGAAGCATCCAGATTTCTCAATCAGAACTGATGGTATTGTGTGTTTCAGAGACAGGATTTGTATTCCAGAAGATGAAGAATTGAGAAAGATGATCCTGACCGAGGCACACAGCAGTTCATATGCTATGCATCCAGGTAGCACAAAGATGTACAGAGACTTGAAAACTCAGTACTGGTGGTCTGGTATGAAAAAGGATGTGATAGAATTTGTGAACAGATGCATGACCTGTCAACAGGTGAAAGCTGAACACCAGGTTCCATCAGGATTGTTAAAACCAATAGCAATACCTGAATGGAAATGGGATCGCATCACTATGGACTTTGTCACTGGATTGCCACTCACCCGAAGTAAACATGATGCAGTATGGGTTATAGTGGACCGATTGACGAAGTCAGCACACTTTCTACCTGTCAGAACTGACTATTTCCTGGATCGACTGGCAGAATTGTACATTAGAGAGATAGTCAGATTGCTTGGAGTGCCTGTATCCATCATATCAGATAGAGATCCGAGGTTTACATCCAGATTCTGGAAAAAGTTTCAAGAAGTTTTGGGTACTTGACTGAGTTTCAGCACAACCTTCCATCCACAGACAGACGGACAATCAGAAAAGGTGATTCAGGTGCTTGAAGATATGCTCAGGAGCTGTGTAATTGACCTTGAAGGAAGTTGGGCGGATCATCTCCCATTGATTGAATTCGCCTACAACAACAGTTACCAGTCGAGCATAGCTATGGCACCGTATGAAGCACTATATGGAAGGAAATGCAGAACTCCAGTATGCTGGACAGAGTTAGGAGAGGACAGGTTAATAGGCCCAAATTTGATTCGACAGACTGAGGAGAAGGTGAAGATTATCAGAGACAGATTGAAAGTTGCTTCTGACCGACAGAAATCCTATGCAGATCTGAAAAGAAAAGAGATAGAATATGACGTCGGTGAGAAAGTGTTTCTGAAAGTATCTCCGTGGAAGAAAGTGCTCCGATTTGGCAGAAAAGGTAAGTTGAGTCCTAGGTTTATTGGGCCATACGAAATCATTGAACGTGTGGGACCAGTAGCCTACAGACTAGCTTTACCTCCAGAATTGGAAAAGATTCATAATGTGTTCCATGTATCGATGCTGAGGAGATATAGATCTGATCCTTCCCACAGAGTTCAGGCTGAAAGTATAGAGATCCGACCAGATCTGACTTATGAAGAGGAACCGGTGCAGATTCTTGATCGAAAAATCAAAGAGCTAAGGAATAAAAGAGTGCCACTGGTGAAAGTCCTATGGAGGAACCATAAAGTAGAAGAGGCTACCTGGGAGAGTGAAGAAACGATGCGACAGCAATATCCCCAACTGTTTCATTGAGGTAAATTTCGACGACGAAATTTCTTAAGAGGGGAAGAATTGTAACATCCCGGATTTCGTTATTGTTTTGTTTTCGTTTTCGTTTTCGTTTCCGTTTTCGTTTTTGATTTCGTTGGAAGATTTCGTTTTCGATTATTCGTATGAAAAGTGTTTATTTTATATGTAAAATCGATGATTGGTAGATCTATGGTTGATTTCGGACCGATTTTATGATAGATCGTATTTCGATTGTATTTTCGAACATTTCGATTTCGTTAAAATACTTGATTTAGATTTTCGTAAAACTAATGATTATGTTTTTTTGAAGAATACTATGTGATTTGTATGTTTATTAAGTAATTATTGTTTATTGATTAACTATTGCGACATTTATTGTCGATATAGTTTATCGGAAACGGCCCTAGGATACTTAGACATAGAAATGGATATAGGAGATTGGTATACCAGCTGGGTTTTACTGAGCAGTACTGCGCCGTTATTGATTGATACTGATGATTATTATGTACCTCATCTTGGATTCGTCCAGAGGCTGGGAGACACGTACCTCCTCAGGATTCGTCCTGGGGGTTGGGAGCCATGTACCTTCCCAAGGATTCGTTCCTGGGATAGGGAGTTATGTACCTCTCTAGGTTCCGTACCCACGGTCCTAGAGTTGGGAAACACGTACCACTCGTAGGATTCGTCCTCGGTGGGAGTTTGACCCATATTCCAGTCCTAGTATGTTTAGTATTCTAGCGGGCCAGAATTGATTGGAATTGAAAAGTGAACCGAATGATTTTATTGATTGCATTTATATGTTGACCTTCTTATTGAAATTAAAGTGATTGAAATTGTTTAATGCTTGGATTTTGAAATTTAATTGTTTTGAATTTGATTAGAAATGACATATATATATATATATATATATATATATATATATTGTGGTTTATTTTCTTCTTAAAAGATATGTATTTTGTGGTTTATTTAATTGAGTTTATAATACACCCACTAAGCTTTATGCTTAGCGCGTTAGCTTTGTTTCTAACGCGTAGGTACCAGGGATCCCGAAGAAGCTAAGGACTGAAGAGAAGTTCCCTACAGATAGAGGCGGAGAGTCACATTTTGGGTAGATATTTATGTTCATGTGTAATATGAGTGGTATGCATGCATATTCAGAGAGTCTGTAAATATGTTTTGTAATTAAATAATTTATGATTTCTGTCTTTTATTAGTAGAATGCTTGTAAATATTAAAGTTTGATTTGTTTTATTTTATAAATTGTGATTGATAAGTCGCACTAAATGGCAGAGTGCGCAACTGTTTGAATATGAGATATTGAAGTGCTATTGAGAATTGTTTTTGAATTGAATTGTGTAAAAACAGGTTTTGGAAAGTCCGAAAAACAAACGGTACTCTGCCGAATTTTCGTAAAAAGTGTATTTATTGCTATGGGCTCACTTGAAAAGAATTTCTAAACTGTTTTATGGGCTCACAATGATTTTGAACTGTTTATGAATTGAGAAAGTTTTGAAAGTCCTAGTAGCGCTTCCCGGGTCGGTCCGGCCGGGTCGGGTCGGGGGGTGTTACACTTCCAGTGGAAAGCTGATGGTGCTAGCCGTAAAACCTGGCCAACCAGTGTGAACGGAACTCAAATTAGCTTAGAAATATGATATCACAATAACTATAGCAATCAGCAAACAAAGATTCCAGCAGAACTAAGCTAAGTTTCTCACCTGCGAGAGCTCCAAGCACGAGCATCTCTGGACGATTTAATGACTTTTTATTCTTTGATTTGCAGTAAGATTTCTTCATTGTCTCATACAGGAAATAGAAACATGTACTATATGGAAGCATGCCAATCAATGTAGGTGAAATACCAGCATAAAAAGCACCAACCCCACCATTCTTGTAAATCTTGCTGATTGCAATGCTTAAATTAGGATACACATCCCGAGACACTGTCAACCGATCCTGTAAAAAATTACCAGGAAAAGAAAATCATTTTCATAGTAAAAGTAGTATTTAATCTGATAGTAAATCTATAAAGACAGAAACTACAAGACAAATAATGTAGGTGTGGAAGTCTGAAGACATTTTTCAAGCCCAGGGTGAGTAGTGGCCCGAATAGTTTGGGCTCAACACTGTTGGGTTGGTCCAATAGGAATAGTGTGCATGAATAGTGCTAAAGTAATAGTACGGGTAACTCAATAGGAATAGTAACGATGCTACAGCGAACAGTGTGCACCGTCTGATGGGTCCCGCAAGCGTGCACCGAAAATACTGAGTCCCACACATGTGTGCTGAATAGTGGGCTCACGTGAGCAGTACCGTACTCGTGAACAGTGCCCGTTGAACAGTACCAAAATTTTCCTATAAATACCCCCTTCCCTTCATTTCTAACTTATCCCAAAAATGTAGTCTATTCTTTTCTCTCTTAAGCCTCTTGTGAGGTTGTTCTCTAGTTCTATCTTTGTCCGTGGATGTTTCCCTCAAATTAATTAGGGGGCTTGATCAAGTAAATATCGTGTGTCCAGTTCTTCTCCACTTTTCTCAAATTTCTACTTTAGTTGCGGTATATTGCTTCCATATACAGGATCCTAACAGTGATATCAAAGCACTGGCTGAGATCCTAATAATCAGTAAGTGAAAATGAAATTATTATTTACAATGAAGAAGAAACTCTGTTGGGATTAAAGAGGAAAATCTAACTAACACCAAAATCTTAAACTTGATTTCTAGTCCTCTTTTTCACAGAAAAGGACAAGGGTCCATGATTGCACATACCTTCAACACTTCAAGAGGATGGCATACAAGTGTACTAGCAATTCCAATTGTTGGCAAGGTAGCTATCGTATAAGAGGTAACTATTAACAAGATTTCCAAACCCATTACATAACTCCTAGATTCGGTTAGCAGTAAAGATTGTTATATTGAGCTGGAACTATAATAAGATTGATACTCAAGATTGTTATATTTATTTTCAAATATATCCTCTCTAAAGCATTCTATCAATTAAATTAAAATAAAAGAATAAATTATACATCATAGTCTTAAATTAGTTTTCAGAAAGCTTCTGTCATCCCCTCTGTTGTTTTGTGTAATACATACAGTATAATCTCAATAAATTAAAACTCAATAAATTAATAATTTCGATTAAATAATATTTTTGGATGGTCCCGACTTGAGACTAATGTGGTAAATTAATATTTCGCTAAATTTATAAGATAATATAATTAAAATAAACACATAGGTCCCACTTAATATATAAATTAATAATCTCCTTATACATCAAAATTATATATATACACTTACTCAATTTTGAGGCCTTTGTAGAATATGACTCAAACAAAAAGTTTGCTAAACTTTAACCTAGAGCTGATGGTCCATTCAAAATTGTTAAGAAGATTAATGAAAATGCATATAAGGTGGAGCTTCCCGGTGATTATGGAGTTTCAGAAACTTTCAATATCTCAGATCTTTCTCCTTATCAAGAAGACGAGCAACTAGACTTGAGGGCGAGTCCTTTTCAATTAGGGGAGAATGATGCACCTGAGCCCAAGAAGTACTTAAGGCCCATAAATTCATTTTTAACTAACCAATTACTTGTTATTATGTGTCATCAAGTCATTTAATTAATTAGAAGCGTTGTATCTAGTCATATAGTTATTATTAGTAGTCAAACAGGCCTAAAAACATGGTTTATAGTCTATATTGATGTTTGAAACTTTAAATTAGACTATTCCTATTCTTGGAGGGTTGTTCCAAGTATTCAGAAAGGGGATTATGAAAATTAATCAGACTTTTGATTATTATTCAGTTTTCCAACTTATACTTTTGTTGTTATTTGCTTGTGTTCTAATCTCTTTAGTGGATTCCTTTTAGTGGTGAACCAATTTATGAGTTTCTTATCATTAAGGTGGTGTTTCTTACCCTTAATGTGGTGATCTCAAATTATCCTTTAAAACTTTCAAGTGATGGTAATTCTTATCCATTTAAAAAAATTCCATTTTTGTTCCTTATCAAACAAGTCAACCTAATCTAGTTCTTTCTTCTGGCGGTTCAATTATGTATCATTTGGTATTAGAGATTTGGTTCGAAGATGGCAAGATGTGGAAATCCTGTTGCTCAAGATTTTCAAGACTTTAATGAATATTAACATGACATGGAAATTGCGGAGCTTAAGAGAACGATTGAGTTGCTGCAAAGACAATTAAAACAGCAACAAAATAATGCCCAACCTAGAAGAAACCAACATGGTGCACGTGGGGAGGTGGAAGATCAGAATCCTTTTGGCGTTGATGATGATTCTAGTGATGAAGATCATGACAACCGAAGGCAAAGAACGCAGCCAAGAGCACGTGATGGAGATGTGAAGGTTGAAGTTCCAGAATTTAATGGAAAAATGTAAGGTGGTGTCTTTTTAGATTGGTTGTACACTATTGAAAGAATTTTTGAATTTAAGGAGTTTTTAGAGGAAAGGAAGGTGAAGTTAGTAGCTATTAAACGGAAGGGTTATGCTTATCTTTGGTGGGAAAATTTGAAGAGGGAAAGGAATAGAGAAGGTAGAAGACCTATTCGAACTTGGGAAAAGATGAAATGGGAATTAAAGAAGAGATTTCTTTCTGAAAATTATATATAGACAGGAAAATTACACAAAGTTCTATAATTTCAAGCAATACAATCTGTATGTTAAAGAGTATATAATAGAGTTAGAGTATTTGATGCTTAGATGTGATATCAACGAACTGGAAGAGCAAACTATTGCACGTTTTTTGGGCTTTTAGAAATTCAATTACAACGAAATCAATTAACTATGTTATTAAAATAAATTAAACCAACTCAATCTAAGTAAACCAATTTATTTACTATTAGAAATCAACAATCCCATAAAAAAAACTACAATAAATTGATAATGGTCAGCATTAACTATCTTTTTTTTTTACAATCTTTTAGAATTATCAATAATCATATAATATTTTAAATTTAAATTTAGCTACAATCTTGTGGATGGTAGATAAAATTTATATTATATTACATAACTTTTTTTATTCTATATTATAATATATAAACTTAATAGAATGTTAAAATTATTGGATGACAAGTACAATCCTTTAATTTTTTTTAAAGACATTAGTAGTATTTATATAAGAATATAAGTTGAGAACAATAAATAATAATAATTACACAAGGTTCTTGTCTTGGTGAGTGGAGGCTTCAAACTTCTCAAAGTCACTAAAGTTCAACACCTTGTGTATATAAATATATATTCCCACTATTAACCATAAAAATACAACTGTGTAGGCAGACATCTCCCCCGTGTTGGGAGTAGACCCCTCCCATTGCTGGGAGTAGTTGTCCGGACTGTACTTATATGATTTAATGTCAGTTGGTCTCGGTAGTCCTCTGACTCGCAATGTGTTAGATTTAAATAATAATAATAATAATAATAATTAACATTTAATGATCTTTTTTTTTTTTGAAATATTTTAAAATTATCAATTATTATATTATATTTTATAGTTTCATTAAACTTATAAAATTTTAAATTGAATTACACAACTTCTTTATTATGTGTTATAATACATAAATTTCTCAAGTATCATAAATTTAATATAATATTAAAATTATTAGATGGCAAGTATAATTTTTTAATTTTTATAAGACATTAGTGGTATTTATATAAGAATATAAGATGAGAACTCGAAAGGAAAAAAAAACTAATTCTTTTTAATAAAAAAATGTAACACTAAATTATATAACTAATTATTTTTTTTACGGGCATTCACAAGTTTAGAGTGTACCCATATTTAATCCCACAAATAACCCGCAATTAATATAGATTTTAAAATAAAAGTAATATTTGAATTTTTTTTTTTTTTAAAATGAGGTCCAATTAAAATTGTGTTTGGCACATCTATGGTAATGATATGGAACGACTTAAAATGCTGTTTGGCTGCCTAGCTATCAAATATAATTAAAATGACAATCGTTCAGTTACCCAATTTGATAACCATGGTTCATTTGATAGTTAATCAAATAATTTCCTTGTTGCTCTCAATGTCTTATTTTATTTGATAACCATGAAGTCATAGATAATTTCCTTGTTGCTCTCAATATCTTATTTTTATCCTCAAAATAATAAGACATGAACTTCATGTCATGAAGTGAAGTCATAGAGGTAAGAGCATTTTCAATAGTACGATAAAATAGAGTTGAGTTTTATTTACTCTAACAATATTCTATCCCACAATCTTATTTTTATTAGGAATAGAGAACTCCATCTCTCTAGATCTCTTTTTAAATATTTTTTTTCGAATTCAAACTCCACCGTCCAACAATCTTAATAGACGGTGGAGATTCATTTTAAAAAATTTCTTTAATTTTTTATTTTATTAAAGAAAGTAAGGAAAAATGAATATGACTAAATTTAATTATTGTGACATTTGATTAATACTTCAATCCAAAGAAAATTTTCATTTTGGACGAAAATTAGCCTAAACATATGTGTGATTGAATATGATTTAGGTTTTACATGAAATGCATTAAAATTGGAGAGTAATTCAATCTTGCAACTATATTTAGAGTTTTTCGTGGACACACACTGGTGAGAGGTACCTACAGACAACCACTTCATTATGAATTTATAATTCAATATTATTTGGAACCCAACACATTAAGTCAAAATGGGATGATAAAATTACATAATTAGTAGTGTTTTACTTATTTTAATTACATTAAACATAAATAACAATTAAATAAATAAAACGAGTTAAAATCTCTACTGTTCATCTCATCTTTTTTACTGTTTTTTTTAATTTTTTTATTAATGAATATTAGTAATTTTATATATTGATTGAGGGTATTTTGGTTTTTTAAACAGTGAAACATGGTCAACCGTTAAATTGGATGGAGTTTGACTAACGGCAATGGAGGTCTTTGTCAATAAACTCAAAGGTTGATTCCGTTTGTAGATGAACAAATCTTAGGGGTCTAGCTGTTATTTTTTCTTGTAAGAAATATTGTTATATATTATAATTGTTACAACTATTATGGACAAAGTTTTTAAATAATGTATTGTCTTTGTTTTGAAATACTCAAATTAGAATATTTGAAGTTAATTTTTAAAGTCATGTATACAAATTATTTCATAATAGAGGACATCATAAAATTTCAAGAAAAAATGGAAAAGATAAGGGTGAAGAGAATAGTAGACAAACGGGTGAAGACAAATTTGAATATGTTTGATTTTGTAGAAAGAAGACATAGCTATGGTAGGTAGTACTAAGTTTTTTTAAAGAAATAATTAATTAGAAATGATTTGGACAGAAATTAAAATAGTGTTTGGCCGGTGGCCAATTAAGACCTAAACACATCTGATAATGATAATTAATTAAAAATGATTATACTTTATCACGTATAATTAAAACTGATCACTTCTTGGTTAACCTAACCAATTTTAGAACCATAGTTCGATTCTTAATATATTCTAACATTACAGCTTCTTCATCTATGATTTATTACAAGAATTTTATCAAAATGGAGATTGAATGCTCTCGAACCAATCTCTATATTTCACTTTCTGAAAATAACAAATTTGGAAATTCAATATAAATCTCTAAATTTGGAAATTCATTTCTTAAATCTCCATTACTATTCAACATTTTATATTCCAAGACTGCCTTCAACCATTCTTCAAATAAATTCTATTACTTCTACATCTTTTTAAATTTTTAAATAAACTCAGTTAATTTATTACAAATATAATTTCTATAAAAATTATACTATTAAAAATATTTTGTTAAGATCCTTAATTTTTTTAAATTTTTTTATTTATCATATTTATTTATTAATAATAAAATAATAAGTATTTTATTTAAAAACAAATTATTTCAAAACTTTAAATATATATATAATTGACATTTAATATAATAATTAACTCAAAATAATTTGATAAAACAAAAGTAAGTAAATTAACATCTTTAAATTAGAATATTACAACTAAATTTATAAAGTAAAAAATAATAACATTTTATTATTTGGAGATTATAAAATGGAAAATAGTTGAAGTAGTAAATTTATAAAAATAAAATACTCTTGAAATATTCCATTTTAATTCTCCATAATAGAGAAAATTTAGAGATGCGTTGAAGATAACCTCATACTATACTCTCTTCATCCATACTGACCTTGATTCAGACGCTGGTTCTCTAAATTCACCCTCAGAAGCCAGACACGTCCATAATAGTGATACTGGTTTGCGGCAAAATTTCTACTTGTGGAGTCAAACACTCACCCAGTGATGTAGTAAAACAGCTTTTCTGAATCATGAGGATGTTAAAAGCAGTCACAAGAGTACTGTTGAAGCATGACTCTAGTGTTTGAACAATTTTCCTCCTTTGTGAAATCAAAAACCAATAAATGACTCAAAAGAGCCCTTTGACAAGTCATGTTCATGTGGCTGTCTCCTAATACTAATGTCTACACATCGAGAGAAACTACCATGAACACGATGCATGCTGCATCTCCAACCATGATCTCTCGTCATGTGTCAAAACTTTTTCATATGGTGAGATCATGGTGAGAGATGCACCATGCATTATGATGCATACAAGTTTTTTTTTTTCCAGTATATCCAACCAATACAATGGCAATTATGAAGAGAGAGTAATCACTTCTACACAACTAACACAGCAGTTACAAAGGATATAGATTATAAAATCATCACCCTAAAGGGGTATGTCCATATCTTCTATGCAATAGCCTTCTATGGTGTATACCTATGCCCCAAAAGAAAAGCTGTCAGATTTTTCCCCATTATTGCAACATACTTGGTCCAAAGCCAATAAGAACAAAAGAACTATACAGGACTTTAAACGTCCCAAAAAGATTATAAAATAAAAATGATCCGGCGCATGAGAAACATCATGCTCTAATAGTTTTTTTTTTTTTTAAGAAAAAAAGAAAAAAAAAAGGCTTGTGTTGATACATGTCAATCTTTTTATTGGATGCCAAAATTGGAAGCTCACCAAATATTTTGGTTAGGTATTGGAACGGGCTATGATAAAAAGGGCAGCCCTAATATATAATCATTTATAAACCTGTTCGGCTCTGATGGAGAGTAGTTTGTTTTTGGTGTACAACCCACAGGCTTTACCACAAGCCCAAAGTAAGGGTAGGTAGTGGCCCGAATAGTTTGGGCTCAACACAGTTGGGCTGGTCCAATAGGAATAGTGTGTGTAAATAGTGCTAAAGTAATAGTACGGGTAACTCAATAGGAATAGTAACGGTACTACAACGAACAGTGTGCACCGTCTGGTGGGTCCCGCAAGCATGCACCGAAAATAGTAAGTCCCACAAATGTGCGCTGAATAGTAGGCTCACGTGAACAATACCGTACGTGTGAACAGTACCCGTTGAACAGTACCTAAAAATTTCCTATAAATACCCTCTTCCCTTCATTTGTAACTTATCCCAAAAATGTAGTCTATTCTTTTCTCCTTTAAGCCTCTTGTGAGGTTGTTCTCTAGTTCTATCTTTATCCATGGATGTTTCCCTCAAATTAATTAGGGGGTTTGACCAAGTAAATATCGTGTATCCAGTTCTTCTCCACTTTTCTCAAATTTCTACTTTAGTTGCGGTATATTGCTTCGACATATAGGATCATAACAGTGATATCAAAGCACTGGCTGAGATCCTAATAATCAGTAAGTGAAAATGAAATTATTATTTACAATGAAGAAGAAACTTTGTTGGGATTAAAGAGCAAAATCTAACTAACACAAAAATCTTAAACTTTATTTCTAGTCCTCTTTTTCACAGAAAAGGACAAGGGTCCATGACTTCATATAACTTCAACACTTCAAGAGGATGGCATACAAGTGTACTAGCATTTCCAATTGTTCGCAAGGTAGCTATCGTATAAGAGGTAACTATTAACAAGTAAGATTTCCAAACCCATTACATAACTCCTAGATTCGGTCAGCAGTAAAGATTGTTACATTGAGCTGGAACTATAATAAGATTGATACTCAAGATTGTTATATTTATTTTCAAATATATCCTCTCTAAAGCATTCTATCAATTAAATTAAAATAAAAGAATAAATTATACATCATAGTCTTAAATTAGTTTTCAAAAAGCTTCTGTCATCCCCTCTGTTGTTTTGTGTAATACATACAGTATAATCTCAATAAATTAAAACTCGATAAATTAATAATTTCGATTAAATAATATTTTTGGATGGTCCCGACTCGAGACTAATGTGGTAAATTAATATTTCGCTAAATTTATAAGATAATATAATTAAAATAAACATATAGGTCCCACTTAATATATAAATTAATAATCTCCTTATACATCAAAATTATATATATACACTTACTCAATTTTGAGGCCTTTGTAGAATATGACTCAAACAGAAAGTTTGCTAAACTTTAACCTAGAGCTGAAGGTCCATTCAAAATTGTTAAGAAGATTAATGACAATGCATATAAGGTGGAGCTTCCCGGTGATTATGGAGTTTTAGAAACTTTCAATATCTCAGATCTTTCTCCTTATCAAGAAGACGAGCCACTAGACTTGAGGGCGAGTCTTTTTCAACTAGGGGAGAATGATGCAGCTGAGCCCAATTTGAATTTAGCCAACAAAAGCCCAAGCCCAATGGCATCCAATGTGATTTTTCTTGAAGATAAGCCAACACATTTTAGTTTGATGGTCCAGGAAGTACTTAAGGCCCATAAATTCATTTTTGACAAGCCCACTACTTGTTATTATGTGTCTGCCAGTCATTTAATTAATTAGAAGCGTTGTATCTAGTCGTTATTATTAGTAGTCAAACAGGCCTAAAAACATGGTACATAGTCTATATTGATGTTTGTGATGTTTGGAACTTTAAATCAGACTATTCCTATTCTTGGAGGGTTATTCCAAGTATTCAGAAAGAGAATTATGAAAATTAATCAGACTTTTGATCATTATTCAGTTTTCCAACTTATACTTTTGTGGTTATTTGCTTGTGTTCTAATCTCTTTAGTGGATTCCTTTGAGTGGTGAACCAATTTCTGAGTTTCTTATCATTAAGGTGGTGTTTCTTACCCTTAATGTGGTGATCTCAAATTATCCTTTAAAACTTTCAATTGGTGGTGATTCTTATCCATTTAAAAAAATTCCATTGTTGTTCCTTATCAAACAAGTCAACCTAATCTAGTTCTTTCTTCTGGCGGTTCAATTATGTATCATTTGGTATTAGAGATCTGGTTCGAAGATGGCAAGATGAGGAAATCCTGTTGCTCAAGATTTTCAAGCCTTTAATGAATATTAACATGACATGGAAATTGCGGAGCTTAAGAGAACGGTTGAGTTGCTGCAAAGACAATTAAAACAGCAACAAAATAACGCCCAACCTAGAAGAAACCAACATGGTGCACGTGGGGAGGTGGAAGATCATAATCCTTTTGGCGTTGATGATGATTCTAGTGATGAAGATCATGACAACCGAAGGCAAAGAACGTAGCCAAGAGCACGTGATGGAGATGTGAAGGTTGAAGTTCCAGAATTTAATGGAAAAATACAAGGTGGTGTCTTTTTAGATTGGTTGTACACCGTTGAAAGAATTTTTGAATTTAAGGAGTTTTCAGAGGAAAGGAAGGTGAAGTTAGTAGCTATTAAACGGAAGGGTTATTTTTTTTTTTGGTGGGAAAATTTGAAGAGGGAAAGGAATAGAGAAGGTAGAAGACCTATTCGAACTTGGGAAAAGATGAAATGGGAATTAAAGAAGAGATTTCTTTCTGAAAATTATATATAGACAGGAAAATTACACAAAGTTCTATAATTTCAAGCAATACAATCTGTATGTTGAAGAGTATATAATAGAGTTAGAGTATTTGATGCTTAGATATGATATCAACGAACTGGAAGAGCAAACTATTGCACGTTTTTTGGGCTTTTAGAAATTCAATTACAACGAAATCAATTAACTATATTATTAAAATAAATTAAACCAACTCAATCTAAATAAACCAATTTATTTACTATTAGAAATCAACAATCCCATAAAAAAACTACAATAAATGATAATGGTCAGCATTAACTATCTTTTTTTTTACAATCTTTTAGAATTATCAATAATTATATAATATTTTAAATTTAAATTTAGCTACAATCTTGTGGATGGTAGATAAAATTTATATTATATTACATAACTTTTTTTATTCTATATTATAATATATAAACTTAATATAATGTTAAAATTATTGGATGACAAGTACAATCCTTTAATTTTTTTTTTAAAGACATTAGTAGTATTTATATAAGAATATAAGTTGAGAACAATAAATAATAATAATTACACAAGGTTCTTTGCCTTGGTGATTGGAGGCTTCAAACTCCTCAAAGTCACCAAAGTTTAACACTTTGTGTATATAAATATATATTCCCACTATTGACCATAAAAATACAACTGTGTAAGCAGACATCTCCCCAGTATTGGGAGTAGACCCCTCCCATTATTGGGAGTAGTTTTCCGTACTGTACTTGTATAATTTAATGTCGGTTGGTCTCGGTAGTCCTCTGACTCGTAAGGTGTTAGATTTAAATAATAATAATAATAATAATTAACATTTAATGATCTTTTTTTTTGAAATATTTTAAAATCATCAATTATTATATTATATTTTATAGTTTCATTAAACTTATAAAATTTTAAATTGAATTACACAACTTCTTTATTATGTGTTATAATATATGAATTTCTCAAGTATCATAAATTTAATATAATATTAAAATTATTAGACGGCAAGTATAATTTTTTTAATTTTTATAAAACATTAGTGGTATTTATATAAGAATATAAGATGAGAACTCGAAAGGAAAAAAAAAACTAATTCTTTTTAATAATAATAAAAAATGTAACACTAAATTATATAACTATTTTTTTTTTTATGGGCATTCACAAGTTTAGAGTGTACTCATATTTAATCCCACAACTAACCCGCAATTAATATAGATTTTAAAATAAAAGTAATATTTGAATTTTAAAAAAAAAATGAGATCCAATTAAATTTGTGTTTGGCACATCTATGGTAATGATATGGAACGACTTAAAATGGTGTCTGGCTGCCTGGCTATCAAATATAATTAAAATGACTATCGTTCAGTTACCCAATTTGATAACCATGGTTCGTTTGATAGTTAATCAAATAATTTCCTTGTTGCTCTCAATGTCTTTATTTTATTTGATAACCATGAAGTCATAGATAATTTCCTTGTTGCTCTCAATATCTTATTTTTATCCTCAAAATAGTAAGACATGAACTTCATGTCATGAAGTGAAGTCATAGATGTAAGAGCATTTTCAATAGTATGTTAAAATAGAGTTGGAGTTTTATTTACTCTAACAATATTCTATCCCACAATTTAAGAAAAAAATAGAGTTTGAGTTGCAACATAACTCTCTAAATTTAGAGTACCAACTTTTCATCTCTAAATTTACTTTTAACTTTTTATATTATCATTTTACCCTTATGCATGTTTATAGTTATAAATAAATATTTAATATTAATATTCTTTTTACATTTTTAATTGAATTCAAGTAATATATAATAAATTATTTGCTTCATGGTTCAGGTTGCTGTGGCCTAATAGATTTCTGGGCAAGAGCTGGTGAATTGTTGGTGGAGTATGAGACTGCTGGATCTGGTTTTTCTTCAGATCTGTTTACTGTTGATCCAGCTCAGTCTTCTGCTTCTGCTCATGGTCAGTTTTCTGATGCTGCTCCAGGTCAGTTTTCTGCTGCTGCTCCAGATATGGTTTCTGCTTTTCCAAGTCAGTCTTCTGCTGCTTTTATTTCTTCGAAGATTGAAGTTGGTTGCTGGAGGCCTCATGTTTCTGGTTTTAAGGTTAATGTAGATGCTGCGGTTAACCTTGCAAATAGAAGTTTTGGAGTTGGTATTGTGGTGAGGGACAATTCAGGTCTGCTGGTTTTTGCAGCTGGTCAGTTTTTTGACAATTTTTTTGATGTTGAATATGCAGAAGCCAAAGCTATTCAGCTTGGTATTTCTTGTGCTTGTTTTTTACAACTGTCCAGGGCTGTTATTGAATCCGATGCTTTAAATGTGGTGAGGCTTTGCGGTGGATCTGAAGTGTCGTTGACTGAAGTCGACAATATTGTCCAGGATGTTATTTTTCTGCTGGGTCTTAATCAGTCTTACTCTGTTGCTTTTGTTCCTAGATTAGGAAACAATGTTGCCCATTGTATTGCTAAGAGGGCTGTTAGTGATTGTGTTTCATGCTCTTGGTCTTCTTCTTTCCCAGATTGGCTTGTAAAGTTAGCTAGGATGGATGGTTGTTCTGGTGGGTCTTCTTGAGCTTTTGTTTTGTTTCCGTTCAAAAAAATAAAAAGAAAAAAGTAATATATAATAAATTGTAATTTATATATCATATTATTATAAAAATTATACCATTATAAGGGTCTTATCTAGATCTTTAAAATGTGACTAATATTGAATATTTATTTCTTTAAAAAAAATAAATTATTATTATTTCTATACTTTATATTATAGACCTATTAATAATTATAAGTTAGCACTAAAATAAAGACTAAAATAATTATAAACAGATTAATATTAAAATTCGAAATAAAAATTACAAATGACATAAAAATATTACAATAATGATAAAAAAAAATAGTTAAGAAAAAATATATGAAAAATATTATATTTTTATTAGTTTAGTAATTTTAAAAAAAAATTAGAAAAATAAGATTATAAGAGAAAAATTAATCTAAAAATTTAAGTGAATATAAATTAAATTATTATATAATAAATTAATAAAATTATATTATAGTTTTAATAAAAAGATTTTAAATAATTTAAAAATAATATTTATAAAAATTTAGTATAAAAATAAAGTTATATAAAAAATAAATTATTAAAATAATATCAAAAAATAATTAAAATATAAAATATTTTTAAGATAGAGATTATTGTTGAAATGAAAATGTTTTAAAAATAGAATATTAAAAAAATATTCTTATTTATCTTTTCAAAATAAGAATAGAGATAAAGACATTATTGAAGTTGCTCTAAGTTTGAAATTGTAACCAATAAATTATATATTATTTTGTATTATATGTTATCTTATTGTTGGTGGTTGACTCATAGAGACGGTCACATTGTTGAGGGATATGGTACAACCACTTAATATATAATTAATATTTTCAGTGCACATAAAGTCAAAATAATAATTTTAAAAAGCAACTTCTACTTTTATTTTTTTATTACATCAAAACTAAATTGAACTCCCTCAAATTTGATGCGAGTCAAATTCTCCTCTTGTAGAGTGAAAAATTAAAAACTTACCATCCGCCAACTTGAATTATTACTAATTAGAGAATAGAGATAGAATTAACTTAACTTTTAAAGAAATTAACTGCAAATCTCTTACTGTTAGGATTGACCATTAAAAATATATAAAATTTAGGATCTTACCCTTCTCTCTCCCTTCTTTTTTTTTCTTTTTTTTTTAAATCTCCACTGTCTATTTAAAGATGAACGGTAGATATCTTAAATTTTGTTATTTTAAATTTTTTAAAAACTAAATCTTAATTTTTGTTTTAAAAAAAATCTCAATAGATGAGATGAACGACAGTGATCTTATCTTTTTTTTTAAAAAAAAAAAGAAAAGACAAAATGATTAAAATACCCTTAACATTGTTGACTTTGACTAACGGCAGAGTTATCTATAGTCAATGTCCCTAAAAATTGATTCCGTTTATAATTAGGAATACCTTGGATAGGTGGGCTGTTAATTGTCCAAAAATAATTTGTCTTCCACATGTATACGATCAAATTTATTATAAAAAGAGTAAATTATAATCCAAGCAACCAGCTGCAGCATTCCATGCTTACCATGCTTACCTTTCCAGTAAATTATCTCCGAAGTTATTGAGCATTGATCGTGTGAAGCAAGGCAGTGGTCTTACCATGCTTACCTTTCCAGTAAGGAGCAATGGTGCAGTTGATGATCAATCAAGTGATCAACGATATACAGGAGGTTGAGGATGCTGTTAACAAGCTTGAGCAATGCTGATGTGGATCAGCATTCCTGTTGTGGAGCCAAGTTGTTACAATTGATTGGCTGTCCGCAATTGTAGGAAAGTTTGTTATTTTGGTTGAGTCATGCATTGTGCATGATTAGGATCTATAAATAGCTGAGTTCATGTATTTATATTCATCGATTCAATTAGAAAAAGTCTCGAGAGATGAGTATTGTAGAACTGATTTGAGGTGTTGAATAAAGTTCTCTTTCAGACATTTCATCGAGCAGTTTTGCATTTTTATCAAACACTTTGTCGTTTTCACGTTCACAATTTCATCTTCAACCTATTAATAAAAAGAGAGAAAGAGACTCAAACTTCACCACACATACGGTTGATGGTTCAACAATGTCGATCCAAGAACAACATGAGCTTGATTTCCTTCCAAATAAAATAATAATAATAATGATCGACAATGTTTTCGACAATCAAATAAGTACTTTTGAAACTGAGAGATATAAAATATGGGAATATTATTATTTTCTCCCCTATTTTTTAAAGTAATGTCATTTTACCCCAACTTTAAAAATATTAATCAAAACACCATTTACTTTTATAATTTTGTTGAAAAAATAAGGTTCTTATTTGCCTATATGGGGGTATTGTGACGAATACTTTGAAAGTGCCTGAGATAAAATGACGTTACTTTCAAAAATATGGAGAAAATAATAATATTTCTATAATATAATATAACATAAAAATATAGCATTTTTATTAGGAGCAGAGAACTACATCTCTCTAGATCTCTTTTTAATTTTTTTTTTTTTGAATTCAAACTCCACCGTCCAACAATTTTGATAGACGATGGATATCCATTTTAAAAAATTTCTTTAATTTTTTATTTTATTAAAGAAAGTAAGGAAAAATAATCTTATTATACTTTTAATTACTAGTCAACCACTTAGTCAATAGTATTTTATTAGAATTAGATAAAAAAAAGTACAGTTTGATTGTAATTTATTCATATATCAAGGTACTTCATTACAATTATAAAAATAAACAAATCAACTTACATTGTCATCCAAGTTTAAAAAAATTACATCATAATATTAATTGAAGTTATAAATAATGCTACACAATATTTCTTAACACGCTAAATAATTAATATTAACTATAATGTATATTTGATTCAAAGTAATTTAATTAATTAATAATATATATAAAAACAATTGTTCAATAAATAGTGAAGAAGAATTTCTTAACAGAAAAAATGTTTTTTTATTAAAAAACAAAGACTAAATTTAATTATTGTGACATTTGATTAATACTTCAATCCAAAGAAAATTTTCATTTTGGACGAAAATTAGCCTAAACATATGTGTGAT